>LZPO01075956.1:76598-114887 GCA_001675575.1 Neotoma lepida
GCAGCAGGCCAGAGGCGCAGCACGCCAGAGGCGCAGCAGGCTGCAGGAGCCTGGGAAGCACATGGGTGCCCATGTGGAGGGCAGAGCAGGCCAGAGGGAAACAGAATTGGACTCTAGAATTTGCAATCAGATTAATAAACAAAAGATCCCCACATACCTTAGGAGACTTGTTTCAGAGGGGACACTGCAGGGGAGAAGTGACCTTCAGTTTCCGGTTGGCAGAGTCTGCTCATAACACCGACTCCTTGCTCAGCCTGGGTGTGTAGCTGGGGTATAGTGCTGGCCTAGCACATGGGTTCCATCTCCAGCACCGTGTAGGGAAAGGGGGAAAAAGAACAAATAAAAACACAATGCTAAATGAAAGACAGAAAAGAGAGCCCAGGATATGATCCCATCTGTGTGAAACATCCCAAGCAGACAATGTTGAGGCTTGGGTGGGGTAGAGGAGACCACACTGAGAAGGTGTAGGGCATTGCTAGAAGGTGAGCATTTCTCTGGGGATGATGAAAACATTCTTGGACTGGTTTTGCTGACAGTTCCTCAACTCTGTAAATATACTAAAAGCCGCTGAATTATAGACTTCCTAAAAAGCTTTCCAGGANCCTTCATTTTGTGTCAAGCTCCCCACCTCCTGCCTGGAAGACTCCTAGGGGCTGGTGCAAAGCATGTGAGCATGAATGGCANGTGTCAGCCCTGCAGTTCTGTTCCTTCCTCTCCTGGTGGCCCTTTCTGGTGACAAGTGTCAGGTGCCACACCCAGAAGAACAGGGAGGCAGTCAGGGTGCGTGTTAAATAACCCAGGGAAAATTGGTTTCTCCCTGGCTGCTGGGGAGATAGAAGACACAAACTCACAGCCTGTCTCGTGATCGACATACTACCAAACACAAGGTTCAGTCTGACGAGTTTGTTCTGAGAAGGAAATTCCATAGGACGGTTCCTCACTGAAGTGGTCTTGCCTCNTGTCACGGGCATCACACATGTGACATGCTGGTAAGCAGAATGCTCTTTCCTTTCTCTCTGCATTCCCCCACTTCCCTTCCTCCCTCAGCATCTTGTTCATGGATAGGATAGGCAGATATGGGTTGAGTGATTCTGGGTCATCCTTTCTTGGTGAGACCAGAGTCCTGGTCACTCTCAATGCCCCTCCTTCTCCTCCCTCTGTTCTAACCAGCCCCACTCGACCCTGCTCTCCTGGATCTGGAGATGCAAACATTCATCTAAAGTCCTAACCCTGACCTGCTACTCAGTGGGAGGACCTGGGTCACTCACCTGCCATCCTGTGGTGTCCCTCACTGCTGTCCCCAGGACCTGTGCTTTCTGGCTACTCTTGTTTGTCAGGATAACACAGACAAACCTCTTTTGGGCAGGAGTTCCACCCAGTCAACTGTAATTCCTCCATCACCCAGCATTTTGATTAAATGTATTCTTCTAAGATAAAAGCNTTATTAATATCCAAGGTTGTATTAATATCCAGGGTTTGATAACTGCCTGACTTATCACTCCATTTGGTTTATTCCCCTACTGAACATGCACCATGAGGCTCCTCTTCACTCACATCCAGACCAAATGCAATGAAGAACTTGGAGGTAGCTGAGATTACAGGTATCTCTGGTTCATTTTCTCCAGCTCTTGCTCCTCTCCACAGGAAAAGGCAACCTAGAAAGAAGAGGAAATCAAAGCAGAACACAAGGGAACACAAACTTGTACTCAGAACACCCTTTGAGGGTCACTATTCTAAACCCAGGAAGTCGAGTTTACTCTGCTCTCTGCTGGGGGCCTTGGCGACCATCACAACAAGCCTGTCAGGAGAAGGTGAAGTGACATGGTTTTGAGGGTGGGGGTGATGATGATGGTGAGGGTGTCATGATGATGATGATCAAAATGGAGATGTAGATGGTGGGGGATGAGGATGACGGTAGTGGTGATGGAGGTGGGAGTGATAGAGTGGTACTGATGTTAGTGACAGTGGTGGTGGTGATGACGGTGATGCTGCTGCTGCTGTTGATGGTGGTAACAGTGATGCAGTGGTCAATGGCGGTGATGGTGGAGATGGTGATGGAGGCAGTGGTGATGGTGGTAGTGATGATAATGAAGGTCATACATCTGTCCCATTTAGATTGAAGAAATTATCTTTCCAAATTCAGTGTGGCCAGAGTGCCATGTCTTTTTCCCTGGCCCTGAATGTGTGGTCAACTTGAACTTCTTTGAAGAACACCCCTATATTGGCTGCTACCAGTAGCCAACATACAATCTTATATTTCATATTCCAGAGGAATGCAAAGAAGTCACNATGAAGTTGCCCCTTTTAGTCCCCAGAGCAGTGACACATTTAGGGGACAGTAGGAGGACAGTGATGTAAAGCTCTTCCCCTCCCTCACTCCTAGAACATTCTGCCCTCCNTCCCTACAGGACATCTACCACTCATCCAATCTCCTTAGGAAATAGTTGCTGTTGGCTGCTGCTCAGGGACAGCCATGCCTACCTTTTAAGAGATGGGTGGAAGCCTAGAGGTAATGTGCTGATGGGCCTTGGCTCTGCCTTCTCTCTGGTGCTTGCTAAGACCTGGGAACATGAATGGGAAATGGATGTCTGTTTGCCTTGCTGAACACTAAAAGCTTCCCACTCAGAAGATACGGAGGGGCACAAAGATGGAGACCTCTCTCTCCTGCATGTCACNGTCACATAAGGCATTGTCAGGGCCCACGTCCACGCCTTTCAACAGTGAAAGGTAGCTTCGTGAAAGCTGAGGCCACAGAGGTAAACTAAGGGCTTCAAAGGACCACAGGGGCAGAACGAGGGACTACTATAGGGGCCAGGGGAACGTAGGGATCTGGTAGCATTTCGGTCACCATGAAGTCTGAAGAGTGTTCAGTGTGGCAAAAGGAATCTGAGCTAACTGGTTGTTACAGCAGGATCAACTCTGTTCAAACCATAACCCAAGTAGGGGGAACTAGATTAGGCATGGCAGGACATGAGGTTCTGCCCCTCTGAGGTGTCTGCTTGCCTGAGGACAGCATCTTCCACACCACACTGAGGTACCCGCCTGAGGACAGCATCTTCATCTTCTTGGCTGTTTCATCATCATTACAGTATACCCACATTCTGTCAAATGTGTGGACTTTGTCCCCTGTTTGTGATGGGATACCAAAGAAATGGGAGGTTCACAGCTCTGAACAATTGCTGAAGGCTCCACTGACCTGCACTGGGGAAGACTGGGGCTAGCCTTGGCCTCTTTGTCTTGCAGTGGGAAAGGTTAGGCTAGCCTTGGCCTACCTCTGCCTTATCCTTGGGAAGGTTAGACTAGCTTTTGGCCCCTGTGACATGCACAGCAGTCAGTAGGGAATTGGAGCTACTGTTGGCCCTTCTATTTTATGATAGGAGATATTTGGGCTAGCTTTGGAATGTGATAGAGAAAGGGGGAAGTACTTGCCCAACATTCCATTTACTCAGCCACGTATAAGGCAGAAGCAAAAGGAGGCCTCATCTTTCCTACACCTTTCCTACTTCTAGAAAACACTGCTAAGCAGCCAAAAGTGGCTTTCTGGTCATGAGGTGGCATCCCGAGTTTGGAATTGAAATAGGTCAGGAATGCAGAGGTACATCCCTGCCCTGTACTGGAAGCTGAACGTGAAGCTGTGTTTATCAGGATTTGACATCACATTTAGGTCAAGGCCACTGAATAGAGAAGGTGCTGATGGAGGTCAGGGGAAGCTACAGCCCCAGCTACAGNTTGGCTGGCTGTACCCAGGCCTGTGTTCAAAACTGAGGGCAATATGGGACTCTTTCCTTAGTGGCCCAGGGAAGAAGCACATGGAGCCACTTAAGCTCTGGGACACAGGGGATTTGCGAGGCCTTGACTTAGACTTTGATGTGCTTTGGGAAACCAATGTCCTAGGTCTGTCCACACTACCCACTGGGGCCCTGGCACTTCCAATGCCCTCCTGCAGTCCCACCTGCTAAGGCAGCAGGATCTTCCACCTGCCAGCCAGCATCCCCCAGGTGCTGAAAAGGCACTATATGTGTCCAGAGAGAAAAATGACCACATGTCCTCAGGTGGACAGTCCAAGCACACAAGCCAGATTGGCTTGTAAAGTCTCCTGGTTTCTCCCAGGACTTTCAAAAGTAGCAGCCAATATGAACCACTCAGAACACAATTTCCCTGGCAACTGGAGCAAAGCTCTTCCCTCCTGTCCTGTGGGGATGTTAAAAATAACACACACTCAGGCCACAGTTACTCACATCTCCAATTACCTCCTGCATTGTCCCCTGGCTGAGGCAGACGCCCAGCTCCCTTGCATCTCATCCATCACCAAGGCAGCCTTGTCAGGACGGGGGGTAACTCACCTGCATACCCTTGCTTATACCTCCTCAGTGCCTGCAGGAAAAAAGCTGGAGTTTGGTCGTTAGCAGAGGGGCTGGCATATGTGTGCATGCATGTGCGTGTGCGTGTGTGTGTGTATGTGTGTGTGTGTGTGTGCTTCTTAAGTTCATATATCATCCCTGGCTTCAAATCAGTCATAGGAATCTACCTTGCCTTTCTCCCATTTCATATCAGAACCCCCCTTCCATGGTTAAAATCTCAGTTTCCCAAACAACACATTCCTGCTTTACTGGATCACACATGTGCAAACTGGAGATGGAACCCAGAGCCTCTCACATGCAAAGCGTGTGCACTGTCAGTCAGCTACACACTCAGGCCCCTCTCTCCCCCTCCCTGTGTAGCACCGATGTTTTAGTCACTAGCAACTTGCAGAATTCTCTGATGAGACTGCCCTCTTCTTCCTCCCCCGTCCCTCCCTCTGTCCTGTCCCATCCTCCTGTTCTTTCTTCTAAGATGATTAACACAAACAAAAAAAGATTTGAAACTGTTAGCTCAGTGAGCTTTGACACTTGTATAAGCAGGGCAGAATATAGAACATGCCCAATTCTCTCTAGAATGTTCTCGCATGTATTTTCCACCTTTCATGGAGGAACATGAGGTAGATACATTCACCATGGTGTCCTCAAATGTGAAGAAAAAGCTCGAGTTTCTTGTGGGAGAAATCAAGAGGTGAAAAATGAGAGATGGAGATAGTGACACATGTCTATAATTCCAGAATCTATGAAGCAGAGGCAGAAGATGGGCATTTCCTGACCAGCCTGGGTGTAGTGTTAGACCTGTCTCAGAAAGCAACAAACAACAACAATNAAGACGTTTATGGCAGGCGAGAGATGGCTCAGTACTTGTTGATGAGTAAGAGCACTTGTTGCTCTTGCAGAGGACCTGGGTTCAGTTCTCAGNAACCACATGGTNGCTCACAACCATCTGTAACCCCAGTTTCAGGGGATCTGATGCCTTCTTCTGGCCTCTTTGAGCACCAGGAACACATGTGGTGCATAGACCTACAGGTAGGCGAAACACTCATACACATAAAATAAAATAAATATTTTTTAAAAGACCTTCATAAATAAGCTCTATTTTTCAGTTATTATAAACCACTTATTTAGTATGTTATCCTCTATTTTAATATTGTTAAAGACCGAATTCTTAAATGGTAACATTTCAGCTCTTATACTAATAAAAAACAAACACATACCAAAGGGTTTATTTTGTGTACCCTTTAATCTGAAAAACAGTAACAGGTTACAACTAATTAAAAGGAAAACTCCCAAGAGTGGACACATACAGAGGCAACCAGCAATGTCAGCACCAACTGCTTAATAAATGAAAAACTGGCCCTTTTTGTGGTGGCAAAGGAGTCAATTATGCTTCCCCTGGGGAAAAATTGATTGTCCTGGTTAAACCTGTGTGTTTCAGGTCTGATGAGGAAGGAGACNCTTGGCTCACATCTGTGACCCCAGCACTGGGAAGACCACCAAGGCAGGAAGATTCCCCTGAGTTCCAGATCAGCCCAGGGAGACCCTGCTCCCTAGAAAATGAAATTAAGTTATATCTAGTGGTGATAAACCAGGAAACTTAAGGAGGCCGTGTAGACTTTTCTGANTCTGTTTGTTCAGATGGAGGTTGTCCCTCTCTGGGGTACAGGAAAGGAATCTCTTTAAGGGGAGTCTCAGAGTACCTCACTTTATTANTCAGGGTTCTCTACAAGTACAGAAGTAGGAGGATGAACCTATATTACAAGGGGGATTTATTAGATTGGTTTACCCAGTATGGGCTGGGTAGTCCAACAATGGTTGGCTGCATGCTAGAGAGACTGAGACATCAGTTCGCTACTCAGTCCACAGTGCTGGATGCTTTAGCAGGTCCAATCTTTCCCGAGGAGGTCTGCAGTCCACGTTGGAGGGCCGAGGAAGCTGTGTTCTGATGTCAGGAGAGGAATGCAGCAGCAGTGGCCATCAACAAGGTGGATGGACTCACAAGCAAGAAGCTAAGCTTCTTCCTCGGATTGGAAGGTGCTGCTCACTCTGTGGGAGGGGCTTCCCCTCTCATTTACTCCTGTCTAGAAATCCCCCCACAGGAACACCCAGAAGCATGTCTCTTGGTTTCTTCCGGATCCAATAAGCCTGACAAAGATGATTAACCACCATGCCCTTCAAGGTCTTGATGCTCTGGTTTGGGGGGCAGAAGACAGGAAAGTGGCCATGACCTTCCTGCTTCTGCTGTCTTCTAGGAGCCACAGTGCCATGTTTGGGGGTAATGTATCTTAAAGCACACTACTTTGTGGCTAATTTATTAAATTAGTACAGTAATTTGCTACAATGGATCAACCAATACCAATATATTATTATGGGCTAAAATTTATAATTTACCCTGATTTCCTCAATTTCTCCCTAAGGTCCTTTAAATGTCTTGGGACACACCTCCCACCAANGGCCTTCTGTTGTCATGCTGCTTATGTTCACTTATTTCTACTGTCATGCAATATTCCTTTGTATCACGGTTGGTTTTATTTTGAGATTTATTTATTTTCTTTTATGTATATGGGTGTTTTGCCTACATGCACATCTAGGCACCATGTTCGAGCCTGGTGCCCATGGAGGCCAGAAGAAGGCATCAGTTCCCCTGGAGTTGGGATTACAGATTCTTGTGAGCCACCCCATGGGTGCTGGGAATCAAACCCAGGTTTCCTAGAAGAGCAGTNAGTACTCTCAACTGCTGAGCCATCTCTCCAGCACTGGTGATTGTTTTTGATTAGTTAACTTGCCACAAATTAGAATCACCTGACTATGGAGCATCACCTGAAGACGTGTCTGATTGCCTTGGTTGANTGGGAAGACCCACCCTGCATGTGGGTGGTACCTTCCGGTAGCAGTCCTGATGAAAAGGATGTGGCAAGGAAGATCACCTATCTGGCTTTTGCTCCTTGGCCATCCCTTTGTCAAAGAGTTAATTTGCCCTGTTGCTGCTGCTGATTCCTTTGCTGACATGACAGCAAGTGTTCCCAAGATTTCCTAGCAGAATAGGNACCAGTGAGTTTCNGACACAAGATTGGGACTGCTGAAGCACCCAGCCTCAAGGACCACATAATAATGAGGTATCCAGATTCTTTTCAGCTGTGCTGAGGGTCAGTACGCAGATGTCAAGATCAAGTGTGCTTTGTCAATGTCAAAAATCATTGTGTGCAATGATTTTTATTAGTAGGTGTGTTTACCACTATTATTTGTTTCCAGTGCTGGGGATTGAATCCAACGCCTCACTCATGCTGATTGAGCACCTCTGAGCTGCATTCCCAGCCCTGCCTACAATTTCTAACACAAGGAAGCTTTGTAGTTCTCATCTTTTCTACACAATTTTGTGCTTTTCCAGCTTGAAACATCAGGCCAATCTTTCTGAAGATGTCAAGTTCAGCATCTTCCCATATTCACAAGTCAAAATAATTCATATACTAATATCATATATCCTTCATATTCGAAATTTCAATCTTTCACAGTGCATTAACAAAGCTACTAGAAAAACTGGATTGCTGTGGTCATGGTGTGGAAAGGGGCACACAATGAGGTGGAATAAGAAAGGAGCCAAAAACAGAACTGTTTTCTCTAAAAGAAATAATTCTATCTAAACCAACAGTAGAATGGAGGTCATGTGACACTCTGAAGAATGATATATGCTCTGTATCTGAAATGGCTGGGGATGCTGCAGGCTTCCAGTGTCTCTCAGGCATTCCTCTTTACCCTCATTCCATGACTCCTTCTGCTACCGATCAGTGGGCTTTTCTCATTCCTGTCTGTGTCTCAAAGCCTCAAGATGTGATGGCTCTGGTGGTCACCATCAGCCAAGCTGGACTGAGGTATTGGAGACCCCTGAATTCATGGAGTACAGGGCAGCCAATAATGTAACTAGCTTTGGGAACTGGCCCATGGTCCAGGGTCTTCACATGCTGGCCGTGGAGACAATAGGCACATGTGCTCTCTGGCTCACAGTGGGTGTGGCACCAAACAGGCCAGCTTGGATTTCTCTTTGGCAAAGTGAGCAGAGGTTCTCTCCCACTATCATCCTACTAATAAATATCCCACAGCAGCNCACTAATGATTGAATAGAGAATTCAGGACCATCTGAAGCTACCTGTCAACTGGGATCTTGTTCCTGCCTTAAATGCTGTCATCCACTCCAGGGCTCCAAATTCCAACAGGACAGACATCGAGTGCTGTTTTCTCACTCTTTGCCATGGATGAGCATGGATATAATTCACAGGAGCTTCCCAGTAGGATAAAGAGTGAAAGAGGAAGAGAGAGAGAAGGAGGGAGGGGAAAGAGACTATCNATGGGGTTNATATGTTCCNGGTATGGGGTTTCTGCAAGCCTACTTTCCATTTATAAAATTCACTTAGTCATGATAGATGGCTGATGGACAGATGGAAGGATAGATAGAATCTGATGTATATGATAGATAATAGATGGATAGATACAATATATAGACAATAGATTGNTAGATATAGACAGATGATTGATTATATAGATGATAAATACAGAGAGATGATAGAATATATATACAGATGATAGATATATAGAGATATTATATGCAGATAATAGATAAATTGATAAATATAGACAGATGATTGGTTATAGAAATAAGTGATAGATGTTATAGACAAATAATAGCTGATAGACAAATGACAGCTATAGATAAATAACAGTAGATGATATAGATAGGTGATACACAGATGGGGATAGATGGCTAATGGAGCATTATGCCTCATGATCTAACAGCCTTCATCCAGGACCATTTTTACAGAATGAGTAAACTGACAAGGAAAGAAACAAGTCATTTCCAAATGTAAACCCAACAATTTGGACTGAGCCTTTCTATTGTGCTGTGAGAAGTCCAGGGGAAATGGACTCTCATCTCCTCTTTCCACATTGTCAACAGCTGTTTCGTGAATGAAAGACAAATGACCTCAGATAAGTATGCAGTATGGCTGACAGTGTGTTTATGGATGAATGATGGGGTGCGATGTTGCCTCGTCACATCCTGCATACCCNCATTTAAATAGATCATATTTTCCAGCCAGGAGATGTGACTGTGTCACTGGATAAATGCCTTTTCATTGAACAAAGCTGCTTGCATGCCCTTCAGATACATTCAGCAGCCTCCTTTTGAAGGAGATACCCTCTCCGAATGGTTTTCATCTCCTGTTCTGACTCCACCTGTGGGAGTGATGGATAGACCTTGGCATATGTCAAAGAGGAGAAAGCAACTGTGATGTCAGGCAAGTTTTCCAGGGTGTCTCTGTGTCTCTGTCTGTCTGTCTTTCTGCTTCTCTCTCTCTTTTTCAGATGTGTGGGTGTCAAAACTCACCTCAGCCCAAGACTGTGACATTTCACTGCTACTGTGACCCAGGGATTTCTGAGCTGCTTTTGATGCTGGGGCCTCACGGCCTAATTCACATTCATGGCAAGTGTGACTTGGTGCAATCACATGCACTTCCCATGAGCTCAGTCTGAGTGTCCTCAGTCTAAAGTGTGCTCTGTGAGGCATGAATAGCTGCAACACGGAGCCTCAGGAGGCGGGATGATGTTACCTTCAGATGCCTGGAGCTATTCTTGGCAGTCTCTGTGTTGCTGAGGGCTCATTATATTCCTGGATGCTATTCTCTCTGGGTCAATTTGAAAATGGCCCTGCAAAGCTCCTCTGGCAGCCGGAGGAGTTTCATCTAGCTCTCTTACCTCCACACTAGAGCCATCTAATCTGACCTTAAGAGAGTCACTTAAAAAAATCCCTCCTCTGGGATGCCTGGGGCTCCCTGGCCGGCCAATTTAGCCTAATGGGCAAGCTCCAGATTCCAGACCCTGTCTCAAAAAGTAAGACAGAGAATTGATTGAAGAATTGACATCAATGTTGGTTTCTGGCTTGCTTACACACACACACACACACATACGCACACACAATATCGGCAACTTAAAATTTTTTTCCTCTCTGCCTGTGTCAGGTACCATTTCAGAAAAGCCACCACCCATAATTCAGGACAAGTGGCCAATTTCTGGTTTGGTTTAATCTAATAAGCCTGTCACAGAGAAAAGTCCTGGTATGAAGAGCTTCTGTGGCTGCTGTGGGACTGAGTTTTATCACTGACTCCCCAAAACCCTTCTGTCAAAATCAAAGCTGAACTCTTGTTGAGACAATGTCCCTTGTGTAGACCCAGGAACTCACAGTGCTGCTTCAGCCTTCCCAGTGCTGGGACTGCAGGCATGCACCACCATGAACGTAGAGCTACTCTTGTTTCTGTTAGGAAGTCAAAGCACCCTGAACAACCATAGTAATGGAAAACAAACAAACAAACACACACACAGCTGACTAAATGCTTCCTTTTCACTCAGAGAGAATAGAACCAAGGCCAAGTCAGGGACTGTCACAATTTAGATGTGGGATTGCTCTCATGGTTCCTGTGTTTTGGCACTTAGTCTCCNGCTATTTGGGGGTGGTTGTGNGGCCTCGCTAGCTGGGATAGGTCACTTTTGGGTAGGCCTTTTGGGGTTATAGTCCAATCTCTCTGCTTCCTNCTTTGACTTCTGTGTGAGAGGCATCAGCTCCAAGCACCTGCCTTCATGCCTTCCCCACCATGACGGAGTGGTACNTGAAGTTGCTTACTTACTGAAGGTACTTACTGAAGTTGCTTCTGCCAGGCATTCTGTCATTGTAATGAGAAAAGNAATGAATATAGGAGCATGAGTGACAGGCAAGTGAGGGCAGGTGTCACTTAAGTGTCATCGTGCTGAGTACAGGGGTGTGGGAGTCTGCCCTGGAACTCCAGTTGCTCCAGGGAAGCAAAACACCAGCACAAGGAAAGACACCGAAGGACAGCTTCAGGGTCAGAGTGAAATAAGTGAGCCTTGTCGTGGAGACGAGGCAAGCATACTCATTTATCTAGATTTTGTGTTAGAGAAAACAAAACCTTCCCCTGAGAATACATGACTATAATAACACGTGATACAAGTTTTTGGTCCAAATTCACAGAACCTCTCTCTAGCCACCAAATATCACAGGGCAAAGTGGTCCCAGGTTGGTGGCATCTTCAGGAAACTGAAAAACAAAGCCTCTCTATCAGCTGGGCCACAGGACTTTTCCTTAGACAATGGCCCAAGGATATAAGCTACTGTGGTACAAGTCACAAAATCTGAAAAGAAAAGGGTTCTGGGTGTGAGAATCAGAAGATTCAACAGCTGTCGGGGCAGATCACAGCAGACTGGGTGGATCTGAGAATAGTCTGCTGTGAAGATACCTAAAACACAAATGAGGGGCTGGAGAGGTAGCTCAGCAGGTAAGAGCACTTGCTGCTCTTGCAGAAGACCTGAGTTCAGTTCCCAGTGCCCATATAGCAGCTTTCAACAATCTCTAACTTGAGTTCCAGAGAATCTGATGCCCTCTTCTGGCCTCCAAGGGCATCATGCATATATCTGTGCACATATATAACACAGAGGCGAACACTCATNCACACAAAAAACCATAAACAAACAAAAACCAAATGGGATTGACTAACTAACTTAACACAAAATAAATTGGATTAAATAAATGGATGGACCAAACAATAGATTAGATATGGCCAAAGAGACACTAGTAAAATTAAAGATAGGTCAAGAATTTTTTTTTTCGGTGAGACATGGTGCATACCCATAATTCTTGGGAGACTAAGGCAGAGGATCAGGAGTTCAAGGCCNGTTTGGGCTACAGAGTGACAGTCTGTCAGAAAAAGTTAAGAGAGGGAAGAGAGGGAAAAAAGGGAAGTGGAAGGAAGGAAGGGAGGAAGGAAGGGAAGGAGAGAAGGAAGGAAGGAAGGGGAGATAGTAATGGAGACTAAAATAACTGTTAGCATTTGTCTTAAGTGTAAGCACTAGAGTGGAAGAGTAGGCCATAGGTTAAAACATAAGAGGACCTGGGGGTGTAGCTCACTTGGTAGAGTGCTTGCCTAGCATGCATAAGGCCCTGAGTCCAATCCTCCAACACTGCACAAACAGGGTATGGTGGTGCACATCTGAAATCCTAGTTCTCAGGGGCTGGAGGCAAGATGATCAGGGTTCAAAGTCAACCTCTCCTACACGGTGTTGCAGGCCAGCCTGCTTAATGTGAGACCCTGTCTCCAAAAACTGAAAAATTAGGGGAAAAATGTTTCACAAAATTGTGAAGGACACCAAATTTAGAAACAAAGAACCCANTGAATTCCAGAGGTGGAAGGCCAGTTATAAAACAAGAGGAAAGCATAGTTTCTAGAGGTCTTAGTGCTGTGCAGGACAATGCCTAGCTTCTGTCCTCATAGGCTGAGTGTGGGTCCTGGAAGAGCTAAGATGAGTCATGAGCCTGAAAAGAGCCCNGAGGGGACCAAAACAGCAAAAGCCCTTTTACCACAAGAGTGTATATATCAGCAAATGTTGAAAACAAGTCTTGTGTTCATCAGGAGGCAGGAAGCTGTCCAAGCAAACCAAGCATCCACACAATGGAGGTCTTTAAAAAGAATGGGCATGTGATTTCCTAACAGAGAAGAGAGAGAAAAANTGAATGGTGGAGGCTTGGGGATTTAATCAGTCCAAAGCAGGAGGGGGGGCGGTGGCAAGGAGTGTAGGTTGATTTTTTNTTTTTCTGGCCTGCCACCCAACTTCCAAATAAATACATGGAAACTTATTTTTACTTATGAATGCCCAGCCTTCNCTTGGCTTATTTCTAGCCAGTTTTTCTTAAATTATCCCGTCTACNTTTTGCCTCTGGGCTTTTATCTTTCTATATACCTTTCTTTCCTTCTTACTCTGGAGCTGGCTGTGTGGCTCTGTGGCTGGACCCTGGCGTCCTCCTCTCCCTCTCCTTTTCTCACTCCTTGCCCCTCGCTCTCTTCCCTAGATTTCTCCTCCTATTTAGTCTCTCTGCAGGGCAGCCNTGCCTAATTCTCTCTCCTGACTAGCTATTGGCTGTTCAGTTCTTTATTGGACCAATCAGATATTTTAGACAAAGTAACAAAGCTTTACAGAGTTAAACAAATGCAATATAAAAGAATGCAACACATCTTTGCATTATTAAACAAATAGTCCACAGCATAAATGAATGTAACACACCTTAAGCTAATATTCCACAACAAAGGAGAAGACACAAGAAGAAAAAATGAGGACAAAGACAAGAATACAACAACGAACATTCAGTACATTGTTACAGCAATGTGGACATATTCTGTGTTTACAGCTGGATGTGTTAGAATTTAAAAGAATTCTAAGCTGGGGGTGGTGGTTCCTGCCTATGATTCCAGCACTTGGGAGGCTGAGGAAGGTGGATTACTGCGAGTTTGAGGCCAGCCTGGGCTAAAATGTGACATCTTGTCTTAAAAACATAAAAAAAAAAAACCAACAAAAAGGAACTCTACTCATATTCTTATGACAAGATATAGTAAAACATAAAGATCTAGGAAAGCATGTATTAGGCAAACATTAGCGCCCAAAAGACTTTAAAGAAAATAAGATTTGCTAGAGATTATACCAGAGATAAAGGTAATAATTAAAGGCTGAACTGGTAACAATGATCTGGTAGGAATGTGATGTTTAACTTAAAAACATATGAAGTAAAATTTGACATGTCTAAAAAGAGAGGTATAAAATTTACCTTAATAGTGAGAGATCTAAAAGTATCTCTCTGTAGTTGACTGTAGTTGGCACGCTGTAAGTGAGCTACCAAGTAGACCGAAGATCAGTAAGCATGGAAGTGTGGACTAATCTTGACAGCCTTGCTGTAGAGATGGAGAGGAAGGAGGAGAGGGAGGGAGGGCATGCACTCTCAGGCTTAGAGAAAGCACAAGCATGCATTCAGTGTCCATGGAAATGAGCCACCTTCTAGATCAGAAAGCCGCCTCAGCACCCTGTGGGAGCAAAGAACAGCTCCTGAGACAACAGTGTTATTATGTGAGAGGATGGTGATAACAGCGGTATGGACCTGGAGGGAATTACACATCTAGGTGTTAAAAATAGACTCCTTGTGTTGATGAGATGCTCACGGGAAAAGGCTCTAGATACCAACTGATGACCTAAGTTCCATCGCCTGGACCACGTGGAAGAGGAAAAGAACCAACTCTTCCAAGTTGTCCCACATGATTGCCACCCCCCTACAAATGCATAAATAAATGCAGTAATAGAAAACGGTTTTGAAATTGACTGATTCTCAAAAAGATTTCTTTTAATTTGATAAATAAGAACTATGAATGTTCATGGCATACAGGATATATTTTTTATTAGTTCTTTGAGTATTTGATGCAATGAAATACTCCCTCCCCTAACTCTTCCCAGATCTAACCCCCTCCATTTCCACCCAAATTCGTGTCCTCCTTTTCCCCCACATCAAAGCCAATTTGTGCTGCCCATATACTCCTTTTTAAATGTTTGTTTTGTTTTTCTTTTTTGAGACAGGGTCTCACTAGGTAACCCTGGCTGGCCTGGAATTGACAGTGTAGACCAGGCTGGCCTCCTACTCATAGAGANTCCCCTGCCTCTGCCTCTCTGCCCACATACTCTTGGATGTGTGCCCTTTCACTGGAGCTTATTATAGTTTATGCTCTTAGAGAAATGTGGCCCTTCTTCCAGCAGCTAGCAATTGCCAATAGCTCTTCAGCTAGAGGTGGGAGTTTGTGTTCAGCCCCCCCTCCATGCTGAGATTTGGTCTGGCTGGGGCTTGTGCATGCTGTCACAATCACTGAAGTTCATATGTGCAGCTGCTCTGCTGTGTCCAGAAGACACTGTTTCCTTGCAGTCACTCACCACTTCTGGCTCTCATCCTTCTTCNGCCCCCTCTTCTGCAATGATCCTCACGTCTTTGGAGGAGAGGTGCAGCATGACATTTGGTTATAAAAAATAAACTCCTAAGCTACTTATTGTTCCATTACAAAATGACAGTGGGAATGGGAAAATATTTGGACATACAAAATGATTAAAACAATATACACGGGACTTGTGGGAGAATCAAAGCAGATGTCTATTAACTTAAGTCTGACCGTTATAAAAAGAATGCCTCTAAAGAGATGAGCAAATCAAAACAAAAAAAGAGAGAGAGAGAGATGAGCAAATCATCCAAATTATCTTGATTAATAATGTCTTTTGCAACAAGGCATGGTGGTGCACGCCTTTGATCCAGCACTGGGGAGTGTTGGGGGGGCGGGGGGGGCAGGCAGAGGGCAGGTGGATCTCTGTGGGTTCAAAGCCAACCTGGTCTACATAGTGAATTTCAGGACAGCCAGGGCTATGTAGAGAGACCCTGGTTCAAACAACAATGAAACGTCTTTTGCAGAGCAAAAGTTTTTAAACCTGATTTTTTTGAGATAGGTGTCACAAATAGCCCAGATGTTATGGGAAAGATGGGGTATCTTTGAGGTTTATGGAAGCTACTGTGGTAGTTTGAGTAAAAATGGCCCCCATAGGCTCATAGGAAGTGGCACTTTAGGAGGTATGGCCTTGTTGGAGTAGGTGTGGCATTGTCAGAGGAAATGTGTCACTGGGGGCAGGCTTTGAGGTCTCAGATGCTCAAGCCAGGGCTAGTGTGGCATTCTCTTCCTGCTGCCTGCTGTTCCAGATGTAGAACTCTCAGTTTCTTCTCCAGCACCACCATGTCTGCCTGCACACTGCCATGCTTCCTGCCATGGTCCTCACCTCTGAACTGTAAGCCAGGCAAAGTTAAATGTTTTCCTTTGTAAGAGTTGCCTTGGTCATGGTGTCTCTTCACAGGAGTAGAAACCGTAAGTTTTTAGACAGCCTCTGATAGGCTTTAACTCAGGAATTAGGATGCCAAATCCTCATGAAACTTCACTGAGCCAGTGACCTCGGAGGTCATCTTGTAAATTGAAAGAATAAAGTTCATGAAACACAGAGGATGAGTGTTAGGAAATTTAGTATAGGCTCACAGGTGGGAGTGAGGCAGAGTGGAGGGGCAGAGCTATTGGATAACAGGAAAGATCCCTGGGAACAGGATACCACTGAGCTGGTAGGCTGGGGGGGGCATTTTACACAGCTTATAGCAAAAGCTAGGGTGAGGTACAGGGAGGGACACTGTAGCAGGCTTTCTTATCTTAGCAGGTTTACCAAATCCCAAATCATGACTGGGAGACTTCTTATTAGTTATGAATGCTTGGCTTTATCTTATGCNTATCTCACTAGCTCTTATAACTTAAATTAACCCATTTCTCTTTTTCTACATTTTGCCTCAGGACTTTTTACCTTTCTTTCCTTTTGTATGCCCTACTCTGTGTCTGGTGGGCTGGTGACTGCCTGGCTGATTGGCCCTGGGCATCTCTCTCTCTTTCTCCCTCGTATTCTCTTCTCTCTTGTTCTCTGGAGCCTAGATTCCTCCTCCTCCTTATTCTCTCTGCCCCGCCTATCCCTCCACTGCCTAGATATTGGCTGTTCAGCTTTTTATCAGACCAATTAGGTTCCTTAGGCAGGCAAGGTGAAACAGAAACACATCTTTAGATAATTAAATAAACGAAGCATAATCAACTGTAACACACCTTTACATAGTTAAAGTGAAATTCCACAACAGGGAATGAGCTAGTCAGCCCATTTGGACCAACCACTGGGTGTCCAGGGGCCTCTCCCCTCAGTTTCAGTCCCATCTTCACGTGTAGCTTCCAGGCAAGGGTAAGAGACAAGGAACCAGTAACTAGAACTCTTTTCTGGCATTCCTGGCCACCAGCAAGGACCTTGTCAGCACTANTGCTTTGGGGTCCCTGTCCTACCTGACCAGTTGCTA
Source organism: Neotoma lepida (assembly GCA_001675575.1). Classification (NCBI taxonomy): domain Eukaryota; kingdom Metazoa; phylum Chordata; class Mammalia; order Rodentia; family Cricetidae; genus Neotoma; species Neotoma lepida. Next base: position 93,738 of record LZPO01075956.1, read on the forward strand.
TCTCTTGTTTTTATCCCAGGCTCCCCTTTAGCCTAGGATGACCTTGAAATTCTTATCCCTGCCTCACCCCATCTGAGTTTGGGGGAACTGGGGAGGTCTGTGTTGACATGTTTGGATTTACCTATGGATGTTCAGTTGTTACAGAACCTGTCATTGCAAACACTCCTCCCTGAAGTTTACTGCTTTTGCTCCTTTGCCAAAGNTCAGTTGACCATATCAGAGTGGGTCTGCTTCTGGGCCCTCTATTCTGTTCACTGAAAGCTGTGCTCCCTTCATCTGATTATCTGTTCTCTTGCTAATTCCACACAGTCTCTTAGGTACTGAAGCTTTGTGGTTGAGTCTGGTGTTAGGGAGTGTTAGCTCTCTGAGTTTCTTNTCCTTCAGTGCTACATTGGCTGTCCTGTGTCTTTTGCCTTTCCAAATGAACGTTAGGATCAGTTTGTCATTCCACAATCTTTGCTGAGATTTTGATGGGACTACACCAAAGCTACAGCTCAGCGGGCAGATCTCCCCATCCATGAACATGGGANGTTTGTCACTTACTTAGTTTTTTGTTTTTGCTCATCAGATCTTTGTAGTTTTCCAACATAGGTCTTTGTAGTAGTAACTTTCCTTGTTGCTGTCACTAAATACCTACAAAAGCAACTTAAGGGAGGAAGCATATATTTGGGCCCACAGTTTGAGGGTGCAACCCATGAAGGCAGGGAAGGCATGATATCAGGAATGTGAGGCAGCTGGCCACATCGCATCCACAGCCAGGAAGCAGAGAGAGATGCATGCTGTGCTCAGCCCACTCTCTTCTTTTTATTCAGTCTGAGACCACAGCCCATAGGATGGTGCTGCCTGCATTTTAGGGTGGGTCTTCCCATCTCAATTACCTCAATTTAGATANTCCCTCACATACTTACTCAGAGGCTTGTTGTCCCTTAGGCAATTCTAGATCCTGTCAAGTTGGCAGCCAATATTAACCATCACAGTCATGTACATACTGTTAGATTTATACCCAAGTTTTTTGATCTTCTCCCTTTTCTTTCTTTTTTTTTTGTGCTAAAAGAATTTTTAGAAGAAAATGAAATTAGAAATCTTAGCAATTACAAAGAAGTAAAGTAAAAGGGGGAACATTAAGCTGCATAATTAAAGGCATAATTCCAACGGCAGAATAGCACAAGAACAGAATGTAGTTTGTTAAGAAGGCATAAAGACAACCCAGAGGCTTCTTTAGTAGAGCAAACGTGGGAACAATCTGAGCCTCACAAGAAGAGCCTGCGAGCCTCAGAGGCAGAGCTGATTGTCCACAGAGCTGACTTCACCAGGCTGCCCTAGCCCTTGCCACCACATCACACCATACGCGGGGGGGTGAGGGAGTGGGGGGGGCAGCGGGACAGGAAGCAAGAAGAGGAGACAGGGAAAGTAGAGCTCAGATATTGCATGTCTCCTCTGTTGGTCCCAAAGCCACCATGAGGAGCTGAGACGCCACCTGTTCTGAGAAGGCGCAGGCTGTCAGACGGACCCAGAGGAGGTACCAAACAAAGAACTCCTCGGCTTGGCTGATGAGCTGTTTATTGGTGAAGGTTGAACTCTGAGAGCAAGGGTTTCGGAAACTGAAAACAATGGGAATTAAACTGCAGTTTGGTAAAAAAGAAGAGAAATCCCAGGTGGTGAATNCTGAGAACAATGGGAGGGAAACGCAGAGGAAGGTTGTCAGTGTGGTTTGGTTCAGGTGGAGCAGACTTTAGCATAGGTATCCCATGCCATGGTGTTGAGGGCTGGTGCAAGGGCCATGGGGCTGTCTTACTCAAGCTGTACCCTCACCTCTTACCTAACTCATGAGAAATCTAAACTTGCAATGGAAATCAAGGAAGGGGGGCTGTATTCCATACCCATGCCAGTCCCCTCCCCCCAAAAGAGGAAGGTGTCACAGAAAAGACAAGAGTGACCTCACCAGGTCCTGTAGAAGTGATGACTCAAACAGGCCTAACCAGGAGGTCCCGGGAACACAGACTNGCTGCACCAATTGGCCAGCTGTTAGGGTCAAGTACTCAAACGGACCACATAAGAAACAAAACCCAGCTGGGCGGTGGTGGCGCACGCCTTTAATCCCAGCACTCGGGAGGCAGAGGCAGGCAGATCTTTGTGAGTTCGAGGCTTTGAGGCTAGCCTGGTCTATAGAGTGAGCTCCAGGAAAGGCACCAAAGCTACACAGAGAAACCCTGTCTCAAAAAACCAAAAAGAAAAAAGAAAAAAGCCATCTCTCTCTCTCTCTCTCTCTCTCTCTCTCTGGTTTTTAGAGACAGGTTTCTTTGTGTAGCTTTGACTGTCCTGGAGCAGCTCACTCTATAGACCAGGCTGGCTTCAAATTCATAGAGATCCACCTGCCTCTGCCTCCCAAGTGCTAGGATTAAAGGCATGTGCCACCAAGGCCAGGCCCCAATTCTCTTTTTTGTCACTTGTGTGTGTGTACCTTTGCCTATGCATATTTGCACATACAGTGTGAGGCTCAGGATTTACATCAGAATCTTCCTTGGTCACTCATATCATTCATTGAGATAGGGTCTCTCAATAGAACCCAGAGCTCAGCAGTTTGGGAGCGTTGCTAGCCAGCTGACTCTGCCTTCCAAGTGCTATAATTATAGGTGGGCCACCATACCCACCTGGCCTCTGTGGACATTGCACTCATGTGANCACCACACTCACCTGGCATTTGTGTTAGTTCTAGGAAGCTGAACTCTGGTCGTCATGTTTGTGGGGCACGTACTTTAACCACGGAGTCATTTCCCCAGCCCAAGACAAGAGCAATTTACAAGCATAATCTCCTTTGACCTTACAACCCAATAAAGTCAAGACTATGTACTGGTGTGTGCATGCATGGAGGTGCATATGTATGTGCAGGTATATATGCACATGTGTGCATATGGAGGTCAGAGATTACCAGTTGTCATTCATCAAAAGTTGTTCATCTCTGTTCATGAGACAAGGTCTTTCATTGGCCTGAGACTCGCCAANTAGGATGGCCAGCCAGCAAGCCCTAGGCATCCTCTGTTTCNACATCCCCAGTGCTGGGAGTACAAGCTTGCTTCACTGGGACTAGCTGTGTAAGTAGGTACTGAGGGTCACTAAGGTCCTCAGGCTTGTGTGACAACCACTTTACTGACTGGCTGAGCCATCCCTCCAGTGCAAGATCAGGACTCTCACCTCTATTTTTTCTCAAAATAGGGAAATTGGAACTTAGAACAAGTAACAACTTGCCAAAGGCTTAGGGGTATGTAGTGACAACAGGATATGGCACAAACTACTGTAGGGAAGAACCCACAAAAATCTGTGCTAGCCCCTTTGTGTGCCCATAGGAGTATCTCACAGCCAGCTAGGAGGTCTCTTGTCAAGACTGCCATTTCCCCACCATGAAATCTAGTGAGCTGATTTCTGCATATGCAGCAGCAGAGCCTAGGCTCTTTGGAAGAAAAGATAACAGTAAGACACTAACAATACACTAACCATGCACTCCATGTTCTCCCCACCTTGGAGCCTTGCTTTTCTGTAACTCAAATTGCTAAAGGTCTTATTAATAAAAAACCCAGAGCCTGATATTGGGGTGAAAGCTGAAAGATCAAAGAAGCAGATCAAGCCACAGCCACTATCTCTTACNTCACCAACTCCTCAGCCTGAAAGAGCTCCAGCNGAAAGGGCTTCTAGCTGAAAGGGACGCTTCTGCCAAAAAAGCCTTTAGTTCCAGTCTCCTCACTCCTTATATACCTTTCCCTGCCCAGCCATCACTTCCTGAGATTAAAGGCGTATGTGCTTCCCAAGTACTGGGATTAAAGGTGTGTGCCACCACTGCCTGGCTCTGCTTCTCTCCTAGATTGAGTCAATCTCATGTAGTCCAGATTGGCTTTGAACTCACAGAGATCCAGACAGATCTCTGCCTCCCGAGTGATAGGATTAAAGGTGTGTGCCACCACTGCCTGGCCTCTATGTTTAATCTAGTGGCTTGTTCTGACCTCTGATCTTCAGGTAAATTTTATTAGGGTACACAATATATCACCACACTTTTCTCTGCCACACTTACCACATTTCACGTTCTGGATTTAGGCAGTTCATCTGTCTATGATGTCTTCCCCCAACCAGCTGTCTCCAACAGCAGAAATTTTGTTCTTTCTTTCTGAAAAGCTTCTTGATATATATTTGTCAAATGAACCTCAGNATTTAATCTAAAGGGCACAGTACCTTAGAGATGTACTTGGTAGTTCCTTTAAAAGCTAAGTATCAGGCTTAGGAGAGGCAATAGTTCACCTGGTAAAGAGAACCTACGTTTGCTCTCCAGAACCTATTAATAACTAGATAAAGCCAGGCTTCNTGGTAGGTGCTTCTAATTCCAGCACTAAGGAGATGGAGATGAGCGGACCCTGGAGCTCATTGACCAGCTTGTCTTTCCTGCTTGGTGAACTCCAGGCTGGTGAGAGAATTTGTCTCAAAAAAAGAGAATGTGGAGTGTGGAGTTGGACATGGCTCAGTGGTTAAGAGCACTTGCTGCTCTTTGGAGGGCTGGACTTTGATTCCTAGCACCCACATGAGATGGTTCACAATTACCTGAAACCACAGCTCCAGGGGATCTGACCCCCTCTCTGGCCTTTGTGAACACTGGTGTGGATANACATACACACACACATGCCCAAGCACAGGAACACATGCACACAAATAAATAATAAAATAAATATTTTTTAAGGTGAGGAATAACACCTGAGGTTGTGGTCTGGCCTCCATATGCATGTACACACAATACATACACACATACACACACACACACACACACACACACAGAGAGAGAGAGAGAGAGAGAGAGAGAGAAAGTGTTTGTGTATGTTAAATAAACATCTACCTATGACCTACCTTCTATGCCTATGTTTGTATCTAAAAGAAAGGAAAATATACGCCAGAAAAAGCTCTGTTTGAGGGTGATAATAACATCCTTGTTCCTGATAATCCAAATGCCTATCTATAGAAAAATGGATAAACAAACAGTCCCTTAAATGGAAATGAAGTGTAACAATGAAAAAGAACAAACAGCCATCTAAAAAGCAGTATGTGTGGATCTCAAAAGCTCATGTTCTCTGAAAGAAGTTGGACACAGAAATTCTATTTCAAATAAGCTCACAGAATCAGAGAGCTGACCCACAGTGACAGAGCAGAAAAGCTGTCCTGGGTGGGTGTTGCTCACCACAGGGCTGTGGAGCTTCTTGGTATGAAAGTTCTTTATCTAGTTTTGGATTTGGGCCCAGAAATATGACTAATGTTTAAACTTACCAAATGGGTCATTCAAGATGTGAGTATCTTATTGCACAGAGATGATAGTTCAATTAAAAAAAAAACTTTTAAAATGTTAACCAAGGGCTAGTGAAATGGCTCAATGGTTACTAGCACTTACCGCTCTTCCAGAGGATCTGGGTTTGGTTCCCAGCACCCACATCGGTTGCTCACAAACTGCCTGTAACTCCAGCTCCAGAGGATCCAATGCCCTCTTCTGGCCTCTACCGGCATTGTCTTCACATGTTCATATACATANNGACATACATACATATACACATAATTTAAAATAAAAATAATTATCTTTAAAAAGCAAAATATTAGCCACCATGAGTCAGAGAATTCTTTCTTTTCTCTTGGAAAGCTGTGCTATCTAGCCAAATGGATCCGTTTTCTAGTTGGGGGATCGTGACACTTCCNTTTCCTTGTGTGTAATCAGAAATAGAATGTGTCCCTGGTGGAATTTTTGTCAGGATGAAGTGAGGGAAGGTAGGAAATACAGTTAGCCTCCTATTATCTAGCACAAAACAAGTGTTCCCTCAGGTTGCTATTTGTATCTTGCAATTAAAAAGACAGTTCTCCATGGGGCTCTCTGTGCTCCTGCTCAGGTTGAGTCTCTCTGAGCACGCCACTGATCTAAGGATGTGGAGAATGTCGCTCCATGAGACCACAAGCGCTTCTAGCAAAACTGGGTCAAACTGAATCAATTTTGATAATGGCAAAGTTAACCGTCAGTTCTGAAGCCTATTCCCTGAACCTCAGATCTGTCTTTTCTTTCACACGGGAACTTACNGGAACCACTCATTGACAAAGCCCTTTAAAGCCATCGTCTTGATTCTCAAAGTAAATGTCTGCTAAAGGTTACGGATATGGTTGGTGCTGTCATTTTATTATCTCAGAAAATGAAAGTCATTATTTCTTGATTTTGCATTATTGACCTGGATAATGATTTCTGTCACTCTAGACATCTGGGCCTGCTCCGGGGAGCCTGTGATTGCTGACTCCATGCTGTGTCTCTCTTCATTCATCCCTCGCNGGACACTGTGACACAGAGAGGTTAGGATGTCAGAGCTGGCTCAGGCTGTGAGAACAAGCAGCTGTCTCCTATGGAGTCACATCAGCTGAGGCAGGGTCTGGGACCTTCCGGCCAGTAGCCCAATCTCAGAGTTATAAGCCCACATCTGAGAACCCAAGACATAGAGGGGTGAGATAGGAGGGCCTAGGATAAGTCAGAACAGTCCCTGGCTGCCCTGCTGTGTCCTGAGTCCTGGCTGTGGAGGTCAGGTAGTAAGAGAGATAGACGTAGCTCCACTCCTAAACTCTGAGCCTGCCTGCTGCTCTGCTCAGGAGTTCCCCTATGGTGGCACCAGCTCAGGGTTTCTACCAAAGACTCCTTGGAGGATGACTGTTCTTATGAGTTACAGCAGTNCACTCATGCCCACTTCTCAGTCAGTGATGAACGGGATGCGCAGAGCAGTCCTGTATGATTATAGTAAAGCTGCAAAATACAAATGACTAGCAATACTGTAGCCAGGGCAACATTACACATGGTACNTTGGCTCCCTGGTGTCAGCAAACCTACGATGCTCCTCCATCCAGTACATACAGGATAAGNCATAGCTACTATAGTTTGAATGTAAAATGTCCCCAAAAGCTCCTGTATTTAAATGCTCTGTCCCCAGCTGGTGGCCTGTTTGGGGAGGTCGAGAAACCTTTAAAANGTNGAGTCTCACTGGAGGAAGTGGGTCACTGTGGGTGGAAGTTGANGTTTGACCACTTCCTGCTTGATTTCTGTTCCTCTACTGTGGATGCAATGTGATCAGCTGGTCTCANGTTCCTGGGACTGTGATGGGACATATCTCCCAAAATGTGAGCCAAAATAAACCGGTCTTCCTTTACGTTGCTTCTTGTCAGGGATGTNGTCACAGCAATGAGAAAAGAGATTAACGCACTAGCTTCTATTGTGGTTCTGTGTTTTCTNTCCATCATTATTTTAGTGCGTGCTCCTATTTATAAAATCAAAGTTCACTGTAAAGCAATATGCTGCATCTCGAGAACAGCTGTGCATGTTTCTTTTTATTCCTGGGTCCGAGATACCTAACCAGAACAACGGGAGAAAGAACGGCCATTTTGATCACTGTTTCAAAGGTTTTAGTCCACAATGGTGGGAGAGTACAGTGAAATAGAGTAGCTCAGATTTGGGTGAACAGGAAGGCGAGTGGGGTCAGGACAAGACATAGGCCTCAAAGCCACACCCTCAGTGACCTCCTTCTTCCAGCCAGGCCTTGATTTCCGCAGTTCCACCACCTTATAACAATCTCTTCTAGATTCAAACCTGTCAGTGGATTAATCCATTTGTGAAGGCAGAGAGCCCCTGTGATATAATTACTTCCTAAGCCTAGGAGGTGGTGACCAAACCTGAAGGGACATCCTGGATGCAGTCTATANCAAGCAGCCTTGGCACACAGCATCTCAAAGTCACTTGACTTCCTGGTCCTTCTGCCTTTGTCCTCTGAAATGCTGCGATTGCAGATGTGTGCTATCATCCCTGGTTTATATGGTGATGGGGATGGAACCCAGGGCCCTGAACATGNAAGCCAAGCACTCCACTCACTGAGCCACAACCCAGTCAAACCTTGTCTCTTGATCATGTTTTTTTCTTATGTGTCATTTACCCTCACACTGTTTCATTCACATAGGTTTAGGAGTCATTCATTGGCTCTATCATATATACACTGTGTGGCTAGGTGTGCAGTTGACCATACCTTCTAGGCTTATGAATCACACAGTGAATGAAATTGTCTCATGGTGCACTACTTAGAATGATTCCTGTGTACCTTGTTATGAAATGATATATGACTACTCTTGCTGACTACAGACAGTGTCTTCTAGCACTGTTCCTGTGTGCCAAGGAGGCCATAGGAAAAACACTGGCACCACTACCCATAGGTTAAGCAATAGGTTTCCAGGCTGAGGAAATGAGGAGAACCAGCCACCTCACCTGTGATGGCAAAAAAAGGATCTCCTGACCCAAAGGCAGGGCTAAAGCTGTGGGTATCCCTTCTCTCCTGGGAAAGCCCTGGTCAGAGCTGAGAGGAGATACATAGGACACAGGTTCGTCTGAGTTTCTGTGAAACTAGACAAGAGTCATAAGACAGCTTCTTCCATACAGCACTAGATTACTAGATTACTGTTTTTCAGTAATAGTAGTGACCAAAGTCCAGTCAATCTTCAGTGTTTGAAAATGAAGTTACCAAACACAAAGTTACGGAAAGTCTGCATTTTAACCACAGTAATTACAAACACAATATCCAGTCACTTGTGGTCACCAGACTGCAGAGGAATTACACAGGTTGCTTTTATGCAACATTGACATGATGGTTCCATCATTTACTTCTCCAGTTGTGTTGTGGGCCTCAAGCTTTTAAAATGCATTTTAACTCTGAGACACTACATTGACAAGGTTAAATACATTTCGATAGCTCCAGAAGTAGAAAAATGGCTTCTGAAAAGCCATTACCATAGGTATACTGAGATGCACTTGCATACCCATCCATGTCATCGAGGCTCCACACCCAGCCTGAGTGTTTTGTAAATCTATGTGCTCAGTAAGCCTCAAACACACAGCATCTGGATCCTTGCTGGCAGGCCATGCTGCTCAGTGTCAGAAGCCTGTCTTTGAAAGACCATATCTCTGTAACAAAGAAAAGTAAATTTATTTTCAAGTTTTGGATTTTGGAATGGTGAATTGTCCTATAATTCCAATACATGATGATTCAGAGGCAAGAGGGTCTCCACAAGTTTGAAGTNAGCCTGGACTACATGCAGAAACCTGTGTATTGGTTGCTTTTCTGGTGGCTATGACCAAATACTTGACAACAAGTAACTTAAGGAGGGGAGGATTTATTGTGGCTCACTGTTTGAAGGGCTACAGTCCACCATGTGGGGGAAGGCATGGCAACTGGCATGGCAGGTGGCTGGTCACATTGTATCCACATCAGGAAGCAGAGAGAGAGGAAAGCTGGTGCTCGGCTTGCTTCCTCCCTGATGATATAATGCTGCTGCCTACATTCACGGTGGGTCTGCCCATCTCAGGCAAACCTCTCTGAAGACACACACACTCAGACACATGCAGAGATGTGTTTCCTTGGTGATCCTAAATCCATTCACGTTAACATGAAGATTAACCATAACATCCTGTTCCCCAAATAAACAACAACAAATTAATTTTGAATTGCAGTTGGCTTAGCTGAGTTTTCATGACCTCTTGTTCTGGTTTGGTTTTGGTAGTGAAAAACACCATGACCAAAAGCAACTTTGGGATGAAGAGGTTTATTTCATCTTACAGGTTATAGTCTATTATCCAGGGAAGCCAAGGCAGGGAGGAACTAGGGGTAGGAACTGAAGCAGAGANCANGGAGAAATGCTACGTAATGACTCACATTCAGCTACTTTCCTTACACAGCNCAAGCCCACATGCCTAAGGATGGTACNGTGGGCTGAGTCCTCCTATATCAATTAACAATCAAGAAAAAAACAACACAGATATGACCACAAACCATCTGGTCAAAGCAATTCCTCAGTTGAGGTTCCCCTTTCATAACACTGGGTTATGTCAAGTTGGTAGAAACTGACCAGCTTGCCTCTTTTCTTGTATTTTCCACTTTGAGAATTTGGCACCAATGTACAGACTAATATTGCCTCTTCATTTTTCTTCATATTTCTGAATCCCCTACTGCTTTCAAGAACGTTATGGACATTCAACGTTATGGTTGCTGTCATGTTTTCCTAATGGTATTAATTTTATTTAACACGTTAAACAAAATAAGAGATGAACAACTAAATTGAAAAGTGGATTCTTAAAAAAAGTATATCTTTGGTGGAACTCTAGAATCTCAAATAAAATCAGGGCTGGGGGTTGGAGAGATGGCCAGCAGTGTGTATTACTCTTGCAGAAGACCCAAGTTTGGTTCCTAGCCCCACATAGAGTAAGTAGCTCATGACCCCTGTAATTTCAGCTCCAGGAAATCCAGCACCTTCTCCTGGTCTCCACAGGCACCTACACTCACACATGTACATGTGTGCATACTAACACACACACACACACACACACACACACACACACACACACTTAGAGTGTGGTGGCACACATCTTTAATCCCAGAACTCAGTAGGCAGAGGCAAGTGGATCTCTGTGAGTTTGAGGCCAACCTGGTCTACACAATGAGTTCTGGGCTAGCTAGGGTTACATAGTGAGACCCTGTCTTAAAGAAGAAGAAGAAGACGAAAGAAGAAGAAGACGAAAGAAGAAGAAGAAGAAGAAGAAGAAGAAGAAGAAGAAGAAGAAGAAGAAGAAGAAGAAGAAGAAGAAGAAGAAGAAGAAGAAGAAGAAGAAGAAAGAAAACAGGGAGTGGTGGCTTAAACCATAATCCCAGCACACAGGAGGCTAAGGCAAGAGGGGAGTTAGAGGCCAGCTTGGGTAGCACAGTCAATTCCAGACTAGCCAGGACTTGTAAGGCCCCAACACAACAACAAGAACTTGAATTTTTATTGAATTTGCATATGGATCTAGAAAGGTGGCTGAGCAGTTAGGAGTACTTGTTNCTCTTCCANAGGATACTGCTTTGATCCTCAACGCACACAGCAGCTCACAACTGTCTGTTACTCCAGTTACAGAAGATCTGACACCCTTCCCTGGCCTCCAGGGGCATGAGCACACACATGGTGTGCAGACGTACATGGCAGGCAGAACACCCACACACATAAAATAACATAAAAATAACGTTTAAAAGAATGTGCACACATACTTCCCCAGTGTATGGCACTTTCTCCCCAAGTGCCTTGCTTTCTCCTGACCCTTGGGCTTTAAGTCTGTATTAAGATCTCTTTTTAATAAGTTCCAACTCTATTCCGTATTGTCTCACCCTGAAATTCTTTTCTGCATCGAAGCTAAGAATCTGGTTTTACCTGAGTTGAGGTCCCTAACCTCAAGCTGCTGCAGGTGACAGCATGGAGCTGTGGCTCTGTCCGTGTTTTCAGCAACACTGGTGAGGTNAGCACATTATGAACATTCTGGATTCTTCCTAGAGAAAACTTCCCAACGGAGACAGTACAGAGAGACGGGCTCTTCAGAGAAGCAAGCAGATGACTATTATTTTTTTTAACCAATTGAAAGTGCATTGGTACAGAAGATACCCAGCAAATATCTTTCATTTGGTAAGTTTTGGATTCTGAATGAAGCCTGTCTCTTGTGTGTAAAAATAATGGAAATATTGGCAGTAATGAAAGAGACCCACAGTGGCTAGTGACATGTAATTAACCTCACCCCTGCTCTGTGTAGCCAGCAGTTAATTAGGTTTGGATGACGGCATCAAGTAGGATTAAAAACAAACTCCACGGAGATGCCCAAATGTTCAGTTCCTCTCCCTGTTAATTTTATGTTAGAACAAAGGAAAAGCTCCAGGCAGGTGTTTTCTGTCACTGAGCATAAGGTGGCCAGATCCCAAATTAGGGACCATTGGTTTGTTTTGATTGTGGACATGTGGAATTATATGAAAACACTCTTTGTTCTTCTACAGGAGGTTTCACTAGGAAGCTATAGATATGTATTAGTATAGACTGAGAAGCACAAAAAATGTAATATTAGATTTTTTAAAGGCACATCATTAGTTTCAATGCAATTTGCCTGTTGTAAGCAGCTGAATTGTTACTTCTAGCCCCACAATCCATATGCTGAAGTCAAATTCTTGATACTGCATAAAGTGTTTGGAGACAGGGACTTTACCGAAGTCACTAAGTGAAAAGCGGCCTGGAGATGTAGCTCAGTTGGTAACGTGCCTGTCTAATATTAATGATGCCCTGGATTCAATCCATAACACTACATAAACTTGATATAATGGCATATACCTATAGTCATAGCACCCAGAAGGCAGAGGCAGGAGGATCAGAAGTTCAAAGCCATCCTTAATTATGTAGGGTCTTTGAGACCAGCCTGGACTAGAGAACTTGTCTCCTAAAAAAGTGGGGGAAGAGTAATTAAGTTAATAAAGAAGCATGTATTAGTCAGGGTTCTCTAGAGTAGCAGAACTTATAGAATGAATCTCTATATGTAGAAAGGTGATTTATTAGAGTGACTTACAGGCTGTGGTCCAGCTAATCCAACAATGGTTGCCTATGAATGGAAGGTCCAATAATCCAGTAGTTGTTCAGTCCACAAGGCTAGATGTCTCAGCTGGTCTTCAGCATACACTGGAATCCCAAAGAAGTAGGCTCTAATGCCAGTGAAGGAATGAATGTACTTGCTATCAAGGTGAAAGCAAGCAGGCAAAGAGAAAAAGCTTCCTTCTTCTATGTCTTTATATAGGTTTCTANCAGAAGGTGNGGCTCAGATTAGAGGCTAATCTTTCTACCTCAAAAGATCTGGATTAAAGGTGTGTCTTCCCACATCAAAGATCCAGATTAGAAGTGAACCTTCTGCTTCAAATTAAGCAAAATTCTCTCACAAGTGTGCCCCAGTTTTTGGATTTTTGTTTATTCCAGATGTAGTCAAGTTGACAACCAAGAATAACCATCACAGGGCAGTAGAGTGGGTCCTGATCTGATCTGACTGATCTCCAACAGAGACAGAGAGCAGGATACAGGCANGCACAAAGGGATGGCCACACGAGGACACAGAAAGAAGATGCCATCAGCAAGGAGGAACTAGGCTTGCTCACGCCTTGACCTTGCATTNCCAATCTTCAGCCTAAATTTGTGTTCTGACTTTTTGTTGTTGTTGTTATAGAAGAGCAAATATCTCTCGGAAAAGAGAAGACTGGGATCTGCCATTGCACACATCTCCCTTTATCCCCTGCCTGCACACATCTCCCTTTATCCCCTGCCTACACACATGCCTCCCACACCACTGGGTCATCAACCTCAGTCAAATGACATAAGCTCAAAGTTAAACTGCTCACAGCTTCAAGACCAAAACAGCAAATCACCACCCGAGCTCCTGGCCCATCTGAGGGGTAGACCTGNACCACCGTGGGTTGCCCACAGNGAAGCTGGTCATGAAGCAGGATAGAAAGACAGGGAACATTATGGGGACCTGAGGAGAAGACCCCTCTCCCAGGAGTATTTTGAAGCAGCTGAAAACCAAGAATTCCAACATAGTTGGCACTTGTTTAAGCCTTTTCCCCCTTCCCAGCTGTCAGCCCACAGTTTTCTATAACCTTGCCTGAAATCTCCTAACACTCTTGCACTGGTAGCTAGGTTTCTAAGCACATGACATTTGGGGAACACAGTTAGANGGCTGCTCCTGCCAGTGAGGTGATGGGGTACATTAGGAAGGGGCCTGGACACTTGGAAAGGACAGGGAAGTGGACTCGGAAGTCACCATTCCTCTAGGCTAATCGTACTAAACACAAGGTTCCACAACCAAGGGGGATGCCCTTAACAAAGCATATTAATATTTTGAAAATAATATTCTTTGTTGATTCCAAAGACAGACAATTATGGAAACAAGTGCTTATGTTTCAAACTGGAGTCAGTAAGACTTCAGCTTGGGAATGGTAGGGGGCTGGTGAGGAGGAGGTCAGAGTCATATGACCTTTTAGGAGCCCAAACCCTGCCATTGACAACTTTGATGACACTTTNCTTCAAAAGAAGGCCTTCATGTGCTGAGGGGCCTGGAGTAGACAGCCACTATGTTGTTCATGTGCTGAGGGGCCTGGAGTAGATGACAGTCACTATGTTGTTAAGGAGTGTCNCTGTCTCTGCTTTGGTGGGAAATACTGTCCTCTGGGCATTCTGTGCCCTGNGGTTCTCCCAAGGGAGCATAGGGCCCACCCTCAGTTGCTGCTGGACATTCAGGAGCCTTAGGCACTGTCCCACTTCAAGACTCAGGGAGGTAGAGAGAGGTCTTGTGATGAATATAAAAACATTTGCTAATTTTTTAATATATTATCCCTGCAATATACCTTTATGCCCATATTTACATATATTTGCATGTGGTTTGCAAGTGTGCTTGTAAAATATAATGATTATCTAAAATACTAATTTGCTCTCTACTTTGGTAAGATGGGACATATGACAATTAAGAACATGTGGCATTTTCCCCAACTCTGTGNTGTCAATTTAACATTCTCCTAACCCNCAGAGCATCCCTACCTTTTAGATACTATAATTAAGGTATAATCTCTTGTGCACAGCAACATATCAGCTTGTGGCTTCCAGCTTTTGTCTAGCAGACCAGACAGGGCATCTAGCCAGGCAGCAGAGGATGGGAGGGGCAGNGCCCCTGAGCAAGTGCAGAAATCTTGGTTTGTCTTCTTGGGCCAAATATAGTGTCTGTAAAAAGTCTCAAAACCAAAAGGAGGAAAGGTCCCACAGGTCCTGCTTGTCTGGGGGGGTGCTGTAGGAAGTCTAGGGAAATACTTCAGTGGGGAATACCAGATTTCTGTTCTAGGGAGATTGTACCTGACTCCCACTAGAGCTTTGTCTGATTCTTGTCACTCTGTCCTTAAATGGCTTTCCCAGAAAGAAGATAGTGATTACATCTAAACAGTAGAATTTTGGGAAGTGAGGTGATGTGTTGATCCNTCCTAGGAGCACTGACTATACCAAGGTTGCTATTTGTGACTCCAACGCCAATATTTATAAAAGATTTCTGAGAAGGATGCTAGGGGACAGAAATGCTAGGACAGAAATTGAACTAAATGTTATGAAAGTCCCAATTTGAACATTCTATTCCCTTTCTTTCTCTTCCATGAGGATGCTGGTGGAGGTGAAGGGCCACCTAAGTTTGGTGGGTGTTTTGTAGGTGTCTGGTCTTTTATTACAGTGAATATGAAATGCAGTTCGGGAATCAGCATGGTGACTCCAGGTAACCTGAGGGCTGCCTNGCATTATGGTCTGGAAACACACCTAGGATTTCTTCCTAATGTCTGTCACCCTTCCTTCTCATCTCCTGGTGAATGCCATGCTCTTTGGCAGTTCTNAAGGAAATATGTATGACACAATAAACTGAATGTAACCCCTGCAACTTAATTGGTTCCTGAAGAACAATACTGATGGCTTGAAGGAAAGTTCTTTTCCTGGGCAGAGCCAAGCTCTGAAGCACACTGTAGGAGGCAGCCCTTCCACTCAGGACATAAACAATTACTATTGGCAGTCACCTTTCCTGCATGATCCCTCGANGTAGGTACTGCTAAGCANTCTTAACTGGGAGGGGAATGAGGTACAAATGATAGTTAAATAAATCGTAGGCAGCCACCATTAAAAGTATACTATGAAGAGATGGCTTAGTGCATACAGTAGAGAGCAAAGAGACCGCTTTTAAAATTGAGAACTTCATACACATATATAACATGCTTTGACCAAATCCACCCCCCTATTCCCTCCCCTCCATTCCCTCCTCTATTCCCTCACCACTACTTTTCCCTTCAAACTTCATATATTCTTTTATTTATTTTTAAAAACTCACTGTGTCCACTTATTAGCACTTGTGTGTGCATAGTTATAGGACTATTTACTAGAGCATGAATATACTGGAAATCCATATTAGGGGCCTCATCCCTGGTGAGAGAATTTTTTGTTTGTTTTTGAGACAAGGTCTCTCTATGTAGCCCAGGCTGTCTTGGAACTTGCCATTAGACCAGGCTGGCCTTGAACTCACAGATCTGCCTGCCTCTACCTCATGAGTGCTGCATGAGCACAGTTGATGGCTTCTGGTGTGTGTGGGAGGACTCAGTTATCTTTAAGGGCNTGGCCACTGGGAGTTTGAGCATGCTCCAATGAGTATACGGGCAACACAAATTGGACTTGGTGAATTCTTTTCTTTTTGAGGGAGGAGCACACGAGGGTTTGAAGGTTTACCTGGGTGGAACGGGAAGCAAGTGTGATCTGGGTGCGTTGTGTGAAATTCCCAAATAAGCAATAAAAATATTATGTTAAACAAAAGGTGTGCACCACCAGCCCATGAGAGAATTTTTAAAGGAAAAAAAACAACAAAACAAAACAAAACACTTCTAAGGGAAGAAGCCAACCAGAGAAGGACAAAAGTTTAGCAGCTCAAATGGGCATTCTTTACAAAGAGCTTGGCNTTTATGTTGCCTTAGCCATGTTTTTGGCTTCTTTGCATAGTAACACAGGCTTTCTCAAGCATGCTCCACTGTCTAAAATCTAAAGATTTATTTTTAAACTTTTATTTATTTATGTGTGTGTTCGAATATGGGCCCAAGCTTGTATGCACACACACCACGTGTGAACAGAGTCTAGAAAAATGTCTTTGATCCCATGGAGCTGGAGTTACATGCAGTTATGAGCCACTAGACATGGGATCTGGCGACTGAACTCATGTATGTCCTCTGGAAGAACAGAAAGTGCTCTTAACTGCTGAGCTCTCCCTCCAGCCCTTCAGTAATTCTTGATACAACTTCCGGCATGAGATGCTTAATTAGCATCTTAAATAGCCACCCAGTGTTGCTACCACAATGAGACAAAGATTGCAGCATTCAGAGCTCTAATGTGCCTCTGTGCCTGGGCCAGCAGCTCCAGACAACAGACCGGGAGTTTCTAGTTTTCCTCTTTTCCAACTTGTGTTTTCTCAAATGTTGATTCCATAAGTTCTGTGTGAGGCTTTCTGGACCTTACTCTTCATCTTGTTTTTCTGCTGTAGGAGGATTACTAGGAGTTCAAGGCCAGCAGCATGGGCTACATAGGGTGACTATAGCTTAGGAGAAGGAGGAGAAGAAGGAAGAAGAGAAAGAGGGGGAGACAAAGACTGATGGATCCACATCTAAAATCCAATATGGGCAACGTAGATAACTCAAAAGACAAAAACAAACTCTGCAGACAGAGTTTTGGAATCAGCACAGATGCTTCAAATCTCTGTTATCTAAGAATATAAAAGCCTAACTTGGCAATATGCATTTTCTTCTTCACTCTAAACATTTCATAACATTCACTTGAAAAAAATTATTTCAAACCCTGGATAAAGAAAAGTGGATTGAAACACTAATCAGTTACCTGTGCTGCCTGCTGGGGTCTAGCTGCCCTAGATTAGCACATGGAAATGTAAATCTTCTAAATAACTCAAGGAGAAAAAAAATCCTTGTCACAAGAAGTTACTGCCCCACCTTTTTCATCTCCTTCCCTAGATTCTTGCTTCC
The DNA here is from genome assembly GCA_001675575.1 of Neotoma lepida. Classification (NCBI taxonomy): domain Eukaryota; kingdom Metazoa; phylum Chordata; class Mammalia; order Rodentia; family Cricetidae; genus Neotoma; species Neotoma lepida. The sequence goes on from LZPO01075956.1 coordinate 111,188, forward strand.
CAACCTCACTGGTGTTAACCCTAAGCCCCCAAGTCTGAGGGGGAATCTCTGTAATAGAAGAGCTTATTGATTGGTTTTCGATGCTGGTCAGAAAGGGACCTGGCTCTGAGACAGGTTTCCTCAACTCCTAGCAGTTTAGCTCTACACAAGGTGAACGGGGGAATGAGACAGTCGATCAGCTGGTAAAATGCATACATACATACATACATACATACATACATACAAAAGTACATAAAAAGCTGGGCATGGTAGCACATGCCATGTGCTAACCCTTAAGCTGTGAGCCAGAATAAACTTGTTTTCCCTTAAATTGCTCCTGTCAGACTATTTTACCATATCAACAGGAAAAAAAAATAAACTAAGGAAGTACACTATAAAAGGAAACTCAGGGGCTAGGAATACAGCACAGTAGCAAAGTTCTTGCCCAGGTACACAAGACCCTGAGTTCAATCCCAAGCACTGCAATCAATCAATCAAAAATATAAAAAGTAAATAAAAGAAGGCTCAGACACAATTAAAAATGACAACCGTTTTTAATTTTGAAAAAGATTAATTTATTTTTATGTTGTGTATGAGTGTTTTGCTTGCATATATGTCTGTGCATCATGTGCGTGCCTGTTGCCCTTGAAGGCTAGAAGAGGACATCAGATTCCCTACAACTAGAATTACAGACAGTTGTGAGCTACCATATGGGTGCTGGGCACTAAACCGAGTCCTTTGCAAGAGCAGCCAGTGCTCTTAACCATTNAGCCATCTCCCCAGCCCCACCAATGGTTTTGACATAAAACATGCACCTTTGGTTTAACAAAACCTAAGAAGTCTACTATAGATGAATTGCTTTCACTGCCTGGAACTCTTTCAGAAACCCAAAAACTAAAAATTCAATGTTAATCTAAGATTAATTATTTTTGAAGTTAAATTATTTGGAGGGTGTTTTTAAATGACTCAAAGGTAAACAACTTCAGTGTAATATCCATTCTACAGTTATTCTCACAAATTATGTTCCAACTAAAGGTAAAAACAAGAAACCCACAGTGACATCAAGCAGAGGGTACTGGACAGATGGGAACTTATTTTCCCTTAATCATTCTGTCTCCTCTCTCTCCTATACTTTGTACAAGTAGCAGCTGCCTGTCTTCAAAGGTTGGCATAGTTTCACTTTTTCTTGCTTGGAGAACCTTGCTTAAACAAAATAACATGTTAAGTGCTTGACTACAAACTGAAGTAGTCATCTAACTTTAATTTTTATATGTATTTATTTAATGTTATGGGTGTGTGATGGTTTAAATGAGAGTGGCCCCCATAGGCTCATACATTTGATTACTTGGTCCCCAGGTGGTGGAACTGTTGGGAAAAGGTTAAGAGGTTTGGCTTTGTTGGAGGAGGTGGAGGTGGGCTTTGAGGTATGGAAATACTGGAGCCATTTCAAGCTAGTTCTCTGTACCTTGTGCTTGTGGCTTGAGATGGGAGTTGTCAGCTGCCCTGCTCTGATGTCTTATTCCACCATCACGGACTCTAGCCATCTGGAAGTGTGGGCCCAATTAAATGCTTTCTTCTATAAGTTACCTTGGNCATGGTGGTTTATTACAGCAATAAAAAAGTAACACACAGGATATTTTGTCTTCAAGTTGGAGGACAGCCTGGGCACATCGGACACTGTCTCAAAAAGAGAAAAAATAAAGAAAAGGAAGAGAATAGGGAACAATAGTTTATCAAATAGAAATTAGATAAGGAAGCTGAAGACATTGCTCAGCAGTTCAGAGCAGCAGGTGTTCTCCCATGGACATGTGTCATGTGAGTGCCTGTGCCTGCAGAAGCCAGAAGAGGGNGTTGGGCCCCTTGCCAGTGGAGTTAGCCAGTTGTAAGCTGTCATGGAAGTGCTGGCAATTGAACCTGGGTCCTCTGGAAGAACAGGCTGGCCTCCAACTTGCATCTCACTACGTAGCTGAGGATGACCTTGAACTTCTGATTCTAGTGTCTTTATCTCCCAAGTACTCGGATTACAGGCTGTGTACCACCACAGCCTGCATCCCTGGGGCTCAAACCAAGGGGTTCTTGCATCCTTGGTAACAGTTTGCTAGCTGAACTAAATCCCCAGGCCCATAAGCCTGTTTCTTTCCTGACCATATAATCCTCTTCCCTCTGTTACTCCCCATATGAGCTACTGGAAAGCACAAAGGCCCTGTATTTCCTTGGTATGAGCACCATATCAGGGTCAATGAATTGCAGTCTGTACTAGCTGTTACTGTTTTGTTCGATGCTCCCATGCTGACAAGGCAACCAGAATCACACTCACACTAGCTGCTTTTGTCATCCTTGACTGGGGAAGGNTGGACTCTTTCTTATAGACTGTACTCTCTAGTGCCACCTCCCCTTTTTTGGTCACTTCATTATTTTTAATAGGGAACACAAAATCTTAGAGGAGGAGTCCTACCTAGGATTCAAATTTGATCTATGAGGTCTTATTTTTTCCTTTACCCTATGATTACCCATGGCCCTTTCTGATTAAGTCTGTTTATAGGCTCCCTACTTTCCAACCTTTGGCAGTTTACTGTACACAGGAATGCTAGAAACCTCCCTTCCTTGGTGTACCTTCCCAAAAGAGTTGTAATACTTTGCAAGCACTTTCTTGTTTATCAGCTAATACACACNGAGGAGAATGATATGTAAGTCCCTTTCTTTTCCCATCCTGTCTGCTTATGATTACCAAAGGATTCATGTCTGTGCAGAGACNTGGTTTGGAGGTCACAGGGTCTAGGGATAGCAAGACATGAGTGAAAGGTTCAGCTGGTGGCAGCTTGGTCCCGGCACCTTCATTCCNTATGCACACTTAAAAACAGCAACCCTTCGTCTTTTGTTTTGTNTAATTATCATTTAGTATTACCCAGTAGGGTTTTCAAGCCTTTCATATCTCCGTGGATTTATNTTATTTCAGAGTGAAAGTGACTTTATGACCCAATTACCATTAATGTGACTTATTGCATTATGTTAGGGAGGAGGAGGGGAAAAGACATTCTGATGAGGGGAGGCCGGCTGNCCTGATGCTCCTGTCCCAGAAGAGGGGAAACCGAACTCTGCTCCATTGTTATAGCTCTGAAGCCCTGGNGACCAAGCTGTTTCTTTCCTGACCATATAACCCTTTTCGAGGTTGCGTGTTCCAGATACTCTTCCAGATGTGCGTGTGCAAGGCCTACGCAAGCAATACCAGAGCGCAGGTGGCGATAGATCTGGAAGCAATTTTGAGTTCAGAAGGTGTCAGCAGCATCAAGGACTGTGAGGAAAGACAAGCCCCCTCAGTCCAGTGTTGCCGCCCTTACACGACAGTTGTTGACGGAGACTGTTTTAGTGTCTGACCCAGCTTCTCAACCAAGCAAGATGCGGGGAAGCCAGGAGGGCAGCCTGAAATTCACAGGAGCGTGCGGCCCAGCCTGGCGGGCCGCCCACCTGGAGCGTGTCCGCTGCGTGAATTTCAGAACCGCTGGGCGGACAGCTCCCCGGCGCCGGGCGCGGCTGCGCAAGGGGCGGGCCAGAGCGCACGGACCACGAGGACCCGCCTCCCTCCCCACGCCCGCGGGCCGCTAGGAGCCTGTAGGAGGTGATCCCCGCGACCGACTGGCCGCGTGCCACGCCCCAAGGAGGTGGGGCGTCCGATTATCCCCGCCCCCTCGAGACCCGCGATTTCCATTGGCCAGCGGCTGGA
>LZPO01075956.1:115307-127260 GCA_001675575.1 Neotoma lepida
AGAGCCTGCACATCTCAGACGACGTGTTCGGCGAGTCGGGCCCGGACAGCGGCGGGAACCCCTTCTACAGCACCTCCGCAGCCTCGCGCTCCTCCTCGGCCGCCTCCTCGGACGATGAGCGCGAGCGCCCCGGTCCTCCGGGGACCGCCCCGCCACCCCAAGCCGCGGATCCTTTGGAGCTGGAGGAGGATGAGGCCGGTGGGGGCTGGAGCACCGCGCTGCGGGATCGCCCGCCCCCGCGCTTCGAGGACACCGGTGGTGAGGATCGACCGGGGACACTGGGATGCAGGGGCGCAGGGCGCGGCCTGAAGGCTGGAGTAANAGTCAGGCGGGTTCCAGACACTCCCAACCCACACCTGTGATTTTCTGGAAGCAGATGGTTTGGGGAGTTGGGATTTAAACAGGAGATGGCCTTACTGCCCAAGGGGGTGGTCCCAGGTTTCTCGTGGGTGGAGACCACACGAGCACTTTGCCAGAGGCTTTCTGTCATCTGACAGTGTCACACCTGTAGGGTCAGTAAAGTATGGCCTTCTTGGTGTAGGGGATCCAAATGCCTNGCAAGGCTGAGGCAGGGTCATTTGCAGTACGCAGGACCTAGGTGCCGGGTGAGGCTGGTCGCAGCTGAAGCGCAGTGAGAGCCCAGTGCGAGGTCACCCCAGCATCTTCACTGAGCTGTGTTTTCCTGAGAAACTTCCTGTGGTGCCAGTCGATCTCTCGTTGAGAGGAGCGAAGGGTGATTCCTCAGCGTTAGGGCGCGTGCTCTTAATCCGAGTTACTTTCAAGATTTATAGACCAGACCCGGGTTATCTGGAGGTGACTGGAGTTGAGCGCAGTGACTGCCACTCCGGGTCCTCAAGCTGCTCTTGGCTTCTGCGGAGTCGAATTCTAAAACATCGCTGCTTTAAACAGCAGCTCAGCCCTCTGCTTTCTGAGAAAGTGGAGGCTGCATTCCCATTTGACCCCCCCCCCCATGGCTTCCAGGCAGGCGGATTATTACCCCATATTCTTCTGTGAAGTGCATACAACCAATGTGGATGGGCNCCAGGGAATGCCCTTTGCATGATCACCCCCCCACACACACACACACACTTGGGATTAACCCAGGGTAGTGTATGCTTAGTGACACTGTAGTTATTTATTGTTCAACTCAGCAAGAATGCAGGTGCACCGGAGGCAGGCCCCAGGGACTGGATCTGGAAACCTTGCTGCAGGGAGCTGGAGGTGGGAAAGGTTGGCCCAGCTCTGGAGGGAGTGGTCTGCAACCTTGCCAGGCTGCGGTGTGGATGGGCAAAGTTGCAGCTGGATTGGAGGTTTATCATCACCGTGCAAGGCTCCAAGTGGGTATATTTTAAAGCAGGGCCATTTGGATGTGATTAGCCGTACTCTAAATCGTGCTGCTGTGCTATCCTACATTTCCCAGTGTGCCATGAAGGGCCTCCTGCCCTGGACAGCTGCTTTCCATATTGACTCTTGGGACTGTACCAGNGCAGTGCCCTGGTCTGGCAGTCTTTATGCTGTGAGCCTTTGTGATCCCATGTTGTAGCACTCAAGATAGAAGTCTACAGAGGAAAACTCAGCAAGCTCATAGGTCTCAGGGCAAAATAAGGACATTGTGCTGGTTAGGCCTAGTTTAAGAATGATGAAGGTTCTGGTGTCGAGAAGTGTAAACACACCAAAGTGACTTTTTACACAGTAGTTTACTTCTTAGAAACCTGTAAGTCAAGATTGTGAAGCAGAGCCCTTTACTCTATCCACTGTGCACTCCTCATCATGAAGACCAGTATTACCTGCCACTGGCATTCAATTCAAATCCTGCTTCCTGTCGGTGCCAGAATTTGCATCTGAGCTAAGGAGTCACTNCAAGGTACCATAGGCTGTTTGCTGGTATTTGTGGCCAGTGTTGTTTTTCTGCTCTAGGAGTGATCCTGTCCTTTAAATTTAGATCTAATTTAAAATTTCCTCTTTGTGGTAGCATCTCCCCGAGGGAAACCTGGGGAAAGGGTAGAGGGGCAGAGCTGATGGCTTGTGAAGTACATGGAATGTGATTTATCAGGGTTTGAAATAGATGCTGATTTCCAGGGTGGCTTGAGAAGATCCTTTAGTCCAGGATCTGGAGAGAGATGGATGTGTTTATTAGGAAGCCAGTTGCTGCAGCACTCAGCCAAGAGGTTGACACTCCAACAATTGCTCTACACTTCCAGGAATGCTTCTGCTTCCCTCTCCCTTCTATGCCGTCCAGTTTCTTAACAGATATGACTGGGTGGGTAAGGTGGGAGGGGGGAGAGGAAGAGAGTGGCATTTTGATTGGTAACCAGGTTTCATAATGGAACATTTGCAATGGCTATGGCAGCTGCAGTCTAGTGAGGACTGCACAGGACTTAGGCTGATATGGAACTTACTGACTTGCCCCATTGTAAACAATTGTATCTGTGCATGAATGTGACTTTGCAGATAGTGTGTGGAAAGATGTGCATTGCCATTGCTGGGTGAGCTGAGGAGAGTTTCTTCTCTGGGGAGAAGGCAGCTGTTTGTTCTCTTGACTCCTTTGATGATCTGGAGACCTTTGCTGAGTCTTTGGGCAGGAAAGAGGTGCATGATGGCGGCCATTATGCCTTGAGTTGCTATCAGAGCAGTTCTGTGGCTCCATGGAGATTGTGCACATANAGAGACATTGGTGCTAAGCTGAGAGAAAGCGCGGAGGAGAGATACCCATGGTTACTGGTGAGAATCCTGTTCCTTCAGGCTGTTNAAGTCTTCCCACCCTCACCCCTATTTCCCATGGCTTCAGCTTGCTGGATGGAGCATGCTTGGGGAAGCGNAGCCAGCAATGGCAGAGGAGTGGCTCTTTCACCTCTCTCAGGCTCTGCTGAGGTGTGGGTCCCCTTGGGAAGACTTACATACACACTGCTGGCTGGCTGGGTGGCACACTTTAACCCTTGTGTTGATGGGAGAGTCTTCCTGGGAAATGAACTGCACAGGGTCCAGACTTGCCTCTGAAATCCCTAAAATAGCTCAGCAAGCTTTCGGCCTCACTTGCCTTCCCATTGTGCAAGTCACCAGCAGTGTACCAAGACTCCTGGGAACAGTGTGAAATTCAGGCAGGCTGTGTTTGGGGCCTCTGACCTTCAGGTTTCCTCCTCTGAGCAGGCCTTCCATCACTTCTTAGAGGAGGCAGAGGAGCAGGCAGCACCACAGTCTCGGGTCTTCTGTTCTAGCTTTGTTGGGTTTTTGTGGTGTCTATGGTTGGGCTGTTCGAGGGGAAGTTCACAGACAAGTCCCCTCCCATCCGTGATACCCTGCCAACAACTGCCTGAGACTCCAGTAGGAGCCTGACCTTGGGAAGATGAGAGGAACATATGGGGTTGGAAATTAACACTGTTGAAGTTTTGTCCTTAGAGTTTACTGCTGGCTTATTTTATTATTATTATCAATATTANTATTTTCGAGACAAGGTTTCTCTGTGTAACAGCCCTGGCTGTGTTGGAACTTACTTTGTAGACTAGGCAAGTCTTTTATTTTTAACTTTTGTAATAATTATTTGCTATATATATTTATTCTTTGAGAGTTTCATGCATGCATGCAATGTNTTTTGATCATATTCACACTCTTTCTGCCTCCAACTCTTCCTAGACCCTCTCCCCCACATCTGCCTCCCAACTTTGTATCCTCTCTCTCTGTGTCTCTCTCTNATAACATGCTGAATCTGATTTATGCTATCCATGTATGCAGGGATGTGGGGCTATCCACTGGAGCATGGTCAACCTAGCAGATATCACAGCCCTAAAGAAAACTCTCTCCCCTAGCAGATATCAACTCTATAGCTCCTTAGNTAGGGATGAGGCTGCTGNGCCCCGCCCCCATNCATCCTGGAATATAGACTGGCTTGATCTTAGAAATTCCTGAGTATAGTGGGTCTGTCATGTCCAGAAAACACTGCACCACCCCAGTCCCCTCCAGCCTCTGGCTCTTACATTTTTCCACCCCCTCTTCTGCAATGTTTCCTGAGCCTTTCTGGCAGGGGTGTGATGTAGATGTCCCACTTATGGCTGAGCACTCCACAGACATTCTTTGAACTCTTAACATTTCTGAATCTCTCTAATAACACCATTTAGTGAAGCCTTTCAGTTAATGAGTAAGAAGAGAAAAAGGTCTCTCTTTAAGGCTAGAGCTAAGTGGGGTCTATGACCTGGGAGAGTGGGAGGCCCTCCTGTGGAATCGGGGAGTCGGTGCTTTCTGTCTTGGCTCTGTGCCAGGCTGTATGGCAGCANAAGGAGCCTGGGACTTAGGGAGCTGCAACTGCAATCTCAGGCAGTGCTGCCTCACAGCTAAGCAGCCATGCAGGGTGAGTGCAGCTGGCTTCCTGGGAGCTCTGTATCCCAAGGATGCCCAGGGTGGGGAACTTGNAACTCCTGGGTGTAGTTCACATCAGTAATTGCTCATCTGTGTATCGGCACACATCATGTTCACACAGGCTCTGTGGCAGAGAAGTTGTCATTTCTGCAGAGGAAGACAGTCTTAGCTTCCTAGCTGTGGGGGCAGGTGGAGAGACTNNGCCAGGTGGACACAAGGACACCATCCCCTAGTCAGNCCTGCAGCTCTGAACAGGCAATTCCACCCCCCCGCCTTTTTTTTACTAGGACTTCTTTCAGCCCTGCCACCCTGCCTGGCTTATCTCCATGTTAATACATAGAACGGCTTTTTCACTAGGTGGGGGTGGGGGTTACTCTTCTGTGAATTTTAACACATGAATGTACTTTTATAACCAACCCTTGTCAGAATAGAGCAGGAGGAATTTCTACTTTCCCTAGGANCATAGTGCTGCTTTTCAGGAGGCGAGACTTCTGTGCAAGGAGATGTGGCTGTGGATGCTGGCAGGGCCTGTGTGAGGTCCCCACTNGTTCNAGAGTGTCAAACTCACCTTTAGTTCTAAAAACCGTGCTTGTATATTTTTCTTAACATCATAATAAGCATCTTCATTCTAGAAAATAAAAATTTATTAAAATTTTTTAGTCCCAAAATTTTCCATTATCTAGAGAAAATCAATTGTGATGCCAAATACATAAGTCATGTATAAGATTACATCATGATGGGTGAACTGAGTTTTAATTGCAATTAATGACTTGTCAACATTTTCCATTAAATTTTAAAGTTGTAAAATTTTAATGGATATGGAATACTCTGATGATCTTTCTCGTTAGCCTTNAGCCTATGGCCTTTAAAATTATTATTGTGTATGTGTGTGTTGGGGGCTGGGCATGTGTGCCATGGTGTGTATTTAGAGATCAGAGGACAATTGTATGGGGTCAGTTCTTGCCTTCTACAGTATACAGGTTCCAGGGAAGGAACTTAGGTCTTTTGGCTTGCATGACTAACACCTTTACCTACTGAGCCATCTCACTGATTAAATCAATGCTGTGANGACTTTCTCAAAACTTTGTGGACACATCCCTTATTTGATCCCTAACATAAAACCAGCATAATGGTATCAATGGGAAGGATTTTTGTACATTTCTTAGAGCTTTTTGTACCTGTTGTGAAAGTATCTTCTAGAAGCATACCTGTTTACGCTCTTGCCAACAGTGAGTGTCCTGGCTCATCCGTGAGAAGCTTTGGTCATGTGACAAATACCTTGGAGAATTTAAAGCTCCTGGTTTCAGAGGTTCCAGTCCCTGGCTGGCTCCATTGCTTGGGGTCTGAGGTGAGACAGGGCATTGTGGTAGAACTGGTGGTGGAATAAAGTATTTCACCTCAGTAACAGCTGNGATGCAGAGAGGGGACAGAGATGGAGGAGCAGGGGACAAGAAACCTCTCGGTGGCAGGCCTCCAGTGACCTACTTCCTTCAGCCAAGCACACCTTCTAGAATTCATATCACCCCCTCACTAAAATGCCATCAGCTTGTGATCCATAAGTGTCTGAAGGCTGCTTGCCTTGGGGACCAAGTCTTCATATCCAAGCCTTTCTGGGGGGTCACTATTGTAGTTCCATTCTGTTGCAGTGATAAAACACTGACTAAAAGCAACTTGGGGGAAGAAAGTGTTTATTTCATCTTACACTTTTAAGTCATAATCTATCATTAAGGGCAGACAGGGCTTCAAGGCAGAAAGCTGTCCAGATAATGCCCCCACAGGCATGCCCACAGGCCAGCCTGGTCTAGGCAGTTCCTCAGTTGAGGTTCCTTCCTCCCCGATGACTCTAGGTTGTGTCAAGTTGACAATGACAGCTAATCTGGACAGATGTTCAGCTGCAAAGTGTAACATCTTCCTTTCAGGATAACAAACCAGCATGTGATTTCGGGGATGTGCCTAGACTTGTGGGAAGTCTTGCACTCAATGAGGTATAGGTAGGGGTGTAACAGATATGGGGTACATGTGTCCTGACTCCCCAGCACAGTGACTTTTTGCATGGTGCATTCATGCATCTACACAGATACAAGAGTCAAGGGCACCTTAACACCTCAAAGATCCTCCTGCTCCTCCTAGCCAGTACCTCCCTCTTCTAGAGACAGCCATTAGAATTTTATCATGTAGAGTAACTTTGCTTATATTATGCTTTCAAGCCTAAGTCATATTATTGCATGTCTCAACTTTTTAAAAAATTACTTGTAATTTTAAAGATTTATTATTTTAAGTTATGTGTCAGTATGTTTCTGCATGTGGGTATGTGTACATGAGTGCAGGTTCCCAAGGAAGCCAGAGGCATCAGAGCCCCTGGAGCTGGAGTCAGAGATGGTTGTGAACTACCTGATATGGATGCTGGGGACTGAACTCTGCTCCTGGAAGAGCAGCAAGTGCTCTTAACCCCTGAGCCATCTCTGCAGCTACCTGCATGTGTTTTTACGGATCTGTTTTCCTCTGTTTCTTTTGGGCATGAATACCCAAGAGTAGAGTGCTGGGCATAATTTAGATGTCTATTAAGATTTTAGACTAGATGATTTGTGATTGTGGGGGTCTGTCTTGTGTGTCATATGCCATTAAGCAACATGTCAGGCCCACTTGCTTTTGCCCTTCTGGGTGGTAACCAGGCCTGTTTCTGGACTTCGTTGTGCACAGGACTTGGCTGTGCTGGGGGACAGGATGACTGTGTGCCGAGGACCACTGCTGTAGTGAGTGGTGACCATTTTCCCGTTTACTGTCTGTCAGCAGGGAGTGAGGCGTGCCAGGTATTAATTCAGCAAGCACATTGAGCCCTGCTGAGATAGGAAGCTAAGTTCAGTCTCCTGGGACTTGGGAGGGGGAAGGGGAGGGTGACAAGTGGAGGAGAAAGAGATGAGTCTCGGTGTGCGGTGATCAGGGGAAAGAGATTTACAAGGGATTCCAGAACATGGTATAAGAACAAGTAAAAATTAGTCAGGGATGAAATCTGTCTCAAGAGAGATGCCACAGTGGTTGAGATCTTCTTGCAGAGGATCCAGCATCTGCATAGTGGCTCACAGTTGTCTATAACTCCAGCTTCAGGGATCTGGTATCCACTTGTGGCCTCTGTGGACACTGCGCGCACATGGTGTACTTCCATACATACAGGCAAAACATATAAAAATAAAAATAAATAAACTTTTTTTTTTTTTTTTGGTTTTTCGAGACAGGGTTTCTCTGTGTAGCTTTGCGCCTTTCCTGGAACTCACTCGGTAGCCCAGGCTGGCCTCGAACTCAGAGAGATCCGCCTGCCTCTGCCTCCCAAGTGCTGGGATTAAAGGCGTGCGCCACCACCGCCTGGCAAATAAACTTTTTTAAAAAGAGAAAGACAAGCTGGGTGGTGGTGTTGCATGCCTTGAATCCCAGACAGAGGCAGGTGGATCTTTGAGTTCGAGTCCATCCTGGTCTACGGTGTGAGTTCCAGGACAGCCAGGGCTACACAGAGAAACCCTGTCTTGAAAAAGAAAAATCAGAGAGAGAAAGGGAGGGTACTCCATCTTGCTGCAAGTAGCCTCGAGCTTCCCTGTGTGAATGAACCCTGGGTGAGAATGCTTTGAAACTTGGAGTTTGTGTAGTTGCACCTCAGGTAACCCTGAGGAGCTGACATTGAGGAGCACAGGACTCCCCCCATGGGGCGTGGGGGTGTTCAGAAGGTTTGTGGAGTGAGAGCTTGGAGAGGGTGGTAAGAGGCCTTCAGGAAGATGTCTAGGAACAGGCAGTGTGGTAAAGTGGTCATAGCAGACTGGCAGCACTCAGGTCTCTGCGAAGGGACTCTTGCTCTCTAAGCTGTAGTGTGCTGTGCTGGCCTTTGGCTCATGGTGCTTTGCTGGGGATCCTCTTCTGCTTCTCCTTAGATCTAAGAGTTTGTTTCTTGTTTAGAGTTTCTTCGTTTATTTTTATTTGTTGGTTTTGAAGACAAGATCATAGTCCGTACCCAGGCTGACGTGGAATTTGACATGTAGCCCAAGCTGGACTTTCCGTCCCCAGTACGACCTGTGCCACCACACCTGAATGGGATATCATTAAAAAAAGTTTCAGATTTTGGGGCATTTTGAATTTTACTTTCAGATTACAGGTACTCAGTTCATGCTACATTATCTGTTCATCAGTTAGTTGAGATTTGTTTGGGTTGTAACAACATTTTGGAGTAAGAGCCAAAACCTTTAATCTTTGTGTGAATGTAGTACTTCATCCTTCTCGGGTCTGCACCTCAAGGGTGGAGTTGCTAGTTCCTACAGGAACATTTTGGAGTCTCCCTGACTACTTTCCTTTGGGGCTACATTGTGTGCAGGTCTCAGGAGCAGGATGTGGCTTGCTAGGGGATTTCTTCTTGTCCCCTCACACTTGCTACAGGGTTTGATTTTAGTTGGTCTACTGAGGGCAGGGTAGATCTGAGAAGGTCCTGATTTGGGCTACCCCAGTGATGACTCCTGGAGTTGAGCATCTCTCCTTATGTTTATTGTCTTTTGAATATTCTTCGTGTGTGTATGCATGTTTGAATGTGTTCCGGTATACATGCCTCTTTGTGAAATGCATATGGAGCCAGAGGTCAGCCCTGGGCATCTTCCTTAGTCCCTCACCACTATATTTTTTTCTAGATAGATCTCTCACATTTACCTGGATTTCACTGGTTTGGCTAGACTGGCTGGCCAGTGAGCCTGAGGGATCCCCCCATTTCTGCCTCTTCAGTGCTAAGATTACAAGTACACACCACTATGCCTGGCCATATACTTGTATGGCAAACACTGTACTGAATGAATCATCTCCCCACTCAGCCCCCTTTGGAAATNTTTCCTCATGTTTCTTTGTTTGTCTTTTTGTGATTGAATTGTAAAAGCTCTTTATATATTCTGGGTACTTGTTTCCTAGTAGATAAGTGACTTTCAAATGTGTCCTTAAAAGCAGAAAGCCTCTACATTCTGATGATGTCTCCCCTACCTGTTTTATCTTTGTGCTTTTCATGTTATAGTTAGGGAATAGTGACAAGGTCATAAGCACTAGACAGTGTTCCTGTGTTTTCTCCTATCAGCTTCTCTTATGTTTTCCTGTTGTTGTGATAAATAACCTGGCAAAGCAACTTAAAGAAGATTCATTTGGGCCAAAGTTCAAGGGTACAGCCCATCATAGTAGGGAAGTCGTGGCAGCTGGTCACATTGCCTCTGCAGTCAGGAAGCAGAGGGGTGAAGACTAGTGCTTAGGTCAGTTTTCCCTTNTTATGCAATCCAGGACATGTTTAGAGTGGGTCTTCCCACTACAATGAACTTAGTCAAGAAAATCTTCTGTAGGTGTATCCTTCGCTGGGTAATTCTAGGACCTAGGTTGACAGTCAGTATAAGGCATCACAGAGCTGTGTTCTTTCAGCTCTTATGTTTGTATTCATTCCACTCTGAATTATGCTCAGAATGACGTAAGGTACCTGTTCTGTTCCTTTGCATGTAGATATTCACTTTCTCAGCACTATTTTTTGGAAAGACCACCCTTTCTCCATTGAATTGTTTTGGCACCCTTGTCAAATATCTGTTGGCTGCTATTTATAGTCATAATCTCAATCTCTCTCTCCCTCTCTCCCTCCCTCCCTCCCTCTGCACCACCCCCTTCTCTGCAGAGATTGAAGCCAGCTCTTGTGCATGCTAGGCATGTGCCCCGCCCATTGCTGATCTAGTCGATATTTTCCATCTTAATTCTATTTATGTCTCTTTTTCTTCCCATTCTTTATAATGACATGCCTATTTCTCCACAGTAATTTGAAAATAATATGCCGATTCCCCAACCAAGATCTTTTTTAGGCTGGGAGGCTGTAACTTACTGATAGAGCACCTGCCTACCATGTGCAGGGCGCCAGCTTTGATTCCCAGCACTGAGAATTAAAAAAAAAAAGAGTAAGACCTTCTGTATCAGGAACTTTTAACTTTCTGTCTTACAGTTCCAGGATTTATAACTTGTAATCTTTTCATCTCACACATTCGTGGATGTGATCACAGACACTCATACACACGCATGCACACACTAGATCAAATACACACTTTACCCAAATGGCTAAATGTTTGCTTAAGTCATGACTGGAGCTGACTGTAGAATGATCTTCTAAGATAAAAAGAATACCTTCTGAAGTTTTGTTTAAAAGCATTTACATTAAAATCTGTGAGTTGAGTGTTGAAAGGATCAAGGGCATAGCTCGGGAGTAATAATTTTTCACCCTGTCAGAGCCTGGATCTTGCCTGCAGCTGCTCTTCTGAGAGCTCATGAAGAGAGATGTTCACTTTCAGCGGGTTCAGGGAGGTCCCCTCATCTGGGGTGTGCTTCCCTTCCTGCGCTGGCTCCTTTTGCAGGTTTGTGTATAGACACGAGGGTTTGCTTNGTGGGATGANTCCATTTCATTCACCAAAGCCAGAGTGATGGACCTTCTCACTGCCTCAGGTGTTCTTTGGCATTTTTAGGAGCAAGTTGCAGGGGTTGGCCCACGTGTGGTTTTTTTTTTTTTTTTTTTTTTTTTTAAACTCCTGTTTCTGCACATATCACTGTTCCTAGGATCACTTGGAAAAGCCAGGAATGTGGCAGTGGACCAGTGTGCCTTTCTTTCAAGCTAACAAAATCATTGGTTTTGTGTCTTCCTGCAGAGATAAGTGGTGTGCAGTGAGGAGCACCTCCTCTCCCAAGACTGATCACTTGCGGACCATAAAGCAGAAACAAGTCTGGGGGCCTCCTTAGTCTATCAGGCTGTTGACCACAGAGGCCTGTGTGCCGGCGTGTCTAAATGTCTGCTGCTCAGGGACAGAAAATGCACTTTAACCTAGGAAAAATTTTCTTTCAGTACCACATTTTCCAGGAAGAACTTAATAACAGTGAGTCATACAGATCTCAGCGAGCCTTTGTCTNTTGGTGAACAAATATTGGTGGCCTGTCTCTGGTGCTCACATCAGCCTCAGGTAGAGTGGGGCTTTAGTCTCTAGAAATGAAAATGACAAGGACTTATTCCAACTCTTTGACAAGGTCTCAGTGTGTGGTGTAGGCTAGCCTTGAACATATGACAATCCAGCTGCCTCAACCTCAGCTGGTATCACAGATGAGAATCATAAGAAATTGGCTTCATTTGGCATTCCTGTAGGATTTGAGTAAGTTCCAAGAGTGAAGATAGTTTTTCTCTAGAACTTTCTTTTTTTCATACTTTGTGTATTCTTTTTAGGTCCAGACTGTTTACCATGAGTGGTGTAATAAAGAGTGTTAGATTTTTGACCTGTTCCAGAATTTTCAACTTCTTGCTTTTCTGCTTTTAACACCTACTCACTAGATGAATTCCCAGATAGGACATTTCTCTGAAATAGTTACATCCCAAATGAAATTAAATGGCTATAAAATTACATTAAATTCTTAAGGGCTATTTAGTTCAGTATTATGCGTTTAATACATAAAACAGTTCTACAAAGATTATTCTACAATCTAAGCTATTTTTCTCTGCCTTTTATCATGTCAGCTCTGAAAGGATGTTCTTTAGAAAAGTGTGTGTGTGTGTGTGTGTGTGTGTGTGTGTCTGTCTGTCTGT
>LZPO01075956.1:147141-160921 GCA_001675575.1 Neotoma lepida
GTTGTAATTAATATAAGCTTTTGAGTTATTAATTTATAAGTGGCTGCGGGACCACTGGGTGGGCTGGACCTCGTGGGGCCTGGCGGGACCCATTCCAGCAGCTATAGTTTCTCCTCAAGGTGCTGGGGATGCACTGAGAGGGCAGGAGTTCTGGAGAGGTAAATGAGGCCTGTGGACAGCAGCTAGAGAGCATGGGTAGCAGACACTGTGGAGGAAGAACCAAGGACGTCATGGGTCTGGGAGGTTAGTAGTTGGCAGAGANCCANAAGCTGGTGGGCTGGAGGGCTGGGAATGAGGTCCTTCCACTCACTTGGGCATGTCAGGCTCAGCTCAGGATGGCACTAGCCTTGAATGGGCATCAGAAAGGAGTGTAGACCATTGCTATAGGCCTCCGAGCTTGATGAGGAGTTTCTGGTCTTTAGGGTGGCTGTGTGGACCAGAAAAAAGTCCTTACCGTTGGTGTTGCTACAGCCCTGCAGACAAGTGATTCCATCTTGTATGTGTAGGATGTTGGACAGCTGCTCTTCCCATTGGGTTGACTCATGTAAAGGAGGACGATATCATNTNATGTGGTGATATACATCTGTCATTCTAGTACACAGGAGGATGGAGAGTTGGAGGGCAGCCTGGGCTATATAATGAAGCCCCATCTCCACAAAGGGAAGAAAAGAAAAAGGGGGTAGGGGATGAGGAGGATATTGTCCGTGTTCACAATGGTGTTGACATGCTGCATAGCCAAAGGCCTTGAAAGGACACTTCTTTCTCTTTTGGACACCACAGGCTGTGCCCACTTCTAGAAGGTGGTGTCACCATGCCCAGTGCTGGTAGGTGCAGGAAGTGATGTGTTAGGCTGTGAGGATGCACAGGAAAGAATATGTAGGGTAGTGTGCAGCAGACAAGGTGCAGGGGAGTGGTTCACAAAGCTGGAGAGGTGTGGCAGCTTCGTGGACNCAGGAAGAGCCCCAGCTCCAGGCCATACACCGTGCTTGCCTCTTCCCAAGAGTCCCAACCTNCTTGGGGTTGTGTGGGGCACAGAAGCCAGCATGTGGCCCAGGTGCTGAGAACTTGGATGCAGGGAGAGGAGCAGTGAAAGGTTTTCCTCTGTGCTCGGAGGGTGCTTGGCAGCAGAGCCTTTTCTGGACGTGCCTCCTGACCACCATCTCATCAACCTGCACTCTGATGGGTCAGGTCATCTTAATATGGAGAACAGGAGGTGGAGCACAGTCAGGGACTGGAGGCTCACAAAGAGCATCCCCCAAATACCTTCTGCCACTGTTGACTTCAGAACGTGTGCTTGGTGTCTGTTAACCCCTGATGCTCTGTCCTGCTGGGCCCTGTGCTTGAACTTGGAGGATTAGTCAAGAGACCTGAAGGGGGTACGTCTTTCGTTACTGGTTTGTAAAAACTGCATCCCTTCTCCTCAGATGCAGAGTCCACCTCNAGNTGNNTACCTAGTTTTTCCTTAGAGGGAGCTTTAGATGGAGGCACTGTATTTGTGTTGAGGCAGCATTTTGGCAGATGACTTTTATAATAGCAATAGTTAGTGGCAAGTCCATATCCAGTGTGAACCTCATGCTACACCCTGCTTCCTGCACAGTATATTGTTTTGTTCTCAGGATTGCTCTTTGTGTTGATAACTCTTATTCTGCAGATGGGGAAATGAAGGCTTTGTGGTTTCTGTGCCCTGTCTAGAGAACCTATTTGGAAAGTAGATATGCATGGCTGCAGACCTGGGCCTTCTTCCTACAAGGTGATCTTGAGGCTCTGTGGGCNGCCTGAGCCACTGTGGTCAGCCTGGTGCTCCCCCAGCCTCTGNCCAAAGGGATCTACTCCATATAGCACTGTGTTGGCAAAGCCCCTGGCTCTGCATTCCAGGCCATCTTGTGGGTTGGCATTGTCTTGATNGAATCTTCTCCTCTGTGAGGTATTCATGTGTGCCTGGTACTGCAGGATTCAGCACTTCACCTCAGTTGCCNTTTCTTCTCTGCTTCTGTGGCCCTCAAATTCAGCAACACATGGTATTGGAATTGGGAATTAGCTTCAAGAGAGTTGGAAATCAGTACCAGTATTTCTTCAGCCTTTGCTTCTGTGGCTGCTTGTACCTGGAGTTGGGGTGGGCAGGGGGAGATTGCTCTCCAGAGGCTGTCTATACCCAGAGTGGAGGGAAGGATCTGGAGACTTTGTAAAACTGGAGTCAGAGAGGGACACCTCCAGGGACGATGTAGACTTGAAGTCAGGAAAACGTGCAGGTGCTTGTACTTGGAGTCTGGGGACTCGAGTTGGAGGACTTTCCCATCCTAGGAAGACTGTCAGGCCCTGTCCACAGATAGGAAGTTGTGCCTCGGCTGGCTTTTGCCTGCTTCCTTTGTGACTACCCTTCTTTGAGAATGTAGTCAGTGCCTTCAGCATGCTAACAACTACTTTTCGGAGACCATCAANTTCTCTCCTGTGCCCTAGGGGTAAAGGACATTTTTTCCTTTCCCACAGTGGGAGCAGCAGCACAGTAAGAGCCCACTGACTGATTGGAACAGTTGTTCAATGAGCCAGAAAGGGCACGTTTTCAGCTTTTATTCTGTAGAGGAGGATACNAAGTCCTTTGCCGGGCATCCGCATAGGGACTCAAACCCGTCTGCCCCTGTCTCCAGCCTGCTCTGCCGGTCTGCCATCTGAGAATGGCTCTCCTCCAAGCCCCCAGGCTTCGGTGTGGTGACTGGGCTCTGCAACCCTTGGAGTCAGAATGAGAACTATGAGCAGTGGTGAGGGGAATAGACTGTTAGGTGATGGGCATGGCAGCTGAGGGACAGCTCTGGAAGGTTGGGAAGAGCACAGAGGCCAGGTCCTCAGCTTGCTTAGGGGTAGATGAGGCTGCTGGATGACTCTATTCTATACCCATTTTTGACCTCAGCATGTAAGGATCCTGCAGCCTGCAAAAGACAATAGAATCTAGCAGGAAAGGTGGGCCAACCTGGAAGATAGGGCTGCTCCAAGGACCGTTAGACAAGTTTGGGCTTGAAGGAGCAGCCTCCTTCCAGCCTGGGTCCTCCCCTTAGCAAGATATCCCCTCTCTAGACTTGTCTTGGAAATATGCCTTCGTACCGTACACTCAGTGCAGTCACCCATGGTACTCTGGCTACACTCTGCTCTTGGTTGACTCTGGAGGAAATGAAAATAGTAACACTGGTAGGAATGGCCTGCATTTCCTGTATGCCAGCTGTCCTCACTCCATCCTGCAGCACTTCTGCAAGGCAGGTGGACCAAGACAGATGCAATGGTTAGCTGGGCCCCTGGTCCCAGGAGCTGTACTCACAAGCCTCTCTAGTCATTGGGGAAGAGTGAAAGAAGAAGAGAGAAATGTGATATGGGGGCTGGTGAGANAGCCAGGCAGGTGAAGGTGGTTAGTGCAAAGGCTGATGACCTGAGTTTGATCCCAGGGACACACAGGGTGGAAGGAGAGATTTGAGTCCCACAAGTTATCCTCTGATCTACACATGCACTCCATGGCATGCTCATGTCCACACATATACCTGTATACATGCATGCTCACACATACACAAATAAACATAAAGAAGAAAACAACATGGTATGTGGGAGCTGTTGGCCCT
Organism: Neotoma lepida; assembly: GCA_001675575.1. Lineage (NCBI taxonomy): Eukaryota > Metazoa > Chordata > Mammalia > Rodentia > Cricetidae > Neotoma > Neotoma lepida. Next base: position 150,744 of record LZPO01075956.1, read on the forward strand.
CAGAAGGACTGTGGAGGAAGAGAGCTACTCTATTTGTGGCCTGCTATTTTATTGTGATTTTTTTCTCCATCTACAAAAAGAGCCAGGTGTGATGGGCCACATCTATAATCACCAGCACTTAGGAGGCTGAGGTAGGAGGGTTGCCATAAGTTTGAGGCCACCCTGGATCTATGGAGTGAGTTCTAGGCCAGCCTGGGCCACAGAATGAGATGCTGTCTCAGAAACCAAATTAAAATAAATAGCAACAACAATGCAAAAAGTACATAGGGAAGGAAAGCTGAGCTAGAGTTTTAGAAAACTCAAGTCCAGCCTGATCTCACCAGGATGATAGAGTCAGGTATTTTCTGTGGTACAGCTAAAGCAGCCATGTAGACATTTCAGCTNGCCTTTGGGCTGGGACCAACTCAAAATCGTCTGGGAGAGGGTGTGTGTAAGGTGTGTCTGTCCCTGGCTGTCCCTCCCCTCACTCGCTCACCCTTGTATGGCCTCCTCTTCCTCTTGCTTGCATCCTACCAGCATCTGCTAACAGCTGTATTTTCAACCCTGAATTTGACAAACAATACCCTTGGTTATCAAGAGGACTATTTATAACCAGTGGAAAGCATAAACAACTATTGGACTGCCATAGTAACATTTTGGGGATCCTTTTTTTTTTGCAGCCTCATTATACANGCATCATTTGAGGTTTGTTGCTTTCAGCCTGCACGTACACATTTGGGTGATTGCTTTCCTTGCCTGCTTTCTTATTCCTTTTTTGGAAACTTTGTGCAGGAGNGAGAAACCAAAGAAGTTATGGAAGCCTTTGGAAGTCTGTGAAGAGGAAAGGCGGTGAGCACTGGGGACAGTGGGCTTTGAAAGCTGTCCAGGGTTAAACACTGTACCTGCTCCCCGAGGGATTCTTATGGCTCCTCTTAGGGTGTAAATGTGGACCCAGAGACAGGTTGGCTGCAGTACATTGAATGCCCACTCTAGAAAGGATGGACATCACAGCATCCTGTGTAGCTTTTGAAGNTGAAACCACCCCTTCACTTGGAGGGACAGGCAGAATATGAGGACTTAGGACTGCCTGAACACTTAGATTACACCCTTGGCTTGTGTTGACTTGTGTATTGGTCATTTTTCTGGTCACTCTGACAAAATACCTCACAAAAGCAAGTAAGTTTGGGCTGTCTTGCTCATGTTACTTTATAATCTTTTAAAAAAGTTTTTTAAAAAAAGTTTATTTTGTGTGTATGAGTGTTTTGTCTACGTGTATATATGTGTACTACGTGTGTGCAGTGCCATGGAAGCCAGAAGAGGGCATTGGCTTCCCCTGGAACTGGAGTGACCGTTATAAGCTGCCATGTGGGTGCTTCCAACCATCTGTAATTCCAGTTCCTTGGGATCTGGTGCCCTCCTCTGGCCTCTGACCTCTGAGGTCACTNCATGGACATGGTGTACTTAACACTGGTACACATAAAATAAAAATACATTAAAAAATGCTCAGATATTTGGGAAGAAACACTCCTCCTGATTTCCCTTCTGTAGAGAGTGTGACAAGAACATGGCCCCTGGCACNCTGGTCCTCATCACCTGAAACAGGCATTGAGCNTCAGTCACAGCACCAGATGGGGCTTTAAACTCTTTGTTGCACATGTGTAGACTTAGTGGATTGACTCAAGAGCAGAAGCTTGTGCCATCTCTGCACAGGTCACCTATTTCACCATGGTGTGCCAAGTCCCATCTNTCTCATCCCTGGAGTATGCTTCTGGAGAGAGGAGGCAAGGCTGATTTGGGAAACAGCTGTGGGGATATGTCCATAGGCATCTGAGCACCCATCACAGCACCATGCACCCTCCTTACCTCATAGCCACTGTGTTCTCANCCTGCCTCTAAATGAAGCTGTTGATTGCCTAGAAGCCATTATCAAAATAAATCCCCTCCCTCTGGTCTTCATCTGCTGAGCTTCATTCTCAGCCAACAACCTGGGAGAGCTTCAGTTGGAGCANTGGGGTACTGCAGGGGAGGGGACTGCGCCAGGAGAAGGCTGAGTTGAAGATTGGGGAGGGCCTACCTGCTGCAGGTTTTGGAATGTTGCTAACACCTCAGGTGGCCATAGTGAGAATCTATAAGAGGCATTTTTGTGCTGATTGGCTCCTGTCAAGTGAGTCCACCTGCACCAGGGCACATGGGGTGAGAAGACAGTTCCCTCCCATCTCCATGGCTGTCAGCTGTCAGGCTGTTACCAGGCATCTCTAGAGAGCATGCTNGTGACTAGGAGAGGATAGAAGTGCTATGGCATCCCTGCTGCCTACTTCCATTCACAGGGCTTTCCTTGGAGANGTGTGTCCCTTGTCCTTTGTATTTGTGCAGATACAAAGGAGGACTCTCTAGGACTGGGTAGTGGTAATGTNGNTGGGAAAAGCAACACNGTGCCATGCCACAGCAGCTGCCAGGGAGTTCTCTTCAGAGTTCTCCACNCGGGCAAAACTGGGATTNGTGGCTTAGACAACAAAATACATTTCANAGTGAGCCNAATACGAAGCAAAGTTGGGTTTGTTGAAAAGAAAAAAGAAAAGTGCTCTCTGAGAGTGAAGCCATCTGATTTGACAAGTGTGGGCTGTGGAGAGTCNGATTCCTCTGCATGTATCTGTGGGATCTGTGGCTCTCGTTAGATCNCTGAAGGTTGCTAAGAAACCACCTTGTTTCTTTCTAACATTGCCCAGAGAGTATAATTTGTAACAAGCTTTAAAGTTAGAGTTTTTCTCAGTAAACAAAATTGTGAGTTAGATTTATAAGGTATCTTCTACATCTGAGAGACTGGAATGATAGCAACGTCCTATCCATAAGTAACCACAGCCTTGATTAATTACAGTCTTTTAACAGTCTTAATTGAAGTGTTTTGGGGGACGCTTCATCTGGCCCTTAAATAAGCACAATTTATTGTTTTTGGTAAGACGCCTTTCAGAAAACACACATTGTCTCAGTGAGTCCTTGTCAGTAGTATCTGAAGGCTGCTATTTTTCATCAGTAAAAGCNTATCAGGTCCCGGAGCCTTTCCTCTCTCCCAGCCTCTTCTCCCTCCCTATGTCACCCTGGATCTTTCTGTCCTGCCTCAGAGGGAAAGACATCTTGCATTTGCCATGGCTGGCTCATAGTGTTCTGTGTCTCCTTCCCTTTTGGTCACATGCTAGATGTGTGTATGTGCGTGAGGTCAGCAGGGTGAGGTATGGATTGGGGTCTTTCTAAGGTGGGATTGGCTCTAATAGTGTAATCTAGGGAAACCCAACAACGTGAAACCGCTCCGTGAAACCGCTCCAGCCACTCCCAGCAAAGTTCAGCCTGGGTGCAGAGACTGGCAGAGGGTGCATGCTGAGTACAAGGCCCCTGCTTTTCCATCAGTCACCTCCAGTTGGTTGTTTCCTGATCTCACCAGTAATGCAGCTNTATTAGGTGTCCTAGGACATTCTCTGGAGGGCCCTGCTGCCCTCGCTCANTGTAATGGAACACAGACCTCTCAGCACTGCATGGCCGANTGGATGTCCCGTCTCTAGGAGCCTTTGTTTGTGTCCTCCCGTCCCTCATGCCTACCCAGCCTCCTCTCCANGGCTTGAATAGCTTGTTACAGGTTTTGCTAGCACCAGAGTGGGAGCTCCTGAGCACAGACTCTGGCTCTGTCCTTTGGAGGGTGCTGTGGGACAGTGTGTCTGAGCCCTGTGCCTGTCCCTCATCGGTAAAATTTCCTCAGAATTGTGATGATGAGCCCTCACAGTCACTAACCGTCCTCCTGGTACATGGTAGGCTGACTAGTGTCCCACACACCAGTCACCTCACATAAAGTGCCTCTGGAGTTAAAGGTGTCACCTGGCAGCTTCCCTCCTGAAGGGATGTGAAAGTTGAACAAGTTCACTGGAGCAAAATGCTTGCCCTGAGTCTGTAATCCTGTTTGTTTTGTTTTGTTTTGTTTTGTTTACAGATTTCTTTTTGCTTTTTTTGTAATTATTTTTTATGTTATGTTCATTAGTGTTTTTGCTTGCATGTGTGTCTGTGTGAAGGTGTCAGAACTCCTAGAGTTGCCATTATAGACAGTGGTGAACTGCCATGTGGATGCTGGGAATTGAACCCTGGTCTTCTGGAAGAGCAGCTGGTACTCTTAACCACTGAACCATCTCTCCAGCCTCAAGCCTATGTTCTTTTAAGCGGTGGCATGCGTTTAGAGCGGATGGGTAGTGATCACGTTTGCATCTTTGCTTCCTCAAGAAAAAAAGACTCTGAATTGTGTTGCATTTAGGTCCCACCTGGCTGTCCTTCCACTGGTCTGAGTTGGTTCTCANGACTGTCTGGGTCCCAAATAAAAGCCCCACCAGGGGGCTGTCCTCNCTAGGGACTTTATCCCGTCTCCGCTTTTGTCTTTGTACNAGCTCATAATTTGAAGAGAAGAATAGCTGTTGCCACAAGATGGGGCAATTAGAGGAGCTTTTGTGCTGGAAAGCTTAAATTGCAGTTTAAAAATACTCCGCCAGACTTGAGATGTAGCTCATATGGTAGAGCACTTGCCAAGTAAGCATGAATCCCCTGGGGTTAACTCCCAGCACCATATAAACCAGGCATGGTGGTACATGCCTGTAATTTCGGCACTTAGGAAATGGAGGCAGGAGGATCAGAAGTTCAAGGTCATTCTCAGCTACATAATGAGTTCAAAGCCAGCCTAGGATACATGAGATTCTGTCTCAAAACCACCAAAACCACATGGGCCGCTGTATGAATGTCATTGTACTTATAAGTCTCCCTTTTGAAGTNTGTGGGGACTGTGCCCCGGACAGGGCTGTGAGTGCCTAGCTCCATCCACACACAGAAGGAGAGAGGAGGCCTTAGTCTGTGTGTGTGTGTTCAGAATCATATTAGAGGACATAATCTATTATAATATATCTATTATGCTCTAGCACATTAGGGGACATGTCACTCTATAGTTGACATTCCTTCATCCATATAGTTGACATCCATTCATTGAGCATGTTTATCTTGTGTCTGTGGGTTATATTCCTAAGACATGGGGCCCAATATCAGCAGATGATGGCTTTCAGAGTGTTGGCTTTCTTCATCTACTTGTGAGCTGTATTGTGTTGAGGGTGTGGAGTTATGTTGAAGGCCTTTGGTACAGGGGACTCTTCTGATAAAATGGATCCAGGTGGAGAGGTGAAGGGTGCCTTCCTCAGAGCTAGGCTATTGGGCTTATTCTGANTCTAACACTGTTTTATTAGTCAGATTTCTTGTTGCCATGACAGATACCTGACAGGAGCAGCTTTAGTTAGAGCAGTTTATTTTGGCTCACAGCTCAGAAGTATACGAGCCACCATGGAGGGGAAAGCATAGAGGCAGGAGCATGAGGCTGCTGGTCACAGTGTGTCGCCACTAAGGAGGGGAAGCCGATGAATGTTGGTGCTCACTGTCTCCTTCTTTGTGCATTCTGCTACCCTAGACTATGGGGTGGTGCCACCCACATCCTGGGGATAGTCNCCCATCTCAGTTAAATCACTGGGAGTAGCCTCACAGATGCTCCCAAGGGGCATTTCCATGGTGATTTTAAATCCAGTCAATTTGTCAGTGAAGACTAATCACCACAAGCACTACCAGATGCANGACGTTGGAAATGGCCCTTACAACAACAACAGCATCCTTCTGTGACTTAGTTTCCACTGCAGGTCAATGGGGTTAATAACAGAACAGATTGCACGGAGCTAGTATCCAGGAACAAATAAATAATCATTTGTGAAGCAGACAGAGCACACGCCTACGTGTAAAAGCATGGTAAATGCTGTGCGTATGTTAAATGAAGTGAATNTGACATTCTTATATTTATGGATAAACAAGTGAAGTGTTCCCTTGGCAATGCTTTTGGAGCTAATACTCTTGAAGTATGTCGAAATGTGGATAGGAGACAACAGTCCCTCAGCTCCTGTGCTAGGGAGACAGGAGCGCCCTGCCTGCACCTCTTCAGGCCTTCGCCCTTTTGGTNGGTCTCCTGGGTCTGCTGCTCCTTGTTCTGTCCCAGCCCAGTGCTCACTATCAAACCAGGACTCTGAAGTTTGTGCCTTGTCATTCTTGTGCTTCTGAGCAATGCCGTCGTCTTGGGATCAGTTTCTGTACCCCAACTCCCCTTTCTCATTTTCTTCTTTCTCTTCTCTCCCAGCAGGGCGTGGGTGGGTGCACAAGGGATGAGAGGGATATAATTAGCATCCAGGGAGAAGCAGCTCCTGCCTGCATGCTTTTCTGGGACAGCAATATGATGAGGAGGACTTGGGTATCTAGGGACCAAGCTCTCTGCTGCCATTCACCCCAGCTGTCCTGCAACTTTTTGCCCCAGTTCATACCCAAAGTCAAAGCAAGCAGAGGACCTGATGGTGGGCCAAGGGTCTCTGTGGGTTCCCTGAGCTGGGCTGTGTGTCCATGAAGGATCATGAGTCTATATGAGCTGTGATGGGCTGGATCTTTGGTGCCTTCTAGCTGGATGTGTTCAGGAGAATGGGAGGCAGCCACTTGCCCAGATGTCCAAGTGGGAAGGTGGTCCATCTGGGAAGGAAGTCTGGTACTGTCCCCACTGCACACATACAGGCCAGGAAGAGTCAGCTCCTATGTTGGGCAGGGAGCATAAAGGTAGGTCCATGGCAGGGGTCATAGGTCAGGTAGAGGAGGAGTTGCATCCACACCTGTCTGTTATGCTATGTGGTTGTCAGTGACATTATTTTCACCATCACCCTGTCTCTCCCAGTCTTGCTGTTGCTAAAGATCTGTGTTTAAACAGGGATCTGGCCTGAGTTAGAGGTCTTAGCTTTACCCTTTTGTTTGGGCTGGAAGAGCCAGACCTGTTCCTTGAGCCTTGTAGAGCCTCTGGCTTCTCTGGAGGTAAAGACCACCTGGGCCACCCCCTTTTGGATTTGTTTCTTTGGATTCTCAGTTATTTTTTTAAATGCTGGGGCAGAGATATGAAAATAGAAACGTGTTTTCTGTGCCCAGCCTGTCCTGTGAACCCCTGTGACCNTCTGGTTAAGTTCATTTGAACCTAAGAACAGAGATTTGAAGCCAGGGTTTCAGAGACTGAGGCCTAGACCAAGTGCACGCATGGCTTCTGCACACAGGTGCATGGGCACAGCACACTTCCCGCCCCTCTTCTCTGTCTGAGGGTTCCTCCTGTGTTCCAGCTGCTGTGGTCCCAGACTGAATCCCAGAATACTGAGTGCCCTGTTGCCTTCCTCTATCCCTCACTTCCTAAGGAACACCTCTGTCCTTTCTTTGCCCCTTTCCTCCTTCCATTTCCCTTCCCCTTCCTCTCCTTTCCTTGACAGGGTTTCACTCTATATAGTGCAGGCTGGCCTATAACTTGCTATGTAAACTAGGCTAGCCTTGAACTCACAGTAGTCCANCTGCCTCAGTTTCCCAAGTGCTGGGATTATAGGCACACATTGGGCTGCAGACCTCTCTCTGCANCACCCTTCACCGAATGAGATTCCCAATGTCTCCAGAGAGGGGCAGTTTGTGGTGATATGAGCCATTGTAGTTACAGTTTTGAATGTACTTAATTTAGCCTGGAGAGAAGTGATTCCAGGATTTCAAACTCAGCATTTAAAATACAAATTGATCTTTAGCTGTGCCACAAAACTGTTGACAGTATCTGCCCCAAAACGTGTTCAAATGACCATCTCTACCCCAGGCAGCATGGCTGCTCCAGAAATGCAAGAAGACACTCTTCCCATTCCAGTGAGTGGAGCTAGGGATTCGTTGGACCTTTGGAGTGTTTATTGACACACACACTGATGGTCATAAGTGTGTTGCACAAATGAAGAATGAGCAACCCAGTATGTCACTTGCAGCCAAGGTTGGTCCTGCCTGGGTGAGGCTTTGTGGCTCCCCTCCTATTTGGAGACTAAAGGTTGGTGTTATTTGCTTTTGGCTTAGTGCTTGAGATGGAAGGAAGGCAGAGGGAAGTGAGGAAGGCCAGGAGTGGTCCACCAGGGGCTTTCCCCAGCTAGAGAAAGGAGGTGGGAAAACCAGGCTGGACCCATTGTTGCCTCTAGGCAAGCNGTGTATTTACCACTTCCTGCCCACCACCCAAAACATCCTGACTTTTCAGGTGGGCTCCCTCACATGCTCCGAACCTCTATTTATTCTGTCAGTTCTTTGTGGCACCCCTAAAGGTATGGTGGACATGGCTGACCCAAACCTGTCACCAAGCAGTGACACAGGCACCCTATTTTTCCTACTGAACTCAGCAAAGATGCCCTTTGCATCTCCTGGAGTGTGGTGCCCATTCTCCCCTTTGTTAATCTCCAGAGTGTTGAGCACACCACATCCTGAACTTGGAGGACAGAAAGCATATGACAGCCATGGCATTGGCCTTCTTGCTTTAGTAGGTGTNAGAGAGTGGGTGGCACAGGCAGCCATGTCTGAGCTGGGACCTGTGCAAAGAGGGCAGTCTGTGANGGTGGATAGAAGAAGCTCCAGCGGGGTTCTGAGCGCCTATTGGCTATCAGGAGAGTGAGGGGAAGGAAGCAGTGTTCAGGGGACTAGATGGTAAAGGCAGGACCTTAACACGTGACCTGTGGTGTGAACTTTTGCTCTGGACTTAGATCTTCCACTGCCACTAGANGTGAATGACACCTCTTCCAGATCTCCCACCACTCATGTCCCAGGCCTCCCTGCAGTCAGTGACATAATGTCTCTCCTCCTGTTACCCACCAGGTGCCTTTACCCTTTTCACTCCACAGCAGGAGGGTGTCATGGAGGGGAGAGATACATGGTTGTTGTTCCCATGGGGGCATGTGGCATTCTTAGTAATCTCCACAGACAGCAGGCAAAGTCCCACACAGAGCTACAAAGTCAGCCAGCTATGTCACCTAGAGAGCACACTCTATGTCCTATTTCTAACATTATCTATTCATGGGGGTGGTGCCTTGTTGTAAAATGGCCTTATTGTGAGGCTGTAGGTAGAAGCTGGATCAACCACTCACCTCCTTCTTCATGACAGCCAACCTATGTCACCATATTCCAAGTGACAGAAAGCACAGCACCCATGAAAGACCAACAAGAGAGCTTGTCAGTCTGAATAGGTCAGGGAAGCCAGCTGCTTTGCTGTCTGTTCAGGAAGCAGGCTGGAGTAGGCCTTGGGAATCCATCTAGAAATGGCATGCATGGGAAAGAAGAAGGCTTTAGACACAGCTTTAGGAAGAGAAAATTCCACGTCTCAGTCTCAGTCAGCATGATGCAGCAGTTACGATGCTAGCTTTCCCCCTTGCTGAACGCCATTCTGAATAATTTATGGCTCCACCCACAGGAGGCTGCCAGGCCTACTGAAATGCTGAGGTGCTCACCAGGGCAGTTATGGAACAGCAGTAAACATAGCCCTGTTTTCAGCATTCCCATGCCAACTNGACTGCTTCCTGGGTCAGTGTGGTGCACTGGTGCCAGCTAGGCTACCTTGCTACCGTGTGGCTGGGGACAGTGAATATGGTAGCTACCCTGCTGTTTAGGTGANCTGAAAACAGGATTTGCTTTGCAAAGCCCTCAGTGATTTCCTATTGGTGTTGTCTCAGAAGTAGCTGCCAAGCCTTGGGTTTGTCTCTTCCTGCCAGTGTTGTGCGGGGAATCTGGTATGTGGCCTTGTTCATTTTACTTTGTAGACAGTCTTTCGAAGCTGATTTCACTCAACTATTCTACAAAGAAAAAACTAGAGATAGAAGCAAGTGGCAAATCTGATGTNCAGTGAACTGAATTTGAAGGAATCAGGGGCTCAGGAGGTGGCTCAGTGGTTAAAGTGCTTACCACGAAAGNGTGAGGATTAGAGTTGGGGTCCATATCAGTGAGCTCTGGGTTTGATTGAGAAACCCTGTCTCAATGAATAATGTGGAAATGAGTGAAGATTCACAGTTTCAACCTTGGGCTTCCATTTGCATGTGTGNATGCACAGGTGTATGTGCACTCCTACATGGACCCACACACATGGAAACATGCACAGACACATATCACACACCCATGTAAATAGGNAAAAAATGTAGGTAGTTGCATCCCTGGAGCTGGCCACTGCTCAGAAACCCAGCTGTCTCACTGGCTTTATCTGTCTTCGTTTTGCAGTGAACAGCTTGGTTTTTCACAGACTGTACAAGCTGGTGGGAAAGGAAGGCCTTTGGAACTCTGGAGAATACACA
>LZPO01075956.1:167801-184138 GCA_001675575.1 Neotoma lepida
CTGAGCCTTCTCTCCAGCCCTGTTAACTCACTTTCTTCCCACTGTATGTCACACTGGGCCCTAACACTCCAGCAGAGGCCAGTCTGGTCTCACTTTGCCTACTGTGGGGTAGCTGGTCCTTTGAGAGGACACAGTCATACCTGACTCCACCCCTGTCATGTAGGGTTTTCGACATGACTCAAGGACCAATGGTGCCAGACACTCAGAGGCACCAAAGATGGCCTGGGCTACTGGCTCTGAGTTTGTCTCAGGCCAGTGAAGATTAAAGACACAGACAGCTGGAGTATGTAAAGTGAAAGCAAGCCTTATTAAGGAGAATTAGGTAAAGGTGAGAGATTGAGGAAAAGAAAGAAAAGCCCCTGAGAGCTGGAGGGTTTCCAGGAGGGAAAGCCATCAGACTTCCTTGTCTAGGGTTCGTCTAGGGCCATGGCAGAGACTGGACAACAGCTGAAGTAATTGCNTTGAGGTTGGTTAGTCCTTTTGACTGTTGTGAGCTGAGCCAGTGGAGGGCCCACATGTCTATGCATGTCCCCTGACCCAGATAGGGAGATTATCATGTGTTGTTCAGGCCATTAGGGGTGGTTGGAACCCCACTCTGTCNATCTCTGAATCCATCAACAAAGTGCTGACCTTGACTGTCTGCTGCCTGATAATCATTGGCCATGTTGCTACCTCCAACCTTACAGGTGTCTCAAGTACTAGTACTTGCACTCTGTTCTCTGTTCACATTTACATGACCAGCCTACAGTTTCAAATTCCAGGTACCTGCAGTGAATTGCCATCTGAAAATATCATGCAAAACACGCCAGAAATAACCGGCTCTTAAGTTCTGTGCCTTTCCTGAGTAGGGAAACCCACCTAGAGAAGTGAGTCATCCGTTTGCCCAGCATATCCACTCTGTATACTCTACCTGCCCATCAGTCACTGTGCTGTTGTCTGTCATCACCTGTTACAGTGCTTGTGCCCAAAATGAGCCATGTTTCTTTATAGTGAAGCTGTGAAGAAGGGAGGTTTGGACTCATTTTGTTGTCATATCTCAAACTGTGAAAGTTGTAGCCAAGCTTGTGACAAGACACAGAGAATAGTACTGTCAAATGTCTGCTGGGGGTCATGCAACAATTCTAGGAGAGTGGTGATGACTGAATAAAAAAAGNACCTTTGGGGCTAGGAATGGAGCTTGGTAGAGCTTCCTAGCATGCACAAAGCCATGGATTTGATCTCCAGCACTGCATAGCTTGGCATGGTAGTTCATGCCTGTAAGCTCAGCACTTAGGAGGTTGAAGCATGAGGATCAGAAGTTCATGTTCGTCCTCAGCTACATCCAAGACCAAGGCCAAGCTGTCATACATGAAACATCCTATCTGAAAAGATAAATATTAAACAAACAAACAAACAAACAAAAAACCACTTCCAGGCCCCTGACTTCACAGTAGGCTTGTAGGCTGCATGCAACAAATCACCCTATGGACTAGGAAAGCAGGGCTCCAAGCATGTAATCTGCTTGCCCACAACTGCACAAGCAGTGAGTGATGCAGCCATGCTTCCCCTCAAGCCCTCACGCCCTTGTGTCTCCAGTATCTCTTGTGAGGGGATGTTTATAAACCTCAGGGCTCTCTGGCATGGCCAGAACCCCGACCATCTCACCTGTGTCTTTCCTGTGAGCATCAGTTATGCATCTTTGTGCTATTTGCCCACAACTGCATCATGTATGTCCTTCCTGGCTCCTCACACAGCTGCTGACGAGATTCACCAGTTTTACATCCCCAGGTAGATTCTGAGCTAGCAGCAGGGATCCCCAATTCTGTCCTATTCTGAAGAAGAGGTAGTTATGCCAGTGAGGCTTCTGGCTCATTTTACTAGAGGCCCCAGGCACCAGACCCCAGTGACAGTGAGTGGAATGCCAGCTGGTGGATCTCACTTGGCCTCTGTGCCCACCAGATCAGTCGCTGAAGTGGCCCCCTCATGTTATTTGAAGGAATCAGAGGGAGAAGCAGGAGGAATAATGTTGAGTTCTAGCCTGGGCTACAGAGTGAGACTGTATCTCTAAACAAGTATAGAGGGTCTGTGAGATGGCTCAGTGGGTAAGCAGGGGCTTGCTGCTAAGCCTGACAATTGAATTTGATCCCTGGGATCTACATGGCAGAAAGAGAGAACTAATTCCCCCANGTTGTCCTCTGACTTCCACATACTCACCATGGTGCACAGTGGCGTGTTCACATGTAGGCATGCATGTGTACACATACACACAATAAATAAACTAATAAATTTAATTTTTTAAGTATAGAACTTATTATTGTATACTAGTGAGTTCTCTGCACTTGGGAGTCTGTGAGCACCTCTCTGGTGCTACATCCAGATTTCTTGACAGGGAGGAGAAGGCTGTTGGCTCAGCAGAAGTCTATGTTACACCATGATCACACCTTGAGAAGGGACTAGCTAGAATGCCTGGACTTACCCATGTGGGCAAAGTGCTGAGCAGTTTAAGATGGCCTTGCAAATGTGTGTCCCAAGTCTCAGCTGCCCATTGTTGGTGTTTAGGAAAATTGCCAATCCCAGGAGAGCAAGATCCAGGCCTTGCTTTGAGTCCTGGTCATCTCCAGGCCTGCACAGAAGGTAGCACACACCAATGACCACAAACTTGTGTCCCAGAACACAGCAGTATCCAGCTGCACTTACCAATGCTGGTAGGGAAGGACTTTTATAATTAGTGTCTCTTCCTAATTTAATTTTATGATCAGTATCACCCCCCCAAAAAAAATCCAGGACATCTGTAATTCCAGTAAATGCTTTATTTTTTTCTAAGATTCATTTCTTTTCATTTTATGTATAGGAGTTTTGCCTATATGAGTATATGCGCATCATGTGTGCCTGGTGCCTATGGAGGTCAGAAGAGGGTATCAGTTCTCCTGGAACGATTACAGACTGTTGTGAGCCACCATGTGAGCACTGGGACCAAACATAAGAACAACTAGTGCTCTTAACCACTGAGCCATCTCCCCAGCCCTACTGTTCTCTGTATTAGTCGCTTTTCTTGTCACTAAGACCAAGTACAGGACAAGAAGCAGCTTAGGAGAGGTTTCTGCCAGTTTAATGCTAGGCGGACACAGTGGCAGCAGGAGCAACTCAGGCCTGTGGCAGTGGGTGAGGTAGCTAGTTACNTTGTGTTGACAGTCAGGAAGCAGAGAGCTCAATAGAAAACCGAGACCAGGATGTAGTCCTCAAGGCCAGCATACCACACCCTTCAGGAAGACTTCTCCTCCAAAAGGTTCCATAACCTCTCAGAACAGTACCACCAGCTGGGGACCAACTGAACAAACACACAAATACGGAGAACATTTTGCATTCTAACCACAACTTCAGAAATAGCCATTTGAGTATATAGTCAGCATGTCTATATAAACCATGCTGGCTGAAGCTAGAGGGGTAGAGACGTAGACTATGGCTCCTCATGGCTTCCAGAGAGTGGTGGACATTCTCAGTCTTGCAACCTAATTGCCCCAGGAGGTTCTTGAGCCCTGGGAGGAAACACACCAGCTGATGTTTTGACTTCCACCTTGGGGGGCATGAACGTAAGAGCCACCAATGCCATACACAGGCTCCCCTCCTATAGCATTGGATGCCAACATATATGTCTGTGGTAATGCAGTAATTTTTAAAAACCCTGGAGCATAGCGTTTCTGAAGCTAAGTGTGGATNTGTGTAGAGNCAGCTACGTATTACAGAAGTTCCATGGCAGGCCAGGACCCACCAGCTTCCTGACCATTGCTGAACCCAGTGGCTCTGTGTTCTGCATCACTTCTCAGTGAAGTATTACTCCTTCCTTTGAAGGCTTTCTTGCTAAGTCACATTCCTGTGCATTGACCTAAACATAGAGCTGGGCCTTCATGTTCTCTGTTCTCCTCAAGAACACCTGTGCTTGGTAGGTGACCTCCCAAACTCGTCAGACAGGATGGGTCCTGACATGGTAGCTGTGTCTTCCACATGTTNCTTCTGGGTGTTTCTCAGAGAGCATTGTTGGTATCCCAGCTCCTAGAAGTTCTGGCATGGTCAGATTGCTCCAATGTCAGCNTGNTCTGCANGGCAGGACAGGCATAGGAGAGNGATAGCGTCTGTTGATCTGTCTACAAAAGTCTCTGAGCATTCCCAGGAACTTCTANTCTAGGGGAGGGGACTAGCCAGTACCCTACACTGAACCCATCCTCTTTCCCACATCTACTCCTTTGGTGGCAATCATGGTATGGATTGTGTGTTAGGGATGGCTTCCTCAGCTCAGTACACCTCTTTGATTACCTGGCCCTTGGAGTGTGTCTGACCTCCATTGTGTCTCAGGTATGGTGAGACAGATGAGGCCTGTTCTGCCTGTCCTTGAGCTGACTAGTCATTTTGCCCTGTGGGCAGTACCCATATAAGAGCATGCCTAGCCCTTGAAGTGACCCTTGCTTCTATTTTTTTGTGATTTTTACTTATGTTTGGGAACTTTGAAGCAGGTTTGCATCAATTTCGACTGCCAGTTTTGCCATCTGTAACTGCTCCTTTCCTGCCTAGACTCTTCCCAAACAGAAGCCTCCAAGCTAAACATCCAGCTGCTCAGGTTTTGGGTTGCCATGGTGGTGACCCAGAACTGCATGGGGCTGATGAGACAATGGGGTGGTTTCCCCATGTTCTCTGACCCCTTGTTTCCTGCAGCTTCAGGCTNTGGTCCATGTCGCCCTTGGCTCTCTGACCTCTGTGCATTTCCATTCAAGATCTATGTCCACCTGAAGGAAGGCGGTGGCCCAGATGGCCTGGACGCTCTGAAGAACAAGCCACAGCTCCACAGCATGGTGGCCCGGAGCCTGTGCCGGAATGCGGCTGGGAAGAATTACATCATCTTCACAGGGCCCAGCATCACCAGCCTCACCCTGTTTGAAGAATTTGAGAAGCAAGGTTTGTCCAGTGGCCATCCCAGCACGGCCAGCTCCTTGGGGAAGTGGTGAGAGGGTGAAGAGGACAGGAGTAGTGGCTGGCACAGACTGCACAAGTGTCTCAGCTGCCCTGTGTCTGGATTCGGGTGCTCAAGGTGTGTGAGTCCTGGGCTCACCATCTAGAGCAGCATTGGNGCAGAGCTCTGCCAGTCTTCTGGGCACTNGTGTGTGTGTCCTTTGCTGTGTGGTTCTGGCCATCAAAGGCCTGAAGGAAAAGCCCCTAGTAAAAAGGGTCTGAAAAGTAAGAGAATCATCCACCATCCCTAGCAAGTCTCCTTCCCATCTCGCAGAGACCTGTGTGGTCAGGAATAATCCCACGGGCCTCAGAAAGGTCTTAGGCTTCTTGGGGCAAGAGGTTCTGTTCATTCTTTGCAGACTGGATAAGCCTGCCATGGCTTTGGCAGAAGTTGGATGTAAAAATGAAGACCTAAATCCTAAACTGTGCTTGGAGATAGCTCAGGAAGTGTCTCTCGAGATAGCTCAGGAAGTGTCTCTCATAGACAGAAGCTACTAGAATTGAGGCATTTTGCTGTGCTACACAGTGGACATCAGGTCTTAAAACTGAACCTCTTGTATTGTGGAGGAATAAGCAGCTTACATCCTGGGCCTTGGAAGCTGTGTAGAAGTGAGGGAGCAGCCCACCCCTGTGCATTGCAGGCTAGGTAAGAGTGACCCTCTGCACTGGCTGGTGCAGGCAGGCTCAGAGCTCATCTTTGGCAAGAGCTCAGCAAGAGATCAGACTGAGGAGGGAAGGAAAGCTGCAGGAACTGATCCTAGAACACATGACACAGCTGCTTAGAGGAGCTCTGGCTCTCCATGAAGCACAGCNGGGAGCTGGCCTGCTGCCTGAGCCCATGTCTGTGGAGGCATGTATACAGAGGTGTAACCTTTGATGGTGTGTGCATATGTAGGTGGTGGTCCTCTTATCCTGGATTTGCTATCAGGACTAGGAGTTGGACTCTGTGTGTGTATGTGTGTGTGTGTGTGGCTAGTGCCAGATGTGCAGAGCAGCATGAATGTTGGTACCAGAGCATGGCCTGTACTACTGGGGCTGCTTCCCCAGGAGTCAGGAGTGTTGCTTCTGAGACCCAAAGGGAAAGGCATTCCCTGGCTCAGCCAGCTAGAAGATGGGCAAAGAACTCTGGCTGGAAGAGAGCGATTGAGTATGGGATTTTGTCTTTTTCTAAGGTTAGGTAATATAAAAATGACATCACTATGAATTTTTGGAAGCATCTAGAGTGACTGAGCTCTTTGCAATGGAGTACCATGTGCTTCATCTACAGTGACAAGTGTCCCAAAACTTGTCAGGTGTGTCTGTCCCAAGGACTCTGGCTGCATGGTTGGGCACAGCCACACCTCCTTTACTACCTCAGCTGTGACCTGGGGACCTTTCCCTCCTTCAGAGNAATATAAAAATGACATCACTATGAATTTTTGGAAGCATCTAGAGTGACTGAGCTCTTTGCAATGGAGTACCATGTGCTTCATCTACAGTGACAAGGGTCCCAAGACTTGTCAGGTGTGTCTGTCCCAAGGACTCTGGCTGCATGGTTGGGCACAGCCACACCTCCTTTACCACCTCAGCTGTGACCTGGGGACCTTTCCCTCCTTCAGAGCTCCTTCCTCTTCTTCTTTTGTGATGTACATGTGAGAACCCAGCAAATACAGGTTTCTGGAAGCAGATGGGATGATATGCCCCACAGTGACAACAAAGAGCCCTGTTGATAAGGGCCGTGTTGATGCATTTATCCATCGCTTACATTAGTCATGGCCTTAGTGACCTTAGGGTGAGTTCTTATAGAGGAAACAGGAGGAGGGGCAGAGAAGAAAAGGCCCCAGCTGCTGCTTCTGAAGGGTTCTGCTCTCACTAGTCTCCCCTTCCCTTTGTTGTGGTTTGGGGCATCCTGACAATGGCACATGTGAGAGTTTGCATCTTTCCCGCCAGGGATCTACTGCTGTGGCCTACTGAGCTCTAGGAAAAGCGACTGCACGGGCCTCCCTCCATCCATGTTGACCAACCCTGCCACCCCACTTGCCCGGGGCCAGCACCAGATCAGGACAAAGGGGAACATGTCTCTGATCTGCTGGTATAATAAGGGGCACTTCCGCTTCCTGACCAACGCCTACTCCCCTGTGCAGCAAGGTAAGGAATGTGAGTGTGGGGNGTATTCAGGGCATGAGCCTGGAGAACCCTCATGCTGTCTGTGTCCCTAGTAGTTGGTTGTTCTGTCCTAGGAAGGGGCAAGGAAGAGCCTCATGAAGCCCTTAGCTTGTCTTGGCAAGCTGGGAGGATTTGATTGACAGGTGGCTTTGTGGCCTCACCTGCTTGTGAGGGTGTGATGATTGTATTGTGTAGGGCATGATGGTGGGCTACATTCTGGGTGGAATTTGTGGATCATTTTATCATCACAGACTCCTGGAAGCAAAGCGCCTGTGTAATCCTGGCTGCCAGGCGGCCCGCTGTTTTCCTCACTAATTCTCTGGGGATTTAAAATCGATTCAGAACAGAGGGACTTAATTAGCCCAGAGTCTGTATTTAAAGTAACTGACAGTTAAGACAGTGTTAAACTGCTGAGAAAAAAAATGAGAGGATTGCAAAGGAATCTGCAGAGATGCTTCCANTGTGGTATGCATANNAGCAGTTTGCATTCCTGTGTGCATGCTGGGAGTGTGACATGCATGTTCCTGTGGTGTGGCATGTGTGTAATGTATGTGTGTGTATGTATACATATATATGTGTATATATATACATATATGTGTGTGTGTGTATATATAGTGGTACAATATATAGTATATATGTGTGATATATATATGTTGCATATATATATGGTGGTACAATATATGTATGTATGGTCATGTTACATGTATNGTCCACATGTGCTTCTGTGGCAGTGTGTGTATGTTTATGTTCTCCGTNTAGTGTGTGCTTTTGTAGTGTGACCTAAAACTAGCCAGCACAGTGGGAAACCATAAGCATGCCCAGTGCACACGGTGCTAGGAAGGACACCTCCATCTTTGTCCCTGTGTCCCGCAGAAGCTAGGCAGACAGTGCACAGGCAGGCCAGGGGACAGGCATCATACAGCAGCCATTGGTGCAATGGAATAGTGAGGTCCTGTGAGTTCCCTTTCGGTCCCCAGGCTCTGCTGGTTGTGAATTGTGCCATGACTTTGGAGGTGCATTAGCTGCATTCCCTTTGTGTATGTAGAAAAAACATTCTGGGTTAGATGTGACAGTGGATGGGTAACAAAGCCTGGAAGATAGGGAACTTTCCATCCCAAGGCCCCAGGAGATGATACCCTTGAGAGGTGTGAGGGGGTTGGGCCCNGTGTGGAAGGGGTGGCTCCTTGTTCCTNTGTGACATGATCCCNCCCACAGAGTGAGGGATGCAGAGAAACTGCCATTGTTCCCCCTCCCAGCAGCCTTTGANGGATCAACCAGTATGGGGANGAANAGAGAGCCCCACTTCCCCTCACNTCCTCTCAGGCCTGTCCTGATAGTAGTCTGTATGTACCCCATGAAGCTACNGAGTCTTGGTGGCAGATGTCTTTACACTTGTTGCCTTCAGTGTCCCCTCCCCCCACTCTGCTAAAGCACCTGATGGATGGTACCAATCCAGTTCCCATCCCACCCCACCCCAGGAGCAGGAACTGGGCAGCCAGGAACATTTGGAAGTGGGTAAGTCCTGGAAGAGGACTGAACGCCCGTCTCTCCCACAGGTGTCATCATCAAGAGGAGGAGTGGGGAAATCCCCTGCCCTCTGGCTGTGGAGGCCTTTGCTGCTCACCTCAGCTACATCTGTAGATACGATGACAAATACAGCAAGTGAGTGTGTGGGCAGCTGGGGTGCATTCTGGTGGCGTTGGATGGGGGTGTGGAAGGTGACTTAACACCGGTGCAGTGGTGTGTAGGGAGGATAGTGTTAGCCCAGACATGTTGAAGAACATGAGTTTGGAGCATGAGGACCTACAAGGTAGTCCCTGGCCCTCATCCTGGCCCCAGGTGGCCTATATACCCACCTTACCTCTAGAGACCTCTGCACTCTACTCCCACCCCAGGCCTCCAGCCCCACCTGAGGTCCCCTTCCCTGCCCATACCTCAGTGGGTCATCTTGGCACACAGTTTAGCCTCCATCCTCTGGGGGCTTTGTTCATCCTAACCCCTCAATCTGTCCACAATGCCAGGAGTCAGCTCAAGGCCTTTTTTGTGAGTTCTTGGTTCCTTTACACAAGGATGCCCAGGATCAGGTGTGGGCTTGTGCTATGCACATACAGAAGGCACATGCATGTGCACAGTAGATGTGTGTGGCTTCCATGTACACAGAGCCAGCCTACCAGGTGTCCTGATAACCACANAGGAGGCTGTGGAGCATGAAGATGCCTCCACCACAGCCTTCCTACATAGAGCAAAGCTAGTCCAGCAGCTTGGCTGCCTTAGGGGAACCTTCATCNTTTGGCCTATGACCTGGTCAGGAGGGGAGAGCAAGACCNGTGTCTTCTCTGGAGCATCTAGCCTTCCTGTGAGAAGCCACATCTTCTNCCTTGACAGGACACTTGCCACATCAATGTCACAGTGTTTCAAAGATGGTGGTGGTTTAGTGGACACAGAGGGATAGTGTCCTGTGCTAGACACTCTGGTGGTCTTCAGACATGATGTGGCCAGGATGCAGAGAAAATANACAGGAAAAGATAATCCTAAGATAAGGTTCTGGGCATAAATAGTATCCTCAGAGTCAGTCCCAGGGTCCTGTGTCTTCCCCAAGGAAGGACAAANNGATAATGGAAACACATCTAGGAAAGAGAGAGCACATTGCAGGGCCTGGAGCTGAGGGATTAGGCACTTCAGGTGTGGATGGGCCTAGAGAAGGGCTTTGAGAGGAGGGATGCTGGGGCTGGGGTAGGGCCTGTCATAACCCCACCTTTTCTTCCATCCCTAAATAGCTGTTTCTTTTTCTTCATTTTCATTGAATGAAGTTCACTGTGATGGAGCCCTGCCCACAGCTGGTTCCTGGTGCCCCCACCGTATGGGAGTCTGTAGATACCATGGCCAGATGTAGAGCCTCTGGGCTCGTCTTCCCTGGGAGCTGTAACCAGCTTGCCTGCTATGTGACTTTTCTGAGGGGAGGTGGACAAACACCTGTTCACCTCAGATTGGGCACTAGTGACAGATTAAAGAAATAGTTCTACCCAAGTCTAGAGTTTAACAGGAACATGGGTGACAGCTCACAAAAGCTGTGTCCCTGGAGCTCCCTCAGCTGGTTGGAGAGTCTCCNCTTCCCAGTATTTGCTAGAGCTGATATAGCCTTGGGATGGGAATCTTGTGAGCCCCCAAGTTCCAAGAGCTCTCTCAGCCTTGTGGGTTCTGTTTCCTCCTGTGATTTGTGGGTTTCATTTACTTCCTGAGTCTTAAAGAGCTTCCTTCCACAAGGGGGCATTTAAACCTCAGGAAATAGCTATCCAACATTGTNCCTCCCCACTGTCCCCAGGTATTTCATCTCTCACAAGCCAAACAAGACGTGGCAGCAGGTGTTCTGGTTTGCCATCAGCATTGCCGTCAACAACGCCTACATCCTGTACAAAATGTCAGATGCCTACCATGTGAAGAGGTACAGCCGGGCACAGTTTGGAGAGAGACTTGTCAGGGAGTTACTGGGTCTGGAGGATGCATCACCAGCCCACTGAGACTGTGCTGGCCCAGGGGTGGCAGGAACAAGGAAGGAGCCTGTCACCTGCCTACCTATTGGAGGGCCCATGTGTGGCCAGAAGGTCTGCTTTCAGCACCTCCCAAGAGGGGGGGAGCTCCCCAGAGCCTAGTACAGGTGACTGGAGGGGCTGTGACCTTGGAAGGTACCAGCAATAGAACCAGTAGATCGTGCTCTGCTTCCCAGAGCTTGNGAGATTATGACGGGCTCAAGTTCAGACCGGGCAAGCTTGCAAAATGGACCACTCAGTGCCACCACTTAGCACCTAGGGACGTGTGTGTTCAGCTTAGATGGCGCCCTTGAAAGAAGAAATGCAATGTGGTGCCATTAAAACTCAGAGTTGATGGGAGGAACGGTTGCAGCTTGCTGACTGCAAACAAGGTGTTCCTGCTACATCCTCCATGGGGCTGGTGGAGGGCAGGACCGAGAGGGAACCGACAGGTTCACAGTGAAGAGCGATGCTGTTTTTTTATTTTTCAATATATCTTCAGGTTATTTTCCTACTGTTGCTTAAGGTCTACTGTAAACAAGATGTGTGCCCTCCTCTACCACCCCACACACCCTCACAGTTCCCTGCATGATCACAGTTCTGTGTCTGGCCTGTGATGGGGTAGAAAGGGCCAGATGTGGCTATGCCTCCCAAGGCCTGGGGAGCCTGCAGGCTGTGCACTTTGTCACCATGTCATTGTTGGCAGAATTACTTGTTTTGAGAAATATGTAGCATTGTGAAAACAAAATCCTCCACCATCCTTTCTCCGTGTGTGGTGGTCCCCCAGAAAGGTACAGCTGGATTGGGAGGCCCTGGCTNGGGAACCACCTGGTGACTTGGCCTAGGGTTGGAGACGTCCCACAGCAGGGACAGGCAGCAGCTGGTAGGAAGGCATGTGGAACCCATAGACCCAGGCCCTTCCTGCCAGAGGTTGACACGTCTCCATGGATCCTCGGCCCCAAGGTGGACCCGCTGTCCCCACAGCTGGGAAACAAGTGATTTCTGCACCCTGCAGCCCCCTCCTCTGATCTCCACAGCCACCTAATTTCTTCAGATACACAATNTCCTCAGCGGGGGCTTTGGGACACTCTTCCTCATTCATCCGGTGAGCTGAGGTGTGGCTGGCTGTATGCCCTCCACACCTTGTCACTTCTGTGTCCTCACTGTCCACAANGACCCTCACTTGTGNTGGGATCTGCGATGCCATGGATTGTGGGCCCGATTCCAGATCATGTTTGAGATAACCTTTGCTGTACCCTTAATCGGATTGAAAGCACTTTTACCACATGGAGAAATATATTTTTAATTTGTGATGCTTTTCTACAAGGTCCACTTTTTTCTGAGTTCAGGTGTTTCCAACACTTAGGGAGACTAATGAAGGCCAATGACTTTTTCTTTTCTGTCCAAACAAGAAAAATAAAAATAAAAGTCTATTTAGATGTCGGCTGTTAGTATGTGGCTTTGTTTCAAAGGTCAGGGTTAGAAAGCTACTCCTTGACCTTGCTTTCCCATTGTGTGGCCAGGTACGTGTTAGCTGAACTGTTCTTGGAACCTTGAACCACTGAACAGTTTATAAAAAGAAATCAGTAAGAGTTTGATGTGTGAATATATATATATATATATATATATATATGTATATATATATATATATATATGGATGAATGACAGTAGTTCTGGGTGTAGTTGTCCACACACACACCCATTATTTTTAGTCTTGGTTACCTGAGGTCAACTGTGATCCAAAAATACTAAATGGAAAATTCCAGAAATAAATAATTCGTAAGTTGTAAACTTTTGTTATAGCACATTGCTACAGTTGTTGTATTTTATCATTAACTTCTTACTGTGCCTAATTAAACTTTATCACAAGAGTGTAAGTAAAGGAAGAAACATAGTGTGTAATTCCAGCACCCACAGATGGTCTTGGATCTCAGAAGCATATTCCNTGCTGAAGGATGACCAGGGACTGCTGAGTCTCCCCCAGACTATAGTGTCTATCTGAAGCCAGCAGGTGGCGCTGTTCTACAGGGTGTTTGCTCCTGTGAACTGGGGGCACCACCTCAGGATGGAGNTGCTGTCTGTGGTGGCTCNGTTGCCACCTGTTTTCTCTAAATAGTGGGAAGATGGCAGCTAGGCCGTGGGGGCCCTGAAGCCTGTGANGCATGTGTGGGTTGAAGAGCTGTTTTTCAGTTCATGCAGGTCAGAATGGCATGTGGTATGGGGTTAGAAAGCCTTCAGGCTTGGGCCTTGCCTCCACAGGTGACTTGGAATGGCTTCAGGCACTGCTGTCGTTAAACTCACTGAATGAGGCCAGTGTCTCTTGGTCCTCAAGCAGACACCGGCTGTACAGGAGTTAGAAATCCCAGCTTCCTGTCACCAGACAAAAGGCTGGTCTGTTAGATTACAAGGATGGGACATCTATTTGGTTCACAGTTGGAGCAGTCTTCACACATAGATGGCCCACTCTTGTGCTTTGGGTTAACAAGGCAGAATGTCTTGACAAGAAGACATGGTAGAACAAAGCTGTTGACTTCGTGGCAGCCAGGAAGTAAAGAGTGAGAGATGAGGGAGCCGAGGTCCCAGTAGCCTCTTCAAAGGCACACCCTGATGGCCTCACCTCCTTCCACTAGACACCCCTCCTAAAGGTTCCGCCACCTCCCAGTAGTGCCAGAGACTGATAAAGATGTCTGCAGCACACACCCTTTGGGAGGACAGTGGCGATCCCTGTCCCAGGAAGTGATTCTCATGAGAGGTGTAGCACAGGTCCCAAATCCTTCCTGCATATCCCACAATTCCCCAGGGGTTGACCTGGCAGAATACATGGGCCTGGTGGCACCTCCACATCCCATGGCCAGTGAGGCCTCTCTCCACTTAAACATGTGCCCCAGGGGATTTCTTTGTTACCAGGCATGGAAATGAAAACCATGAGCTCCAGACCCCTCATGTGAAACATAGCCCCAGAATTCTCCATGGCAAATGGCCCTTGAGGCCCTCTGAGCAGNTCATGCTGTTGTCCTGGGGATGCAGGGTGTGGTCAGTCTNTGGTGAACTGAGCTCANNTTGTAAACATCTGTATATTTGCCCCTTTCCTTTCTAGGTTCAGTATTTACTGACAAGAGCCTCAGACTGGGACATTGTTTTCTGTGGTCTTTGGGTCGTCTTTGAAACATTGGGTGGGTCATCCTAGGCCAAGACTCCCTGACTGCTAANTAATCAAGGAGGCTCTCCACCAAGATGGAGTAACCTGTGTGCAAGAGTCAAGGTGAACACTACCACGACACAAGACCCAACGTTCCAAATCTCTCATCTGTGGCAGGTCCATGGGCTCCCACCTCCTCAGCACCTGACAGTGTGGGTGTGGGACAGTGTATGGGGGCAGTCACCACAAGGGTGGCACCATGGTCACTTCCTCTGAGGCAGGTGGGACAGATCCCACATTCTGTGGGCTCTCCAAGGGTACAGGTCATGTTCTGTCAGTGTGTGGCCTGCAGTGAGTTAGCACAAACAGGCAATTGAACATGAACAGGCCTGAGTGAGGCCCTCTGTTCCTCCCCAGTGTATACACAAAGGCCCAGTGTGTACACATAGTTCAAAAAATTATTAATAAGGCAGTGAAATTTAAGGGTTTTTTTACTCTAAGATTCCCTCTAGTTTTGCTACAAGAAAGATGAAGGAAGGAAGAAAGAGAAAGAAAGAATTCATCCAGGGGCTAGAGAGATGGGTCAGCGGTTAAGAACACTTGCTGCTCTTATGGAGGATCCAAATTCAGTTCCCAGCACCCACACCAGAGGGTTCACAACTGCCTCTAACTGCAGCTCCAGAGATCTTGCACCCTCATTCTAGACTCTGCAGGAACCTGCACTCAAACATGCACATCCCCATACACACACACACCCCTACACACACTCATACACATACACACTCATACACTCATATGCACATAATTAAAAATAAGTACCTTAAAAGTTCACCTTGAGATTTGCAAGGTAGGAAGATGGATGTGTTCAGTTCCATGTATTTTTAGGTATAAGTTGAGGATCTGGGGTTGAGGGCTCTGGCAGGATTTTNGTCTCCGGCTTCCTTCCCCTCCATCATTTTGCTCTGATGCCCCAATGCCAAGTAACATCAAAATCCATAGGAGGACAGTGTCCACTTAAACATGCAGGCAAGGCTCTCTTGGGATCCTAACAGTCAGACCAGGGGTCCAGTCCTGAACTCACCCACAACTAGAGCCAGTGACCAGCAAGGGTTCCCATAGGGTCAGGATGGGGGGTGAAAGAACTGGGGGTGGTATGTGGTCAGCCCTGACCCCGGAGGGCCTGGACATTGGCCTCGGAGTTTCTTGGTCACTTTTGAAAAGGTATTATGTACCAGGCTTTTTCTTTTGGGCCACCAACCAGTTCCCAAATCATGACACAGAGACTCCTTAGTTTTGAGTCCTCGGCCCAGCTTAGGCACACTTCTGGCTAGCNCTTTTAACTTAAATTAACCTGTTCCTCTTTATCTACCTTTTGCCTCGGGGCTTCTTACTTTTCTGTATATCTTACTTTCACTGCTTCCCATGTCTGGCTGGCTGGAGGCGCCTGGCTTCTTGCCCCAGGCATGTCCCTCTTTCTCTCCTTTTCTCATTCTTTCCTTCTGAGCCTAGATTTCTCCTATTTATTCTCTCTCCCTGCCAGCCCCACCCATCCTTTTCCTGCCTAGCTATTGGCCATTCAGCTCTTTATTAGACCAGCCAGGTGCCTTAGGCAGGCAAGGTGAAAAAATGCAACACATCTTTACATAATTAAACAAATGCAGCATAAACAAAGGTAACACACCTTTACATAGTTAAAGTAATATTCTGCAGCTTAAACAAATGTAGCACATCGTTGCCCAGTTAAAATAATATTCCACAACAATATTTGATTTGAGTGACNCCAGGGTTGGATGGGGTCTGGTGGGTATATGTCACTGAGAGGCAGCCTCCAGCATGTGGGGGGGCGGCAGCGGTACAGGAGAAGTCCAACATTCAGTGCTGGCTAGATGGAGACAGGGCACTTCCAGATGCTGGGGACAACCTGCCAGGGGCAATTGGTCCTGAAAGGAGCGCTGGCACCCTGTGGGTCCACCTGTTTGAAGTACTGACCCTCAAGGAAAACATATGTTCAGGAAGCCAAGCCCTAGCTCTGTGCTCACAGGAAGAGCTAGCATCACAAATACTGACTTAGGACTGCCTATCCTGAGTCCCCCTCCTCCCCTAAGGGGAGTAAGAGCTAACATCATGAACAGTCTGGACCTGGGAACACTCTTCCAAGCCCCCCTCTTCAGGTGGAGGTTTCTGCCCACTCCTGGGGAGCAGCCATGCATGATAAGGAAACCTGTGGACAGAGAAGATATAAATTTCTACCACTTCTTAGTGTTTTCCCTCATTTTCCCCTTGTGATTTTTATTTGGCAATTTTCCAGAGCAGACAGTCAACTTCATTGGAACTTACATGTGTAGCTCTCCAGGATGTNAGTCACAGCCCCTCCAAGTGACACAGAGCACGCCCTCATGGAGATGGTTCCCATTTGCGCACAAGCACACTTTGCATGATTTATTTATTTACAAATTTCCTAGACCTTGGGGCAGGCAGTAGTGCCACACACCTTTAATCCCAGCACTTGGGAGGCAGAGGCAGATGGATCTCAGTGAGTTTGAGGC
>LZPO01075956.1:207500-218913 GCA_001675575.1 Neotoma lepida
AAATCACCCCATGGCTACCACGTCACAACACAGCTGAATTCTGTGTCTGGCTCTGGGCTAACTGGGACCTCCTGTATACCCATCCTGCAGCCTTCCTGCCAGCACCCAGGTAGCGCTAGGGATAGGAGCCTTTTAGAATGTGGTTTAGAGTTTCTTCAGATACTCCGAGGTCCTGGGACATCACCAAGTTTTATGTTCATGCCTTTGTCTCTCAGATGGCCACAGAGCCAAGTTTTTGGTGTCTCAAATAATGAAGTGAATGCACTCTGTGGTCTCAGAAGGTTCAGGCATTTCCTGGTCAGTCCCTTCACTGCCTTATCTGAGACCAAACTGCAAGACCACTGGCCAGTGTTGATATTCCTGGACACACAGCTAGTCACAACAAAGGTGTACTAGAGGGCATGTGCCAGGCTGGGATGGATGGGACAGCCACAGATGGCTGGTGAGCATTTTAAATACTTTTTTTTTAAAGATTTATTTATTATGTATACAGAAGAGGGCATCAGATCTTATTACAGATGGTTTTGAGCCACCATGTGGTTGCTGGGAATTGAACTCAGGACCTCTGGAAGAACAGTCAGTGCTCTTAACCTCTGAGCCACCTCTCCAGCCCCACATTTTAAATACTAAAAAATTTGGTTTCTAGACAGTGTGAGTCGAATGTCCAGGGCAGACTACAGCAAATAGGTTGCACAGGATCAGGGCAACTTTAGGCCGGTCCCCACTTCTATCACCAGCTTTTTCTTAGCATCTGTAAAGTGTGACCACATTGAAGGGCCTGGGCAGGTGCCTGGCACAGCCTAACTGCTCCATACTGCGAACAACTGTTATTAATACAAGCAGACAATAGCAGGCAGAGCATTAGAGGTGTGTTTTAGGGGAGTGAGGAGAGATGGTAGTGGGAGGGGGTCCAGAAGTAAGACCTGGATTCCAGCCTTATAGAGACCACGAGAGATGGCAGCTTAGCATTATCTATAAAGTATCTTCTCTTTATTTAAGTTAAACAATTTCAAGGATGGTTTCCATCTATAAAATGGACAAAGTACAAGCTCTGTACAGCAGTTCTTTTAAAAATTAACTGGAAAAAAAATTACCAAACTATATTTTGAATTTGCAAAACATACTCACAGATACCATCATTTTCAGCTTCATGGAGACTCGAGGACCACCACAGAAGACAACCACCTTTGCCCGCGTGCGCTCAGGGCTCCTGGGAGTTTTTAGTTTTAAAAACAGGAGTGGAAGGGTGGGATAGCCCCGATGACTACGGAACAATGCAAGCACGGTGAGTCACTTTGGCACACTGTCATGTAAACATGGCTCACCGCAGGGCCTTGCCCAGTCCCCCTCTGTTCAGAGCCGGGTTGAGTTGCACCCTGGTGGCCAGACACTTAGATGTTACAAAGGTGAGGAGAGCAGTGGGGTGGGGTGCAAGTGTGTGGGTGGGAAGCTCCACCT
Organism: Neotoma lepida; assembly: GCA_001675575.1. Taxonomy (NCBI): domain Eukaryota; kingdom Metazoa; phylum Chordata; class Mammalia; order Rodentia; family Cricetidae; genus Neotoma; species Neotoma lepida. Next base: position 208,959 of record LZPO01075956.1, read on the forward strand.
ACACACCTACTTAAAAACAGCCCATGTTGCTTCACATCTGTGGTTTTCACTCTGATAAAAGTAGTGCAGAGGTGTCAGGGCTTAACAGCATAGTTATGCTTGGACTAAACTCCTGCCTTCTCCTTGACAGCCTTGCACCTGTACCTGTGAGTGACATTCCTCAGAGCCTACCTTGGAAGGTGGACATGTGTGGACTTAACCAGACACAAGGGCACCCTGTCTGTTAGAATGCATCTTTTGTTGGCTGTTTGGCAGGGGTTAAAAAGACAGAGGGTCAGCACCTGGCCAGGCCTTCACAGAGGGTCCGTGGTCATGGTGTGTACATATATGGAGCTCCTCAAGTAGAAGAAAACCAGTCACGCCCCCTTTTGGCGCAGGTGGGAAGCAGAGCACTCACTCACAAGCTCTCTGACCACCTGAAACTATGGTTCCTGTGATCTCGGGGACACCTGAGATGTTCTTGTGTGACACTTGCAGTGCTACCAGGCAGACACCCAGGCCACCTCTGTGGCTGACACCTGCCTGGGTCCTCAATGTGAATGCACAGGCCCTGTAGTCCTAACTCTACCCACAGTTCCTGCATCAGCCTGTGGATCTACCTGGGGGTACCACCTGTACCAGGGCTGCAGACATGCGGGGTTCACCCCCATGCTGAAGGGCTGGTCCTCTGTGCTCTGCCGACAGCTCAGTTAGTGCCAAAGACCCAACATACAGGGTCTCAAACCACTATGAGCCTAGAAATAGCATGTGACAGCTGTCCAGTGTCCTTGGTCTGTCACAAGGCAGTGGGGTCCTGCTGGCTCACATTAGTTAGAAGCTGTGGGATTGAGTTTTCCTAAAGAAAAGAAATCTAATTTTAAAAGAAAACTCAAAGTAATAACTTGCCAAAAGAGGTAACCTAGTTAGGTTTATAGATGACAATGGGCACAAAGTAGACTTTCTAACCCAGCTGCAATTCCCTCGCTGAAGTTAAACATTGATGCTTGTGGGCTGGGGCCAGTGATTCGGGGATGCCTGCAGCTGGCAGAGCAGCATGGACCGGCTGGTGAGGCTACAGAGATAGTGATGTCACCTTTGGCTCTGGGAGCACAGGCCCCTCTGCATAGCTGCGCTGCACTGTGGGCTTCACAAGATGATGATGTAGGGAAAGCACGGGGAACTGACCATCGTTCTTGTTCTATGTATCTCTATTTAGTGTCCCACTCATAGGAAAGTTCATATTCAAATACAGCAAGTATGTCAGTGGAAGAGGGGAAGTGGCTGGGAGGCCAGCTGCGCCCAGAGGTGCAAGGACAGGAAAACAAGGAAGTCTGCAAGGAAAGGTCAGCTTTGTGGAAATCACTTTTTTTTTTCCTTAGACAGGGTCTTGCCTGCCTCAGCCTCCTGAGTGATGAGATTACAGGCATTGGCCACCATGCCTGGTTCACACACATGATTTTGGATGGGTAAAAAACCAAAATGGAGATTTTTGAGTTCTTGCTGTGAGGGCAGCTGCCCTGCTCCCTCTGTCCTCAATAGAAACATGCTTGCTGCTTGTCCACTTGTCCTGACCAGCACTGGGCTGTTCCTCTGCTGGGGAGGGAGCAGAAAGTAGAAAGTGGGAGGCAGAGGATGCCAGCCTTGGGAGGGACCCTCTGTCCCGAGCCCCAGGGGCTCATTTCCTCTTCTGCACAGCTGTCAGCCCAGCTCCTGCCTCGCTGAAGACTTGAGACTTTCAGACCATGATGGAACACTGAGGTATATAGTTTTGCGGAAAGTTTCAGAAACATAATGTGATCACCAAGCCGGGCCGGTGTGCAGGTGGACAGTGGGCCCTTGGGGCCTCTTATTGCTGCAGGTTGAGTGAGAATTTCCACTGTTGTGACAGGGCTGGCCCACACACCTCCACACTCAGGCCTCCACTCTTGGCTGTGCGGCTATCCAGGCACAGGTTGCTGCCCACGTGTCGCAGCTTGGAGTTGCCCTCGATCTGTTCCCACTTCTGCAACCGACAAGAGCACAGCAAGGGGAGAGGAGTGTAAGGCAATATGGGCTCTGCGGGCTACTCCTAGGCACATACCTGCTATTTCCACAGTCTTTCTTGCTCAGGAGTCCCCACTGCCCTGTGTGCTGCTTTCTCAATGTGCCACTCTTGGGGCACAGGTTACCATAACAACGCTCCTGTGAATGCTAGCACACTAAAACCAACCATAGCCAGCAAGTCCACCAAGCCACTCTGCCATGCACAAAGCCCTAATAGCCTCAAGAAGTTTGAGGTACCTTATCCTATTGTTTAGCAAGTAATATAAACATTCTATTTAAACATTTATGTTTTGTTTTTTTAAATAACACACTTTTCTTTCCCCCCACAGCTCCTTTCATTAACAAGGACTATGGCTCTAATTAATTTTTTATGCATGCACTAAAGTTCCTTGGAGTAAGTATTTCTGAAAATTCTACTGACACTGTGGAATTAAATTTTCTCTTGCCTCCTCTCCCCTTTTGATGGTGCAAATGCACACATACACGTGCCTGGAAACCCAATGTTCTCACTGGCCAAACAGTAAAGCACCACACTGAGACATGCCAAGGAGCTGCCTCTCAAAGGCAGGCCAGGGTGGGCAGCAAAGCACAAGCCACAGCATGAGACTGACCCTCCAAAGCATAGGTGATGCAAACAGCTCTCTCTTGACCCTCCTGATTATTCTTCCACCTGTTCACTCAGCTTCCTTGCCAACAGTGGAAGTCAAGGACAATCACAGCCTGAGAGAGGCTCTGCCACCTGCATCATCTCATTCCCTCCTTGTCCTTGAGGCTGTCAGTTTTCTCATGTCCCCTGCATTGTCATGGAAAGCATGCTTGGAGTCTGCCAAGTCCTTTGATCTGCCTGACAAAGAGTGTGGCGTGAATAGAATCTGATTCTGGCTCCTGGGGAGACCCTGTCTGTCACATGTTGAAGCATCAACTAGACAGGGTGCTAAGAAAAGAATGAAGTCACAGCTGTCCCTGGAAGGTGGTCTTCGGCGCTGGTATCTGATGGGATGCAGTAGTGTGGTGGATACTACTGAAGTAGTTTTCCCACACNCCCACAGGTGGAGGCTGGAGGCTGTACTCCCCATCTAGAAGGAGCAAGTGTAGCTTTCCCTGTCTTAGGAGCTCAGGTAAGGACCCCAAGAATAACACTGGAGCAGGTGTTTCTATTGACTCTTACAGCAATGACTTTTCTTTTTTAGTTTTGGAGACTAGATTAAAGTCTCACTTTATCACTGCCTTATGTCAAAGACCTCTGGGGCACTTGGGCTGTGGCCAGGAACTGTCCTCCATGCCAGCCTGGATGTGTTCTAGGTGTCTGGTTGCAGGGGACAGTGGCTTTCCCTGTTCAACATGCACAATCCCATCCTATAGGGTATGACTCAAGTTGTACAACTGCACCAACAGAGATGACTGTTTGAGTGAGCACAGGGTAGGCTGGGGTTCTGCAGACAAGGACAGGGCACCCAGATCTGGGAGCAGCATTTTGGAGATGGACTGGGGAGAGACGACCCTTTGCACGCATTTCTCCGATATCTTGGGTCCAAACAAGAACTGGATGATGGCTGTGCCACCACCCATTAGCAGTGTTGGGCAGGGAAATTGGGCCTCTGCTTCTCTTTGTGACATCAAGTGGATGGACGGTGGCTAACTGTGGCTCTGGTAGCCCTCATGCCTCAGTTTCCCCATATATCTCTCTTTTAGGAAGGGACTGTGGGAAGACTGGCTGACTCTACCTACAGTAGGCTAGAAGGGCCTGCCTGTCACCCTAGGGCTCAGAAGGGTGGTGTGTCCAAGATCCCCAGGGAGTATGACAGACAAGACCAGCTTCCAAGATCAGCTCCAGTAAGTTCTGACCCAGTGGAAGAAGCAATATACAGAGAGGCTCCTCAACTCTCACAAGAATTAAGATTCTGTGATCTCGAGTAAGACATAAATACACCTCCCAACACTCAGCCACACAACCCAGGACACGGCACGATGGGCAAGCGGCTGCTCCCTTTATGATGGGAGCTGAAGAGGCTGCTGTTGTCCTGGACTTCAGGAAAATGTCATACTACATACAGCTAGCCATGGAGAGGATCAGATTCAAAGCTCCAAAGTCCACCTTCTGTGGAATGTGGGTGACTCTGCTGCTGAGTCTGTGTGCTTGCACAGGCTCATCTGTTTAACCATTTAGATGAGAATTTTGTAAAGTTAAGCAGGAAAAACAAGTGGTTAATCAATGTTTTTGTTTAAAAAAAAATCCCATAATTTCACATAAAATGCTCTGTGGTGTGAGAGAGGAAATGAAACTGGGATTATGTGACATGAGACCTCCAGTGTATGAGTGACAGCAACTGGACCTTAGGTGTGAGATGGAGAAGCATGTGGCCCTGTCATTGTAAACACTATGAAAGCCTGGGACCTGTACCACCTTGTTTCCAAGTGACGCACCTGTCTGCTGTCATTCTCCCGGCATCCCTGCAGCCTGATGAGTGAGCCAGGTGAACGGTCCACCACAGTAAGGCACAGGTCCATGTGCTTCACCGACTTCTCCTTTGTCAAGGCCCATTCCTGGAGGAGACCACAGGTCAGAGGCATGCCTCAAGTCAAAGTGCAATCATCTGGGACACTTGACTCAGGATCCCAGAGTGAACTCAGAGCCAGCCAGCTGCCCCCAGATGAGGGGCAGACCTACACCCACCTGGCTGCTAAGCTCGCCCTTGGGAACTGTTATGTTTTGGTGGCAAATGTGTTTGAACATGTGGGCCCAGCTGGTGGCTTTGTTCTGGGAGGCTGTGGAACTTCACATTCCTGCAGCCTCAGCTGTAAGCCACTCATGCTGGCAAGCCACCCCAGTCATGATGGACTGACTGTACTCTCAATCCAGGAGCCAAAATAAACCCACCCTCAAGTTGTTTCTCTTAAGTACTTGGTCAGAACATCAAGAAAAGGAGTTAATATAGTGACAAGAATGAACCGTTTCAAGAAATGTGTCTAAAGAAAACAAGAAAAATTAACTAACAGAGTAATCAGGACTAACTGTATTAAGTATTTTAGCTCAAAGTGCAAGCAAGTTAGAGGTCAAGGTCAACTGTCCTGTTCTCACCCACAATTCCTTCCACATAGTTTTGGAAACAGATCTATGAATGTAGGTTGAATTTGTGAAAACTCTTTTAGTGATATATTGCAGCTTTCAGCAAATATCCACAGGGCTGGAGTCTGCAGGAACCTGCTGCTGGTACTCTCGAAGTCCCCTAACTCTGCAGGAACAATCTACATGTCAACACACAGCATGGCTTCTCTAACTGGATGCTCACTATATGCCAAGCTGTCTCAAGCCTTTCACAAGAACTGCATGAGGGTTTTGTATGTCTACTTTGCAGACAGGAAAATTGGGTCAGGATGCATTTAAATGTTCTTGCCTATGCTTTTAACAATTCAAACACATGTACATGCATATGTACACAGAGGGCAAGGCTGTCAGTCACCTCTCTGAATGCTAAACAAGATCATGCAGAAGCATGGAAGATTGGGGACAGAGAGGGAGTGACAGAGTTATGGGTGGCATTGGCTAGGTAGAAGGCTCTATGTAGGGCTTCCTAAAGTCACTTAAGAACCCGGTCCATCTAAGGGTACAGTCACCCACACAGGGCCTCCAGGATCCAGAAGTGGAGGTCCTAGTCAGGCCAGCATCCCACCAGGACACTGAGCTGCCCAGGCCCTGGAGCTTCTTAACATTCCACTGGTGCCACTGAGCTCTGTGTCCCTCAGTGGGGAAAATGGAAGATGCATGATTAAGTGCTACAAAGATTGCCTTTTCTTTTTCAGGGCACAAGGACAGGGTGATAAACAGTCACCAGAGAAGCCTTGCTATCAATGTACAAGTAGTCTGGTAGCAGCAAGACAATGAAACCCAAAGGAGACAGAACTCACATTTTGGGGCTGCCACTGGGACATGCGGTCCCCTGACTCTGAGAAGTGCAAAAGGTGAGAGGGTATGAGGGGTGGGGAAAGAGACAAAGGTGGATGGGAGGGTAGAAGTGCAGAGAGTTGGGGAAGATGGGGGCTGTCCAGGACAGAGGGGTTGGATAAAGAAGAGCAAGTGAGCCTGGAGGCAGGGTGATCTGGGGGCTTTGGTCTCATCTTTGTACTTCATTATTTTAAGAAGGGCAATACACTGAACTCCAAAAATCTGATTTGGCTAAGCAAGCAGCAGAGCCAGCTACCTTTATGCTGGGTCCTTCAGCAACCTGAATTTGTAAAATATTTAAGAGATGCTTTTATGAGCTGCCATCCTTAAAAAGTGTGGCCATTAATTCTCTCGTTTCCTGTATGCTGCTGAGGCTGAGCTGGAAAGCAAGTAACAGAGCCCTAAGCATGCTGCAAGCACNGTGCTGCTTACAGCCAAGGAAGCACTGTTCCCACCCATGTGGCATGTGACCCAAAAAGCTTCACTCTCAATTAACCTAGAGAGGACTTAGTTATGGAAGGGACTGCTGGTGTCATCTCTGCCTCTGGGTCCCCTCCAAACACTGGAGTGCTAGCCACCAGCCACACATGGCAGACTGAATTTAACTTCAGTAGAGTTAAATAAAATTGAAGACTAAATTCACAGTAGGCACATCTGAAGAGTTCATGTGCATGGGCGGCTGCTGGCTGTGCTTCTAGAACACTTCCAGCCAGCACATGGGTCCATGGACAGCACTAGAGGAGGGGGCTCATGGACCTCAGTTGGGCCTGTGGGGTGAGGTATCCCAGGCTGAGTGGTAAACTGTGCCAATCACCAAGTCTGCCAAGGATCAGAGCCCAACACCTGCTCGTCCTCACCATCAGGCATTGCTCCACCTGAAGAGGCTGAAGCTGAGCGCCTCCTAAGCAGGGACCAGGCAGTTTATGACACATCAGTCTTGGGTGCAGCTGCAGGTCTGGTACTGTGGGAGTGGCTATAGCAGGGGTGACAGAGCTGACAGGAAGAGGCCAGGGAGACGAATGAAGTCGGCCTGAACAACAGGGGCTGATGTCTCACCTCCTACTAGTGTGTCCCTCACCACTGCAGCACACCCCAAAGAAGATGAGCAGCTCAAGGTGTCATTCAATACCTGCAGCATCTCAACTGCTTCTGAGGTTGCTGGCAGGGCCAGGACTTTCCACATGAGTCCTAGGCTTCCAGCTGAGAGCTCTGGCCTGCAGGTGCAAGCACTGTGCCCACCTACCTGGTTTCCTCCAGCATTGTGACACTCATAAATTCCAACAACTCCATCAGCAAAGTGTCCCAGTGTGTCCAGGCAGTTGGTTCCCTGCTGCAAGGCCCCAAAAGCTATATCCTGGTGGTCTGGAACCCTGAAAGGTATTCATTGTAAGAGTCAAGGCCTCCTCTGCAACTCTGGACTTCCTGCTCACTAAGCCCTCTGCACATGGCCTCAAATTAGGCAGCAGAAACAGGGGATGGCTTCCTGTCACCCCCTGACATGATATGGCTACAGCCTCTGGGTCCCTAAGACTGTAAGTGGGCCAGGCATGATGGCACATGCCTGTAATCCCAACATTTAGAAAGTTGAAGGAGGATTTCTGTGAGAGTTTGAGGCCAGCCTGGGCTAGAGCAAGTAGGGCACAGTCTGTGAGGATTTGTTACGTGGTCCAAAGAACACAAACGGATAGAGTGTGTGGCAAGTGCTGTGTGCTTAGGTAGGAGACAAAAGCTTGGCCTCACCTTTGAGAGACTGTGGTCGCCTGATTAAGGGTCCTACTCTAAACCTTAACTGGCTTCTCCTGTGTGGCAATGATTAAATGGGTGGTCCTTTAAGATGAGAATAACTTGGCAGCACCTGTTGCCAGAGACCCACTGGTCCTCTACTGGGGCTACTGGTGCCCTTAGGACACAGAGATCCTGGCAGCTTACAGGAAGAGTGGTGTTGAGGCAAGGCTCAGCAGCGTGTTTCTGTCATTACCCTTCAGCAGGAAGTGGGACACCACCATTGCTAATCCTGCCCTACACTCACTAAGAAGGCAGGAGCAGCTGAAGAGACCTGTGGGGAGAAGACGGAGGAGTAGAATGAACTCCTGGAGACAGTGTGCTCATGGAGAGACAGCCTCTGNCTTGCTAGTCCACCTCTTAATAGGGGATAAACCAAATCATGAGTGCTTTGGGATTCTTCCAGGCTCATACAGAGGAAGGGTAACTCTGTAAGAGAGTAGGGTCTGTGGGGACCTGTGGGGGTGGGACCATGTGCTCTCCCTGGTAGCCAGCTCCCAGTTTCACAGCAAGCATGAGGCCTCTGCAGCCTCTCTGATCATCTTGGTTCCTCAGCCTTCACGAAATGCACTCAGGCCTCCAGGACTCACCTTAGCTCTGGGTAGACATTGTCCAGGTACCACTTGAAGGGCTTGCATCCCAGCTTTTTCCTGAGCTCCAGCCTGCTCTGAATACTGCAGGAAAGGGAGATACATTCAGTTCCGAATGCCAGGGAGACTAATGTGGCGTAGGTGGTATGGTATGGACTGTCCAGCCTCTGGTGCCCATGACCTGTTCACCACCCACCAGGGCNTTTTAGGCAAAGAGTAGAGGCCCCTGTTGACACTGCAAGCTATCCCTACTAGAAGGAACAGGCAGGTAGCACTCACTTTCCATAGGGCACATTTCGGGCAGAAGGCACTGCTGCATAGTAGAAGTTTTTGTATTCATCCATCCAGACCTCAGCTGCCCGGCGGGTGTTCCTGGAAACAAAGGAAGCCTTCCTGAGCTGTAATTTCCATCCTTTCCTCAGAGTCACCTGTCCGTGCATGTCTGCTCAAGTGTGAATAAGGATAGTGCCCATGAGTGTGGCATGGTGAAGCAGCAGCTACCTCAGGGTCTGTGGGAAGGTGCTCAGCTTAAATCCATGGAACCACCATCACTCACAGCATGTTATCCCTGAGCAGAAGCTGCAAGGACAGCACAGACATGTACTGAGAAGAAATCTCTGCTGTGCCATGGAGAAGGAGCCTCTAGCGGAGATCACAGCATGAGACTTTGATTACTCCAGCCTCCCATAGCTTGAGTGGATGCAGTACCACTAGCATACTGGGAAAGTGAAGTAGGTTCCCTTGACTTCACTTTCTTTCATGTGGACCTCCGCTGAGAAAAGTCATGGGTAGATTAGAAACGACAGCATGAAGAGGTGGGGCCATCATACCCCAGGTCTGGGGATCCTCACTGTCCCTAGCTCTAGTTCATAAAGAAAGCTTACATCCATGACACTTAGGAAGGGCCACTGTAAGCACAGACACCAGCAGACCCTCTGCTCAGATGAAACATGGCCTATCATGCTCTTCCAAAATGAACACCACAGGCAGGCAGTGGTCACCCTGCAGGTAAATCTTTTTCTCTGCAGTAAAGGTCTTTTAAATGCTGAACTTGTCACATTGTCTGAGCTGTAATTACTAAATCCATCTCCACGTGGGGCCTCCATCTTCCCCATAGAGTGATAAATATTCCTGTTGTTCCTGAATGGGGAGGGGGGGAGACTGCTGCCACTGAGACAAGATGTTGTAAAATGTGCTCATCCTCAGACTCCTGGTGCTAACCCCAGNAATTCACCTCAAGGTCGATAGCCAAGAATGAAATTATGTGAACATGTCCTCACTTCAGAGTATAGTGGAAAATCTCTGCCGAGTGGTTGTGGAGTACACGTTCATAGACATGTAGGTTTGTGCACTGAGAAGTGCCCAGATGACTGAAACATGCCTCTGGNTGTGTCTGTGGGANGCAGAAATGATTAGATCAAGGAGGCCCTGACTAACCAATGGCCATATCCCTTGGCAGAGTCACAATTTGGTGGCGTTGTTGGGAGGCAGGGAAAGGCAGGGGATGCAGGCACGCCCACAGGGCTACATTTGCTCCCCACTTCCCGTCTGCCATGCAGGTGAGAAGCCTCTGGACATGACCTGGCCACCAGCTTGTCTCTAAACAGGTCCAGAAACA
>LZPO01075956.1:219258-243507 GCA_001675575.1 Neotoma lepida
GGAACCTCGGCTGGCTTCAGACTAACAGACATCCAGCTGCTTCTGCCTTCAGAGCACTGGGATTAAAGGTGTGCAACTGGAAAAGACTCCCAGGAAAAACCTGGTTGGACTAAGCAGTTTTTCAGTCTTTGTTTGTTTACTGACATCTACTGCCAATCACTAATCAATCAGTTATGAGCCACAATGTCTTTTGGCTGGAGTGCAGTGTGACTTGCCTTCTGATATGGTTTCAGTGTCTGCTCCTTCAGAACTCATCTGACATTTAGTTGTACTGAAACGACACCAAGAGGCAGAAGCTTCAAGCAGTGGCCAGGCCATGGGGCTCTGCTGTCATGAGCCTGGGGCTGTTCCTGTGTGCCCTTATCCTCCTCTGTCTTACCTTTCACTATGTGGGCATCAGGAGAGCCCTTGGCAGGGGCTGACACCTTGGCCCCAGATGTGTTAGCCACCAGGACAGTTAGCTAACATGCTGCTTTTTATGACTCAGCCAGTAGCACTTCTTACTGCAGTACATGGTGGAAGAACACACTATTGTTCTTACTTGTACCATGAGTGCCATACAGCACAAAACCAGGTTTCCCTTTAGAGATATNTGTGTAGGTTGTTGCAATCATCACATAGTAGTCTTTCCCTGGTGCCCAGTGCTAACTTCCCTGCCACCCTACCTTTAGTGGCCACATCTGCACCCCTTCCCCCATGATGCCTTTCTGAGACCTCCATGCAGCACACTGAGACAGTTTCTGTTCTCAATGGAATACCATCTTGCATACTAGCCACTGCACCTTTTCTCAGCTTGGGGGCCATGACTGTCAAAGGACACTGTCGCCACACAGCTCCAGGATGTCTTCTGAGCAGACAGCATACAGCTGGTCTGGCCTTTTACTACTTACCGGGCAAAGACAGTGCCACTGCCACCTGGGAATGTGTAGGGGTGCTGCTTCCGGAACACATGTCCCACACGGCTACATGGAATGATCTCAAGGCTGCCACCGCACTGCCACACTCGGAATGAGATCTCTGATAAGAAGGAAATTTGGCAACCATCAGTCTGTCATAGCTGCTGCCTCCATGGCACAGCTACCCCTGCCCTAGCCACCTACCATAGCTCACTTTCAACTGTCAAGGGAAACCAATGAGGGGATGCTTCTCCAGAACATGACCTAGAACTTTTTCTAGAGGAAACACTGGAAGCATCCCAGATAGGCCAACTCCATAGCACACCCACAGCTGAACATGCATGGAAAACACTGGATCAGAAGTCTCCAAAGAACAGATTCCATCAACCAATCTCCAGCCCCACCTGAACAGATGGAGGGGTTGTTCTCAACTTTTCCAGCAGCCAACAAAACTTTGAGTAAGACACACTCTGCATCTCAGGAAGAAAACTCATATGAGTGTGCCTGCAGGAAGACTTAACAATGAGCTTTCTAGGCAGGGAATCTGCTGAGCTAGCAAGGGGCAGCTTGGAGGCCAGGTAGGCTACTTTCAAGGCTGAGCACATGGCAGCTCCTTTCAACTGTGATTTCACATGAACCCTGGGCATCCCCTCTCTGCTCTTGGCCTGTAGAGCCTGGGCATGGAGTATGCCTTCCATAGGCCTCTACTTTACGGCACTGGAAGCACAGAGCACCCATCCTAACATCACCAGGGCCTGCCTAAAGGATAGCTCTGTCCCGAATCTCACCTTTGCCCTTTTGCAACTGCTCCTACATAAGGAAAACAAGTAGTCTTGTCATGTGAGCTCATATGAAGACATGGCTCTAATGTTTNTCAGACATCCTTATTCTTCTCCCAACATTACAGCCACCAAACCTGCATGGACTGTTAACTGCCAGCAGTCTGTGTGGCACCCAGCAAAAGGCACTCAGAACAGAGCTCTGCAGAAGGCAGATTCATACTATAGGCCTGGTAGTCCTGTTCAAACCCTCTGTTCAGCCTCCAAGTGTCCCCAGGGGGCGCCTGCCAGGGACCAGGGGACATCAGACCACCTAGAAGGGAAGGACTTCTACTCAAGAGTCTTGCCTTCCCCAANCCCTCAGGTTATTAAATAGAATATAACAAAAGCCCATGACATCAAACTTGTGCTCTCCTCTCTCTGGGCTCCAGGCCAGGTCACCTTAGATACAAATCAACCTCTGTAGAGTGACACACAGGAGACTGGCTGGGTATGTCTGTCAATCTGTGCTCTCAGAATCACACCAGTTCCTGAGATNTGGTCTCCCGAGCTCAGGACACATGTTGCCCCACAGGGTGGCTCTAGCCCCTGGAACCTATAGGTGCAAGAGGCTCAGGGGCCTTTCAGGTTCATTACCTTAAAGCCTTTCTTGCTCACAAAACTTCACCCAAGCCCACCCAAGCCCACCATCACACTGAAACCTGGGAAAGAGACTGACTCATGACTCCTCCCTTCCCTCCCCATGGAACCAGAGCTAGAAGCAGCTTTTCATCACGCTGGGCAAAGGCGTCCTACCAGATGAAACATCTCCACTAACTTCAACTTCAAAAGACACATTCGAACGACAGCCTAGCTGAAGCTGTTCTTTTAAGCCAACAGAAACTATCAAAGTCTCTGTCACAAGAAAATCTACTCAAAGTGACAGTGGTGTCACTTTCTCTCCCTCTCCTTGTCCCCTTTCCTCCCAGGGCACACCTGTGAAAGAACGAAAGAAACTAAACTCTTGATAGTGAGGGGGTCAGGTCTGAATGACAAGCACTTGAGATCAAAGGCTTCAAGTAAAACAAGAAACAAAACCCAGACAAGCTGACCAGAGTCTTTTCATCTGTCACACAAGACAGTTGAGACAGCTGCCTATGCAGAATACCACCTGTAAAGTGACCACGTCCCGATTCCTAGGCAAACACGATCTCCATGGGTTATTAAAAAAATTATTTCCAAAAGTAGTGGAGAAGGTGTGGGAGCCCACAGAGATTTCCTAGTGAGAGCTGAGCTTGCTTTACCCATCAGGGCTGCATAAGGGGATGGATTGACCACATGCGTGGTTACCAGGTGTTTGGAAGGGTCTACACTTGGCTGTGCTAGGGGGAGGTCTTTTGCTCTACCCCTTGGCATTCCTTTAAAAAGCCCTTTAGAAGAGACAGAAGGGCTGGTGGATAAGGATCCAGGCTCTCCCAAGNCTATCCTGTGTTTTTGTCTCTCTCCCCTCCATATTTCTATCTAAATCTCTTATCCCTCACTCCTCAAGAGTACTGTGGGGAAAAAAGGTAGGGGCAGGTCCCCCACAAGAAGGATCTGAACATCAGGACCTATCCATGTGACATGCGTGATTACAGCTGGCCAACCCAGCAGCTGCCCGGCTCCATTANCATTCTACACAGTCAACCAGAGCCCTGGAAACAGTCATGTGGGAACCCCCAAGTCAAAGGATGTGACAGCATCTGGTTTCTGTGCAGGGATGACCTGAACTTTAGTCTCCTCCACCCTGACATCATATTGTCATCCCTGTGGCCAGAGTGTGTGCACCCACATAACATGTACANAGCTGGTTTGCCCACTGAACGGCTGCTCTGGGGCCTCCCTAACTGCTAACATGCCACCCTGCCTCCCATACTTCACCACAGTGACACTGGTGGATTTGAGGCCAGAGGGTTGTACGTACCCAAGTTCTCTCCTCCCCACACATCCATCATCATGTCATACTTTCCCAGCTCTTCAAAATAGAGCTTGTCCATCACAAACAGGCCACCAGCAATCATAGGGGTTCTGAAGAGGGAGAGGAGAGCAAGGGCAAGGTTAGACTAACACCACAGGCTGACATCTGTCCTCTGCTGTTCTCTGAGGGGGGTCTTCCACTCTCCACTGGTTTCTAGTCACCACCTGNGGTCCCACAGAGGCTGGGACCCTCAGCTTTTATGTGCCTAAACTTATGAGGTAACCACAGAAGTAACATTAAGGCCACANCATACAGTTCCACAGAAAACACTACATCATCAACAGGAGACAACATGGAACCAGCAGAGATGCCCTGTAAGGAAAAGGACCTAAAACTTCCTCACTGCATGACCTGCTGGCAGATGCTGGCCTTGAGGGGAGGCACAGAGCCCCAGTATCCTGGAAACACATTGCTGCAGAGGCCGGAAGTCTGGGCTCTCCCCCAGGAGGGCTTCCTGCAATAAGCTGTACTTACTTTATAGGGGCAACTGGGTTCCCCTGCCGGGATCTCCTCTGCTCTGGCGTCATGTAATCCCATTTGAACACCAAGTTCCAATCAAAACCTGCAGACCCAGAAAAGAAACAGAAATGAGAAGACACGGTCTCTCATCCCTGGCTGTCCAACCCTAGCAGCTTGACCATGAGCACATGTGGATAGGACTCACTGCCAACTAACCAACCAAAATGAAGAGGATGAGGAGGGAGGGTAACAACTGGGGTGGTGGGGTGGGCCAGGGAAATGGGTGGCAGGGTGGGTATGGAGCACAGTGAAATCTTCTCAACCCTCCAAAGCAAACACGGGTCTGAGTTTTCTTTAAAAAACCAAAACCAGAAGCTCCTCCAGTTCCCGGTNGGCAACCAGCAGTTCTCCGGTGCAAGTGCCCATGGAGTCCAGAAAGGAATGTTGGAGCCCTTGGGGCTGGAATTTTAGGTCGCCTGATTTGAGTGCTAGGAATTGAACTCAGATCCTCTAAATTGTAGTGCATGTTCATAATCTCTGAACCATCTTTCCTACCCCCCTANNTTTTTTTTAAAATTTTGACATAGGGTATTGCTATGTAGCCCAGGTTGGTCTTGAACTTACAGCAGTCCTCCTGCCTCAGCCCCCTGAGTGCTGGGACTGCAGACATATGCCATCATACCTGGCTTGGATTTTCTAATATTAAAATATATAAGAACAAATGTGAAATATGAGAACTGGTATCTGTGTGTGATGCCAATGTACCTACAAGGGCTGTGCACACAAGACAGAGAACCTAGGGACAAGTCAGAGCTAGGTAATTCACAACTGGCTCCCAGAACCATAGTGTAGCACATAGTACTTCCATGGAACCCATGGCTGTCCAGGCCTGGACCAGGATCTTTCAGGGCCCGGTGATGACATAAAGTCTTGCATGCTGAGTGTGATGGTGTGATGGTGCGGGCCTGTAATCCCAGCACTCATGAGGATTGCAAGGCAAGAGGATCTTGGGTTCTAGGCCAGATTAGCTAAACAGTGGGGGNAAAAAAAGAAAAAGAAAAGCTGTCTTCCACCCTACTCCTTGCTATTTGTGGAGTTAGGGGATATGGCTGCTAGAGCAGAGGACAGTATAACCTGCTCCATCTGGGGGTAGCAATGACTTCACAGTCATGCCTAATACAGTCTCCTTCCCACTGGAGCCTCAACAATTCTTAAGAAGCAAAGGAAAATCTTGAACAAATTTCTCTTGGGTTCCTGGAGGGCAACCAGAAGGTAACATTTGTAGGCTGTGTGGCCCCACAAGATGCTGGTCCATTCACAAAAACAAAGGCCACCCAGTGGTGAAGCAGGCTGTGGTTGGGTGGCTGGGGAGGAAAGACCATCGTCCAAGCTTGAGCACAAAGGTAGGACAAGTGCCTGATGGGCAGGCAGTAATGAGGCCAGCAGCAGGATGGCAGGACTCCAGGGTAGCAAGCTGTCAGGGCATGTAGGCTACAAGAGGAAGTGCTGGAACAGGCAGAGGACACAAAAACAGGCTCCAGGCCCACTCTGCAAATCCTCAGCTCTATGGAGAGGCTCAAGCCTGTCCTCTTGCTGGTGGCAGCTCTGGGGCCCCTCAGCCCAGTCCATGAGTGGTAGAGGCTCCTCTGCTTCAATCTGCAGGGACATCACACATTCCCCTAGCTTTATTAGTAACAACTCCAGGAGAGAGAGAGATAGGATGATAGGGTGGAGGTGGTGTTTCTGNCAGGGAAGCTGGGCCAGTCCCTTCTGTGGGGTACCAGTCAGAGCCCACACTATAATGTGAACTCTGCTGTCAATGTCACTGTTGACCATAGGACAGCAGTGGTCAGGAGCCTAGCCAGATAGAACAAGCCAGCAGGTAGACCAATCACAGCTGACACCTACCACCCTTGAGGTCAGCAGAGGCACCCACATACTGGAAGTTGTCCATGTTAATGACATCAATAATGGGGGATACAACCCGGGTCCTGTCCTGAGCAGGGACAAAGGAAGGAAAGAATACTTGTTACAACCCCAACAAGCAAAAGCCATCATCCCAACAGGCCTTCCCATTAGATACCACTGTCACAAGACAGGCAGGGGTGGTCNCATGGGAGGGAACAGCTGACAACTGAATACTCTGCTCCTCCTTCTCCCAGCTAAAGGCCCAGGCTGTACAGTGGCCCTGAGTCAACTCCTAAATTTCAACCTTTAGTAGATTTCAGTGTCACAGCCACTCTATACCTGCCACTCTCTCATGGGCTACACCGATGTAGCTCAGGAGCGAACTCATGGCTGAAGTGCCTATCCCACAAAGCCAGGAACAATTTCTGGCTGCAGAGGGCATGAGAGGTGGAAGTCATCACCTCCACAGCAACTGACTGGAGTTTTCCGATCCTAACTCAACTCCTGTGATTCTACCAGACACACCTACCTTCCACTGACCCGTTCTTTTCATGCCACAGTGCCACTCTGCTGAGACCAAACACAAGACCTTCNACCTCCTCGGACCTTCAAACTCAGCTCTGCCTCATGCTGACACTTCATAAAAGAGAAGGCATGTGGTCTCTGAGTTACAGAGAGTATTGTCAGCCAAAGAAAGACTCGAAAGAAGTCCAGCAACAGGATGGGCANAGCTCCGCGCTGTTCACGGGTGTTACACAGTCTCACCTGCCTGCTTGCAGGTTGACAGGAAAGAGCTTCAGGCCATGGAGAAGAGAGCAGCAGTCTATGCCACCACCCTCCCCCTCCCATCAGGCTGCCCTGGAAAGCTGAGCATCACCTGCTTTACACTCCTTCTGCTGAGAAGGGATTACAAGACCCTCAGCTATGGGGGAAGAAGGCAGGAGGGGGCTGTGACATCTCTCATGAGCCAGCAACCTCATGAATCTCCAACATGGAAGGAAGTTAGTTCTAGCTCTGCTTTCTAGTNATGGCCTAGCAGAGTGAGAAGCTGTGGGGCTAGGACACCAGCACAGGTTGTCTGGCACAGAAGGTGTGTAAGAGAGGGGCCCGGCTAAGGGTTCAATACAGCCCGCACAGCAATCTGACACCCATATGATTCTGGATGTTACTGAAGTCCTCAGGTTCCTCACTTATCAGATGAGGGGAAAGCATGAAGTGTGCCACCTGAGCCCAGTAAAGGGCAGAGATAGGACTTGCAGCAACCTCTGGTTGCTTAGTATTTTGCGACTTGTTGCCTGTTACTACTTGTGCTGCGTGGCAGGCAGAACGTGTTCATTCTCTGTTTCCTTTCATTACATTTGCTTCATTGCCCCCAAGGAAACACTTTCATAGCAGCCAGGAAAGAAAGCCAGTAAGACAAGCAGAAGGCAAGAAAAATAACACTAGGCTAAACACTGGCTAAACACCAGTAGTGATGCTTCTAGAAGGCAGAGTGAGGCCAAAGATCACTTGACAAGCCCACCAAGGGCACTGTGGTAACCTGTTTGCTTCTCCTTGTAGGCCTGGAGCAGGTGGTCAGTCTGTCCTTACCAGGGTAGAGGACTATCACTGCAGCCACCCTGTCTTCCCCCAGACATCCCATCAGATGGCACTCCTACCAATGGACCACCCTGCTGGTCACATATCTTCCTGCATGTGAGCAGGGAAGGTACTGTCCCGTGAATGGCCACTTCTTCTTCCCAGGCTCCTGCCAGCTTCAAGAACCTGTCTTCCTCAGACAAAGTGGCTGTTCTGCATTAATGGGACACCATGAAACAATGTCCAGGCCATCAACAACCTTCCCAGTGTCAAGAAAANCCACAGCCAATGTGTGCAGCACACCCTTCCGTGTGACCGAGGCTCACCTCAGCAACCCGCTCCAACAGTGGTTCCAACCATCGTTCATTACATTCGCAGTGACTGTCCAGGAAGGTCAGGACCTTGGCCTGGGCAGCNTCAGCACCCCGGACCCGAGANCGCATCAGACCTGTGAAGAAAGTAAGTTCAAAGTGCATGAGGGGAGAGAGCTCCACCTGAGAGCCGTCCTGGTATGGCCAGCAGCACTGATGCCCTGTCACAGAAGAGCTGTACATCAGTTGAGGGTATAAACAGCACTGCTCTGCAGTCACTGGGGCAGATTCCCAGCAAGACTTCAAATATCTCATCAGATGATGGGAAAGACAACTTTCCTAAGGCTACTGACCCTGAGAAAGGAAGTTACCCATAGCAAACACTCAAAGCATGATTTGAAAACATTTTGATGTCATGACTATAGTCGCCTCCTGAGATAAGGAAGGTGCCATTCCACACCCTGAGAGCTAATGGCGCCAGGTCTGGTATAATACTTGTTGCTGCAATGCAAACAGCTTTGTTTTCATACAACAGGGGCATCAAGTCAAAACCCAGTTAAGGCTTGTGAGCAGTTGTTGACAAGTACTTCATCATGACACAGTCTTATTATCAGCCTTGTACTGACCCTGGGAGGCACTCTACATCTGGATGGGATGTGACTCCTTACAGTGAGCAAGGACGAGTGCTTTATGTTCCTTTTTACACTAGCAAAATGGATTTTTGATTAATCTTACTATGGTGGTTTGAATAGGAATGGTCCCCATAGACTCATGTGTTGGAATGCTTGGCCCATAGGGAGTGGCACTATTAGGTGATGTGGCCTTGTTGGAGGAAGAGTGTCACTGCAAGGGTGGGCTTTGAGGTCTCATATGCTTAAGCTATGCCCAGTGTGGGACAAAGTTTCCTTCTACTGCCTGCGGATCAAGATGTAGAACTTTTAGTTCTTTCTCCAGCACCATGTCTGCCCGTGTGCTGCCATGTCCTGCCATGATGATAATGGACTAAACCTCTGAAACTGTAGACCAGCCCCAATTAAATGTTTTCCTTTATAAGAGTTGCAGTGGTCATGTTGTCTCTTCACAGCAATAGAAACACTAAGACATTAACTGCATGTTACATCAGGGAAAAAGACAAGATTTCCAACTCCAAGCCATACAAACCCTCGCTCAGGTAANGGCTACAACTGTGGAGCTCAACATACAATGGTAACTGTTTGAAAGGGCTTCCAAGACGTCACTCAGGGAAGAAACTTGAGGGGATTCAATGCTTGAAAGCGGAATCACAGAGTGAGACCCACATCTGAATGGACTTGCCCTCACTTCCCAGAGTTCCCTCCCATCTGCTGCAGTACAGTTCTTCTAGCTTGAGGTGTCAGGGGACCAAGTGCGGGACTTCTAGAATGACTGGAAAGGAAAACAAGAAAGCCCCAATCTGGTGATAAGCCCCTGATGCCTGTCACTGACTCCCGGCTCAGGAAGCCACAGGAGCAGAGCAGCTGGAGAACAGCAATGGCCAGAGGAGCCGAGGCCTCAGCTGCTCTCTCCAACAGACACAGGGTTTGGAATTTGAGTCTTGCCGAGTAAACGATGTTTGGAAAACACCTCTGCCCTCCTACAGAAATTATAGAAGGATCACATTTAGAATACAACTGTTTTGTGAAAAAGGGATCTACTCAAAATGTACTTGTCTGAACAAAAAGAACAGAGAAGCACCTACATCATGTGTAAATCCGAGGTCTTCNGCCAGTGTATGATTTGGATATTAAGCTCACCCGCACCCTCCAAAAGCTCACATGTTGAAGCCTTGGTCCCCAGCTGTGGTGCTGAGAGGTGAGTGGGCTGTTAAGGCTGCCAGTCTTATCAGTGAATAATCCACCGATGTCAAACTCATCATGTGGTGACACTATGGGAGATGGAGATGGTGGGAAGTAGGTGGGGCCTAGCTGGAGGGAACGGGTCACTACAAGAGTACGTTTTCCCAGACCCTATCTCTTCCCTGCTTTCTGACTGCCATGAGGTGAGCAACCCTGCTCCACCACAGTCTTCTACACTGTGGTGCTGACCTGACCTCAGGCCTGAATGACAGGACCAAGTGACATGGGTTGAAAGCCTGAAGCTATGAGCCAAAATTACCCTTTCCCCCTTTAAGTTTCTTTTTCTAGGGATTTTGTCTCAGAAGTGAAGAACACAGCTGGTCCCTGAATATCAAAGGCTAATATTCTATAGAGAAAAATGCAATGACTCAGAATATCTACAGTTCATCATTCAGAACATCCATCATACAGTGAAACATCAGTAGACAAGAGAAGGAACAAGAAAATGTGTACCACAACCAAGGAGGNGGGGACAAGCTTCAACCGAAAGTCACCCTGAGATGACTCAGATGTTGGAATTAAAAGATGAAGATTTAAAAATGGCTATTACTATGTTCAAGAGCTCATGGGAAATAATGGCTTTAATGAGTGAACAGGTAGGAAATCTCAGAAGAAAAATAGAAACTGTAAGAAGAGTTAAAAGGGTATTCCAAAAATGAAATTATTNCCAATGAAAAACTCACTGATCTTCAAGGCAGAGCAGGGCTGGCAGGGAACTTGAAGACAGTCAACAGAAATAGATCACCCAGGAAATGAAAGACAAAAATATGGGGAGCAAAAGGCTTAAGTGACTATGAGAGCATATGAAGTAGTTACATGCAGCCAGAGTTGAAGAGTGACACCAGAATTGTACCTGAGGATGTGATGGCCAATCCTTTTCTAAATCTGTGGAAAATAGCAACTTATATATTCAAGAGGATTTTGGCAAACCCAAAGCAGNATAAATATAAAGAAAATGAAGGCTAGGTGGATCAGATTTGACTGCGGAGACACTGAGGGCATCAGGTGTCAATGACCTGTCACATGCAAGGGGTGACAATCTGTGTATGACAACGTTCTGAAAGAAAAACAGCTGAGAAAATGGCTCAATGGTTAAAGGCATTCTCTGTTCTTTCAGAAGACTGAGGTTCAGTTTCCAGCAACCACGTCAGGTAGCTTTCAATCACATGTAGCTCCAGCTCTAGGGAATCTGGTGTTCTCTTCTGGCCTCTGAAGGCACATGCACACATACACATGCATGCACACACATACATGCACACACACATGAAGAAAAAAGTAGAAAAATAGAAGACAGAGGTAGACCCTGTGACAACATTTTAAAGACCTGAAAGAGAAACTCACAGTCAAGTCAGAACTCTCAGCCGAGAAAACACCCTTTAATAATAAAGGAGAAAGAGTCTTCCAATAGAGAAGCTGACGGGAGTCCTGAAAGGAAGTGTCTGAGCTGAAGGGCGAACGCCACAGACAGAAGTATGAACANGTAGAAGGGAGCAGCAGACTTGTGGCAGAGCCTCGTAGTCCACCTCTCTACTCTTTAATTTCTTTAAACAGTACCTGAGGGTTTGAGATTTCTAACATTGCATTATGGGGTTTACAACTTATCAGAGGACAGGTGGCTGCAATGGTATATGGAACAGGACAGGGGAGGGGAGGGAGACTAGGCTCAGGGCTTATGGACAGTGGTACCAACTCCAAGCTTACTGTTATGAGCTNAATCTGTTTCCTTAGAGTAGCTACAGACTTGGCTCCTTGGGACCACATTCTCTGCTGCTAATTAACTGTCATTTGTGCCATGGTTCACAAACGGGGCTTGAGATCGGTGTGCACACACAGCTTTGTCATGCATCTGAGCTTCATGTACTTTTCTGCTCAGCTGTCACACATGCTGCTGTCCCACACAGGCCATGATCTGGCTTCCCCCAGTCTCACCACTGGAAATAGTACAAAGGTGTGGCTCTTACCAAGGAAGCATCTTAGCTAAAATAATGCAAGGGCTAATATTTAGATACACTGTTCTGAGTGCTGAGTGGACTGAAGTACTCTGGCCAGCTAAAGTGATTTATCAGTTCCCCTACCCTCTCTACTCTTCCTGCTTTTTTTCTGACCCTTTGTTGACCTCCCTTTTTAGGTGGGAGAGTGGGGCAAAAACTGAGTTGGAAACCAGTTATTTGGTAGGTTGTTTGGGGAAGATCAGATGCTCTTTGGTTTACTACAGGCCTGAGGGACTGACTTGAGTCCTGCAGCAGACCTGTTGAGGGTGAGGATGACTTCACTCTCTGTGTGGTATGGGCTGGTGACCTTGGGTTTGGGTAGCAGTAGGCTCAGCCACTGCACTGATTTGAGTCTAGTGAGCCTTCTGTTACTTGTCTCTATGCCTTGCTCATGAGATTCTTTTTTACTTAGGTTATTCTTTGGCCCCAACTGAAGACTGTCCTTCTCTACAGAGCCTCATTTCCTTTTTGTCTGCTGAATGAGCATTTTCTGACTGACNTCACTGTGCACTGAGCCCCCCATGCACTTACTAATGTGCTGCCCTGCAATTTCAATCAGGCTGCATTATAATTTCACATTCATATTTATTTCCAAAATTAAAATGCAAGCACCCCAAGGGCAGGAATAAAAGCCTTCACATTTTATCCTTGTGCCCTCTAGTGTCTAGCACAATGTAAAGCACATATTGAATGTTTAATAAATGCATGACTTTTTTTTTAAGATTCTAGGGGCTGGAGAGATGGCTTAGTAGTTAAGAGCATTTGCTGCTCTTGCAGAGGCTCTGANTTGGTTCACAGCACCCACAGCAGGCAGCTCATAACTTTCTGTAACTCCAGCTCCAGGGGATCAGATGCCTTCTTTACCTACACACATGTGACATTACCCACACACAGACACACATAAATTTAAAAAAAAAATCCTTGCTGGGCTGAAGAATTGGCTCAGCAGTTAAGAGCACTGGCTGTTTTTCCAGAGGACCTGGATTTGGTTTGCAGCACCCACATAGTAGCTCACAACTGTCTGTAAGTCCAGCTCCAGGGGATATGACACCCTCTTCTAGCACCAAGCTCACATGTGGTACACAGACATACATGCAAGAAAAACATCCATACACATAAAGTAAAAAACAAAAAACAACAAAAAAAAAAGCTCTTGCAAGAACACCTTCCTGCCTTGACTGGAGCTTCACATGGGGACCTGGAAGAGAAAGTCTACATTGACTAGGGATTTAAATGCCACTACTGGGTCCTTGTCAGTCTCGTACAGAGGAGTGGCAAAATGCCATCACTCTTGACTGCTGGAAACTGGAAGAGAACTAGCTCAAACAGTCACACACCTGAGTCCCCCTGAGAAGCTTCCAGACTCTGCAGTGGGAAGGCAGTCTTTTCTATAACTGCCCACGCAGATGAGACTGACAGCTGGTGAAGGGCTGGCATTTGCAAAATCACATCAACATGAAATGACAGCTCTCTCTCCCTGTTTGGGATGGTTCTCCTTCAGCGGGCTGTCAAACTTGAATCTGTGATTATATCACATGCCTGGAAGATGGAGACACTGTACTCCTCATGGCTAAGCCTTAATGCTTTTTCTACACTTCTGTAGTCAAGGGACTGATGGGACTTGTCGGCTGTGAGTGAAAGACAGTAGCCAATTTTCCCAATGTGTAAATACAAATATGGTTTGAAAATTTGGCCCTANATATAAATAGTTCCAATTAGTTAAGCTGTGACTGTCCTTCCTGCATCTGCTGGGACAGGGCTACTGGGTGGCTCTGGTAGAGAGAGAAACAGACAACCGCTGGTCCCCTGAAGTAGTTACAGTAGGCCAGGAGAGATGGGAACCAGAATTCCTGAAGAAGCTCTATCTGTGTGGAAGGCCCTGCAGACTACCCCCTGACTAGAATATCTGTGTGGAAGGCTCTGCAGACTGCCCCCCTGACTAGAATATCTGTGTGGAAGGCCCTGCAGACTGCCCCTCTGACTAGAACTTCATAGGAAGTTTGAATGATGCAGATCACAAGCCAAAATTATCTTGGCTCCTCTTGTTTTTATTAAATTTTAATTTTATGTACATGGGCATCTTTGCCTGCATGTATGTATATCTGTGTACCATATGCACAGACAGCTGTGAGCTGCCATGTGGGCGCTGGGACTTGAACCTGGGTCCTCTGGAAGAGCAGCCAGTACTCTTAACTGTGGAGCCATCTCTCCAGCCCCACTGGCCTGTCTGCTCGTACCAAGGTGACAAAGCATCCTGGTGACTGCATATTTTCGAAAGGTCACCACCTACCAACCTCAAAGCCAAGAATGTCATCATAGAGCCTCTGGTCCTTCTGCTCTGCTGTCATTTGTCTAATTAATATCCCCACCTATATACTCTGTAAGTGCCCTGACTTAAGACTTTAAGCTCATGACACCTCTTCTGCAGTAGATNTCATTCAGAACAATCTGACTCCTCTGGAGCAAGAGTGGTGTATAGCACTAACACAGGAGTCTGAGTGTTATGGTCAATCTTGACTGTCAACTTGACAGGACTTAGAGTCACCATGGAAACACCTCAGGGTGTGTCTGAGGGGAATTTTCTAAGATCATGTCGAAAGTGGGTGGCATGCTCCCATGGCTGGGTCCTGGCTGCATATGAAGAAAGTGGACTGAGCACCAGTACTCACTTCCATCTGCTTGCTGAGGGNCCACTATGACCAGCTGCCTCACATTCCTGTCATCATGATTGACTGCATCCCTTGGAACTAGGAGCCCAAACAAACCCTTTCTTCAATTGCATTTGTCACATCAATGAGAAAAATAACTAATACACACCATCTCAAAAGTGCCGCAAGAAAGGGACTTTCTTACCTTCTCGTCGGTCGTTTCTGAGNACCCTCACTTTCTCGATTTTCCCCAAGAGGGCCCCGTCCTCAGCTAAGGAGAGAAAAGAGGCAGAGAATGGTGAACCTTGAGTCTACACAGGGCTCTAGGCTGGAAGGCCACCTTTTCCCTGGGGTCTCTGGAGGACATCTCTTTCCTGCCCCAGGAACCTGCTCCATGCTATACTGCATTAGGTCACTCCTCCCAGACACCCCAAACCAGGAAGGCTGATGCCAGGGCGGAGGCTGTGAAACTCACGGTCATTGCTGTAGTCGTCCACCAGGATTATCTCCTTGATGAGATGCGGTGGACTCCTCTTAAGGACACTGAGAACAGACAGAAGGACAGAGCCTTGTAAGGGCAGAGCTCTGCTTGGAGCTGTCTCTCTCTTGTGGTCCCCAGCCTTGGCTAGAGGAGCCAATAGCTGTCCTGTATCCCATGCTTGGCAGCTGGATGACCTTGTCTGTAGCCCCTACTGTCTATGCCTGAGATGCAGCTGTCGCTATATTGGAGCTATCTGTTGGCCTCACCTGACCACTGTCCGTAGCAAGGCTGATCTGGCTTCATTGTGAAATGTGATCACCACACTGGTGGCTGGCAGGTCCACCCGCCACTGCTTCCGCTGACACCTGAGGAAAAAGAAAGACCATCCTGTNAACAAAGGACACAACCAGCCAGGGATCATCCCTGACTGACGAGTAGGCTGCCAAGACCAAAAGACTGTGGCTATCCCATCAGCTGTCGGGTGTTCTGGCATAGATGGGACATATGCAAACAGAAGATACAGCCAGATTCTGCTTACAGACAAAGGAGTTCTGCAAGCTGTATGAACTGGAAGCAGGTTTCTAACATGTACAACGTGTGTTCTAAAGCAGTGAAATCCTTCCACATTCAGGGAGACACACCTCAGCCACACACCTGCCTCAGTTCTCAGCAGTTATTTCTGGGGGACTGGTGCCATTGTTTCTCCTCACCTTGTGCTTTGCCTGTAACAGGCATGTGCTGCCTGGGTGACTGGCTCTCACAGTAACAACCCACTGACTGCTGTGCTTCACAAGGTCGGCTGGGCCTCCAAGTAACCTGGTGACTGTGTTCACAGAAACAGGACTGGAAGGTGGGCAGGCACATTAGGACTACCTCAAGCACAAGGGCATAAGGACTGAGGCTTGCAAAGATGCGAGTGGGCACAGGAGCTCTCTGTTTGACTCTGTGGATGCCTCCTCATACATGAAGACCAGTTTTAAAGACAACTCTTCTGGGCCTTGGCTGAAATGTTCAAGTATCACATGGTCAAAATACCCAGCATGATAGGATCCAGCTCGGCAGAACCCATGTGAGGACTCCTTGCAGGCCAGTGTGGGGATGCCAGCACAGAGCAGTGTCCCAGTCTCTACACGGTCCTCTAGGGAGGGTTGGGGACTTGTCAGAGCCTTAGGAAACTGTCAGCTGTGTCTGAGTGCAGCCNGAGTCCTGAGTTGCCAATGATGATGCTACTGACTCCAGAGTGAGGCAAGANCCCAGCAGTGCAGCAGGGTTGAGAGGGTGTANTGAACTGAGGAGGGAACTGAGAACCCCAAGGGGATCCAGTCCCTGCCCCAGGCTCCTCCATGGCCCCCCACACCGAAGACTCAGTTTATCTGGCAGCTTTATCATCAGGCCCAATTAGTATCTATCTTGAATGAGAATAAGTGGGAGAAGGAGATGGATTTGGGAAGAACCCTGGAGCTCAGTCATGGCTCAACATTCAACTGCTGAGCAATGAGGTGGAGGCTAGAGTAGCGCTGCCAACAGCAACAGAGATGTTGAGAGGGCAAGCGCCAGGGCATATGTGCTTCCCCAGGACTGACAAAATGAGCTCAGACCCACAGACTTTGAGTATAAGCAAGAAAAGCAGCGCAATTAAAAGGCAATTAGACTAGGATTGCAGAAGGAGCGTCTTTGGTTAATTTTAGTCATTATAGTAAGTTCCTTTTAATTAATCACCAAAAAAAATGTGAACAGTTGTTTCGGGGGCTAGGGAAATGAATTCTACAGTTAGTATCTGGTCTCACTGTAAATGAGCCTTCATGGACAAGCAAACTGATAAAAAATTAGCAGNAAGTTATATTAAAGAATCTGCAAAGCTTCAACTGTAAACAAATTACCAAATGATGTCACTGTCAAGAAGCCAACCAGTAATGCTACGGGAGGAGGTCTCCGTGCTTTGAGGCACCTCACCCTCTGCAGCCAGGTCTCCACTTAGACCAGCAGGAATGACTGAGCCAGCAGATCTGGGCTGAGAGACTCAATAGGACTTACAGGGCTGGGTGGGGATGCGAGAAACATGGGGCAGCATTTTTCATTCCCAAATAGCTGGATTCTAGGTCCATCCAATCATGCCTTATTCTCTCGTTTTCCTTCTCTCTGCAGGAAGCTCATCTTCAGGAGCTTTTGGAAGTCTCCNGGGGCTCTGGAAGCATTTTCTGGAAGAAGCAGGGCTGCTGCTTCACACTATTTTATTAAAGCTCTTCTACATATTCATAAGGCATCAGGCTCTCAGTCTTGGCAATCATGAGGCTTCAGCAGGATCCCATCTTAAGGTAGAGGAGTAACAAGTAGAAACTAAAGGATCTCACACCCCATGAGTTGGAGTGTGTGCATGAATCCAGATAAGTCTCACACTCAACCAAGATAGGGCCCCAGGGGAATNTCTTTAAAAAGAGAAAAACAATAAATTTTGCATTTAAAGAATCTTCTTGGTCCCGTCAGCCAGCCCTTGCTGTTCCAGAGGCAGTGGGAGCCAGGNTGGCAGCTGTTAAAAGTCACCTGTGGGGTGCTTCGTCCCCAGCCATGCAGGACTGAGCAGCTGACAGCAAAAGGAGGCTGCAGCTGGGGTCTCTTTTCCCAGAGCCACACCGCTAGAAGCCCACTCTGGGCTCCAAAGACTTGGTATGACATAGTCATTCTGGAAGCCTCCTGTCCATTAAAACGGCAACTTGACAAACCAGACACATAAAGAGAAAATACACACACACACCACACACTACACACACACACACCACACTCACACTAGAGCAACACTAAATAGATTTAGCAGGTTNTATTTATATATTTCATAAATAGTAACAATAATAATTACAGAGAAAGAGGCCATGAATTTGAGAGGGGGGCAGTGGAAGGGCTAGGAAAACTACATAAATACAGTGTATGTATATAAATTAAAAAAGTAAAATTAAAAGATTTTTAAAAATCTGTAGTTTAGCTAGAAATAGGTCCAGAAGAATCCTGCTTCTCCAGGACATGACTCTCACCTTTGCAAACACCAGGCCTTCCCCTTCTCTGCNTGACTTTTTCCAACAGCAAATCAAAGCTACAGCTGACTCTCAGGGACAGACTGAATTCACAGTCTACATTCACTGACTGATCCTAAATACTGTTGGGTCATTTGNAAATATTACTACACATCACTGTGACCAGACCTTGATATGGTGGCCTTACTGATCCTAGCACACTGTTCATAGGTGAGGCTGAGGACACACAGTAAGAAATTGACCAGGACATGTCACATGCCTAAGGTGAGGGTCGAGTCCTGGCTACAATAAGGTCACCAGGGTGATGAGGGCCCCTGGGTCTCTTGGCAGGCAACCTCAACTCATGTGACATCAAGACACTCGTAATGTAGCTCATTAGTTAATGTAGAGACAGTAACAAACAAGCAGGCCTTCACTCTGTAGTCGTGTCTTAACTGTCTGCAACACTGCCAACTGGTTCAGAATTTTCAAATGAAATGGCAGGTGACAGGCAATAGTTATCATCCTTCCATGTTCCTTTTCACCCTGACCCTCACTGTCAGTGGAGGGAACCACTACCCTAGGTTTGTGCTCAGTCATTCCTAGGTATGTTTTCAATAAATCACATACATAAAAGACACACATACATATTCCTGAACAACACATGGTATCAATCCACACGGACTCAGAGTTGATGTGGAGGATACACAGAGAATCACTGCTTGCCTGGGTGTATCAGCTTTGCCACACAACCCTGCTGTGTTCAGGTCACACTGTCCCTTCCTACTCTCCATCAGGAATAAGGAGCAGCAGCAATCTGTGTACTGAGTCACTCCATGCTGTTCACCTGTCGTTTNACTCCATTGCAAACCTGAGGTCACGTGGCCTCTTAATTCTCACCCCTGAAGTGCTGAGAGGGCAAATGTGCACCACCATGCCCAGCTCAGGTTTTCTACTTCTTGAGTGATTTTAGTAATAACATTTTCCAAGAAAATTACCCATTCCCTNTAAGTTGAAACTTCTTTGCTTAGAAGTGTACTTGCAATTTTCTTATGATCCTAGCTGCTCTGGTTATTTCCTAGTACACATTATTTAACCATGTTTTCTGTCTTTGTTAATAGCTAGGAACAAAGTTGACTTGGGTTGATTTAGTCCCCACCTGGAAACATGGGGAGTTCTGCTCTGGCCAAGAGGCATTAGGGGCAGTGAGCACCACCCTGGCTCTCTGAAGACAGCGGGGAGGTGTTCGCCTCTATCCCAAGCTGAGGTCTGCTCCTGCAGTCAAGTGGGAAGATAAAGGGGCTGGGAGCCCCATGGCTGCTCTGACTTCTGCCTTTCCCACTCACCTAGCACTTGTATGCATGTGAGTCTCCACAACATGCTAACAGCCAAAAGTCTTGAAAATCAGAGGAACTGAAAATAGATCCTTTGCTTCCCAGCTGGCATATGAAGTGCCGGAAGGCCTGTTCCCACCCTGACACTGGAATGCCAGCTGTGAGCAGAGCCAGTGGCTCACTGGAGGCCTGAATGCTTCCATCCTTCTGCTGTGCTTGCCCACAGGAAATGCTGGGTCAGTTTCCTCAGTCATGGAAAGACAGCTCTGTTATCTCAGTGGCTGCCATGGCAATTGCTATGATGCTCCCCAAAGTGTCTGGAACAGCACTGTCTACCTGCTGTGTGGCTAGGGCTCTCGCCAAGCCAAAGCTGACCACTGACATGGGGCTGGAAACTTGTTTCCCACTCAGGAGCTGGCACAGAGTAGACAGCTGTTAAGACTACAGACTGCTGACCACCACAAAGCCAAGTTGGCGGGGAGCCACTAGACTCGTGTACAGAGCTTAGGAAAATGCAGTTACCTGGCTCAGTAGTGTCCATGACCTGAACACGCAGGCTGGGGGAAAAAAACAAAACAAAACAAAACAAAACAAAACAAAACAAAACAACAACAAAAAACCCAGGCTATGCTGAAGCAGCTGTCCTTAGGTTCATTTTTAAAAAAAATACTTATTTTTTAAATACACATGTATTTGTGTTAAGCCTATTTCCCACATACCCTCTTCCTTCCCAAGAGTCTCCTTTGTTCCAATCTGAACAGTTTCATTTCTACTTTTGTGTTATACATGTATGATTTTATGTATTTATCTAAAGTCTAGGATCTGCATAAAACATATGATATCTGAGATCGGCTTAATTCACTTAATATGATTATCCCACATTGCATTCATTTTCCTACAAATGACATGACTTTTGTTCCTTCTTTATGGCTGAAAAAATCCCAGTTTCCTTGTCTTTTCCCCATGTTGATGGCACTGGGGCAGCTCTGTAACATGGCTGCTGTGACTAGAGCTGCAATAAATGCCAATGTGCAAGTGGTCTGTCTATGTGATCTTGACTTGGATGTCCTCTAGGTAAATCCCCAGGAGTGGTATGGCTGGATCATCCAGAAAACCTAGTTTTTGGTTTTTTGCGAGACTTTCATACTGACTTCCTTTTAAGAAACGTGTGGAGAGATGCTACTCATGGCAGCAGTGTTTTGCCATCCCTGCCTCTGATCATAGTCAACAGTACAGAGCAGACCCAGCTATCAGTTAGATGTGCAGCATGGGCATGCTGGAAATGGTCTCACCCTATCCCAACCTNGGCCAGATGCATGTCTCAAGCTCTTTACTCTGCCTACCAAAACAACACAGGCAGCTCCATATTTCAAGGTGGTTGCTATGGAATCTTCTAGAAGCCTAGGGGAGCAATTGGATAACTTGTGAATTTGAAATGGAAGCAGAAGGGGAAAAACAGTTAAAAGAACCAAATCAGCTGTTATATATAATGTTTGCTTAATCAAACCACTCTTAGTGGCCCTCCCAACAGCAGGGGCAGGCCATCCAGCCACCAGCTGGCTTCCAGCCAGCCCTGATATATACACAGACTGTTCTGAGTCTTCTAACACCAGAGAACCAAACCCTAAAATATTTAATGACCTTTGCAGGCTGCTCTGAAATTAAGCTTCTTAAGGTCTGGCTGCCAGCAGGTCTGACAAAGCCCTATTCACCCTGGGTTTGTTTATCTCATGTCACCATTATTAACCTAAAACAGCTTTCTCACGTCCTGTAGCCTGGCACCACACACTGCAAACATAATAAGAGCCAAGTTCAAAGCCACAACACTCATCATCTCATGACATAAGACACAGCCTATCTTACTGGCTGCTCTGCCTCTGAAAGCTTCTTACCCTTTGGGAAGCTGAGGGTACAAGAGGAAAGAGTACGTGTGTGCGCACACACACATACGCACACACACTCACACATATATACACATGTGCGTGCGCACACACACACACACAAAGATACACAGACACACAGACACATGGGCCAGACCAGATCAGCTCTCCGCACACTTCAGGGTGGATGACCGGGGAGGTGGTACCCAGCTCATAGAAGAAAGTGTGCACCTTCAGAGCCTCATCNGGTGCTCTCAGCAAGCTGAGCTGTGTGAGGGAGGAGACTTTCTTCAGGACTATCGTTTATACTCTCCCCACTGCCTCATGTTTTCCAGACACTAAATTTTAACTGAAATTTTTCAAAAGAGTCAAAAGCTATTGGATGCTGAGAAAATAACAGCCTTGGACAGAGCTGTTTGAGTGCTCCCTTAACCTCACCAAGTACTCTCACCAGCAGTGTGCATTTGCCCTCAGGGCTGTGAGTGCTTGCTTAACTTCACNAAGTACCCTCACCAGCAGTGTGCACTTGCCCTCAGGGCTGGAGTCATTTCTGAGAGTCCTTTACACTCATTCTTTCTGATGACAGGGACCCCTCCCAGAAGCTCAACTGCAGGGCAGCCAACAGGGACCACAACCCATTTCTTCCCCTTGCTTGACCAGACACCTACCTTGGTCGTCAGCTGTAGACTTCCTCTAACTCCAGCTTCCACAGTGTGGGATGGCCCAGTTCTGATTTCCACAGAGACAGCCATGCCTCCATTTGCTCTAGCCCTCTGGCCTCCAAGTGGCTAAGCNCCAAAGCAACCTTCCCAGGGACTGTTTGGGTGAGTGGCTTCCTTTCCCTCCTATGCCTAGCTCGTCCAGGCCAAGCACCAGTGCCTCATGGCCATGGCAGTTATTCTCCCTATATGGAGCTGATGGCAAGATCATGAGTTCTGCCCAGCAGGTGGTCTGGGAACTGCCTGACCATAGATGCTCTCAATGTTCTGTATTTTGGCATGTTTGGCAAATAGATCAGCTGGCAACTGCAGGCTGTGTTGGCCCCTCTGTTCTCAAAGATGAAGGACAGACAGGCACTTAATCGTTTGGTGTNTGGAGGTGGCTGTGAAGCAGAAGGCTGTCAGCATCCATACTATGGACAGGCCAACATCACTGCCCATCTCTTCAAACACAGCCTGTGACCTGCTGAGTTCTCTCAACCTACTCACGGTGAGTGAACAGCATTTCTTTGGAGTCTTGGGGAAGATCAACCTCACTTTGATGACAAAATGGCAGGTNTGATAACTAATAAACTGTATCTGGGCTCCATCAACAGTTACTGCACTTCAGTCCAGTCTTCACCCATGACACTGCGGGCCTCTGTGTATCTGCAGCCAGGGGTGCCTGTCCAGCAAGACAGACTCAGCCCTGTCATCCCCTTCTTGTGGACTCTGATTTGGGAGGGTGAGCCTGTGATCTAAGAAAAGTTCACCTGCTTCCTGGATCATAAGCAGCCACAGCTGACATCTGGCCCAAGGACTATAGCAGCAAATCCTGGAGGCTTCTGGGACAGATCAGCTTCCAGATCAGAGAAGAAAGGGAGCCACTGAAGAAAAGCCCACTTCTGCCCCTTTGTGGCTGGTCTGGAAATGATCACGATGTATGGAGCTGTGGCAACCTTCTTGCAACCACACAGGCAAAGACCATGGGGCAGAAAACCAAAAACTTGAGACAGGGCTGCGGAAAGCTGCAGCATTCCCAGCCCAAGACACAGTCTCAGGACCGCTTCTAGATTCCTCACTCAACAAGGTGATAAAGTATCCCGTTTGCATCAAGTATCCCCAGACCATAGATGCCTGCCATGGGGATGGCTTCAGGCTTCCCTGACAGTGTTCATTAGGGAACAATGACACAGTGTAACAAAGCACACCCTACATTCAAGGAAAACTACAGCTTCTGTTCTGTGAACTTAAGTGTTTCCACGAGGCAATGGAAAGCCGTCCTCAGGAAAGCAAAGGCTCCTAAAGCATATCAGTGATACGATGAGCATCCAACAAAACCACATGAAGAGCCAGCCTACACCAGATAGAGAACCTGGGGCACAAGCCAGGGAGATGGCTCAGGTAAAGGCACTTACCACCAAGCCTAACAACCGGAGTTCAATTCCTGGGACCCACACAGTAGAAGGAGAGAAGCAAGTCCTGCAAGTTGTCTTCTGACTTCTACATGTGCATTATTGTGTGTGCATGCATGCGCGCGCGCACACACACACACACACACACACACAAAATAAAAAATTAAAAAATTGAAAGATGTAATAAAGTAAGTTGGGGTACACAACAGGAAGAAGCATAAAACTACCTCACACCAGTGCAGTCTAACTTGTGTGTACAAATAACTGTGCAAATACACATTTGAATTACATGCGTGTGCAGTACCCTCAGGTCAGGAGAAGGCATCAGATCCCCTGGAGCTAGAGTTACAGGCCTTTGTGAGACACCTGATGTGGATGTTGGGAACTGAACTCAGGTCCTCTGCAAGAGAAATATGTGGATTCTTCCCATTCCCCCAAATAAAAATCTCTTAAAAGATGATTACAGGGAGCTGGAGAGGTGCTTAGTGACTATGAGCACTGGCTGCTTTCCCAGATGACCCGGGTTAATTTCCAGCATCTACACAGTGGCTCACAACCCACACCACCTGTAGCTCCAGTTTCAGGGTATCTGAATGCTGGGCCTCCAGCAGCATTGCTCTCAGAGTGGTGCACAGACATACATGCAGGCAAAACACCCATACACATAAAAAAAGGTCACAAAAAATTGATAATTATAATAATCTATCTAATCCCAGATATCAAACAAAACAAAAAGTGAATGGNACAGAGAAAAGCATATGTGCTCCTCATTAAGAACAGGCAGTTTTATTCTCAATATTAAACCAATACTTATCTAATTACTACTTTTGCTTAAAATGGCAACTAATTGAGTTATAAGTAGGAAAGAAAACTTTGTTAACCAATTGGAGGGGAAAAAAATAAAGCAAAGAGCAGCAAGTAAAACAATATCTGGGGCTGGAGAGATGGCTCAGCGGTTAAGAATCCAGATTGCTCTTCCCGAGGTCCTGAGTTCAA
>LZPO01075956.1:245952-258422 GCA_001675575.1 Neotoma lepida
TTCTGCAGAGGGACAAACACTAGAATGCATACACAATGTAGAGTCTGTACAGAACCCAGCAGTGTGAGCAGGGCTTCCCCTTCCTCTGTGGGCAAATCTGAGACAAGTGGGAGCTTGATTCTCAATGAGGGAAAGGGAGAGGAAGGGAAGGAGGACACACTTCTANACATGGTGANAGACAGAGGATTCATGGCTACTAGAGACCTCAGTGCANGTATGTATAGCACTTCAGGAGGGTTTACAATCTTCTGGGAGGACAAAGTCTCCAGAGCTATTCAGGTAGAACAGAAAAGTTCATCATATGTCAACATCTATGGGCAATCCTTTAGAAGTCATCAAAGGATTAGCATTAAAACAGCTACAGGTGTGAATGATGTTCCCAGATGGAGTTTTAGAAACAAGTCCTTTGCAAAGAATCTTTTCTGAAGCACCTTAAGAGATGTATGCCTTTGTCTTGCATTCATGTCTCAAAGTTTATTAACAATCATGAAACTGAAGAGGAAGAAGGCAAGGCAGCATTGGCCCCAGAAACTCTGAATTAGGAACCTAACTCAAAGCAGCAGCCTTGATCAGCATAGACAGAATAAAAGCTGGGACCTTGTCAGAACCAAATAACACACTGCCCTTTCAAATTATATCTTTTTTTGAATCAATGAGCAAAAGACATTATTAAAAAATGTTCACCCCACGTAGTTAGTCAGCACTGAAAACAGAAAGGGACATCACAGTCCACCCCCAGAGAGCCACTTACATGAGCATAGCTGTGCGGCACAAAGCCACAAAAAATGGAAAACAGCAACAAAAAGACCCCAGAAATCACTTCCCACATGAGGCACAGAAGCAGGTGGGCACTGGTTGGCCTGGCAATGAGCAACAGGAGGATGGGGACAAGTCCGGAGGGACATTCTTAAGAGACTATGAGTATTTTTCAGCTTTCTGATGTGGTTTCCTTTTTGCTTTTAAAAAACACAACAGATGCACCTACTCAAAAAAATATGCTCTCAAAATAATAATNTAAAAAGCAGTCTAAGAAACCAGGAGTATTTAAAGAAAGGAGGACATGGGGAGGTTGCAACGTAAGGCTGTTCCANATAAGATGTAACAGATCTAGCTCCTATCTGCCCGAGATAAGGTCTACGGCAATGGGGGCTGCCAGCACCCTTGTCACCAACATTCTCACTGCCATCATCTTACCCTGATTTCCATGGATTGTCACTGCTAAGCCCAAGCATGAGACAGGGCGTAAACCCTCAGGTGAGGACATGGAGCCTTTATCTGAGGACACCACTGTGTGCAAGCCTCCAGGGGGCATGCCATGCCAGAGGAACTAGAGTCTTGGGTGGCTGAGGCACTTTGCTAGTGGCCAGAACAAAGAAACAGGCCATTAGCAGGTAGCCATCAAAGAAGACCTCAACATGACCTCCAAACCACAGGCTTTTTGCCACCCCTTAGAGGTGATGTTGGCTGTTCTGTGTAAACCAGAGAGATCCTTTTCTCACTGACCCAATGAAAACTCACCATTCCTTCTCTTCTCATTACCTAGTAAGGACCCACAGTTTTCCATCTACAACTACATCATAACAGTAAGGAAAGAAAAAGCCATGGGTGGGTAACTCTTATAGCATTTGGTAGCAAATTTTGATCCAATCTGAATGCAGGAGAAGGGCCTGGAATGCTGGAAAAAAGTCCTGCATGCAGAAGCAGTGCAAGCCCCATGTGTCTCACTGTACTTATCTGCCACCTATGCCACACATGTCAGCCCTAAGAGAAATGAGCAGGTGCANGGGCAGGCCCAGGCACTACTGTTCTTACCGTACATTATTTCACAGGAAATAATGCACCCTTTTACCCTCTGCTCCCTCTACTGGTGCACACAGCACCCAAGGTGCCATCCTGGGAGCAGAAACCAGCTCTCCAAACAACAAACCCATATGCCCTATTCTTGTGATCCTCTGGAACAGAGAGATAAACACTTCTACTCCTGGCAAGCACCTAGTACTTTGTGACTGTGGCACAAATGGACCTAGATGGGCAGGGCAAGCCAACAGTCTCACAATGTGCCTCTGAATCTCACTTCCCTATACCCATGGCATGTGCATATGCATACACACATTCATGCACACAGTATACATGTATATGCACATACATTCCAGCTTCCTGTGGTTGGGTGGATATAGTTAAGGTAAATGGCTGTTATTGTATTAGTCTGAACTTGTTTTTAGACTGAAGTGGGAGTTCTGGGCACTCATGGACTCCATCACCAAGACCCAGTATCTGAAGAGCACATGTCTGCAATAGAGAATAGACAGGTATCACTCATTAACNAATGTCATTGACTGCTCACCAGCAAAAGATGATGTAATTCTAAAATGACATTCAAGTGTGGAATGTAGGCCAATTGTCCCAGAAAGGCAAGACCCTTATTTTATTTTGTCATTTTCCTATACTAAACAAAGCTTTTCCATTTCAAAAACAAATGAGCTGGGCCTTTTGCTATGTATCTGTGAGCCCAGCTATGCAAGCGGCTGAGGCAGAAGGNACTCAGGCTTAGGGTCTGCCTCAGCTATACAGTAAGTTCAAAATCAGCCTAGNCAAGTGAGACCCTGACTCCAAATAAGAAAGTNAAAAACAGGGCTGGAGATGTGCCCCAGTGAGGAGCACTTGCCTTGCATGTGTGAGGCCCTAGGTTCAATTCCGGTACTGTAAACAAACAAACATCAATTGCTCCTCCTCTGGTGCTGGTGAAGTGAAGGCTCTCTAGTGGGCCGCTGGTGGAGGACAGTTTGTATTGACCTTATTTATCAAGCCATCCTGCTGAGTCTGCTTTGCCTGCTCAGATCCCCTCGGTAGTAGGCAGGGTCACGGTTTCAAAGGTATTCCCTCAAACTGTTTTTCTGCTGGTCTGCTGCAGAATGAGCCACATACTCATGAAGCAACACGGCATACTCAGGGTCAGTCCTCAAGGTCAGCTTGGCATGCCACATGAGTCAAGAACAAAGCTTCCCAGAGCACAGC
The DNA here is from genome assembly GCA_001675575.1 of Neotoma lepida. Classification (NCBI taxonomy): domain Eukaryota; kingdom Metazoa; phylum Chordata; class Mammalia; order Rodentia; family Cricetidae; genus Neotoma; species Neotoma lepida. The sequence goes on from LZPO01075956.1 coordinate 248,968, forward strand.
ACAACACAAACGGCTGGTCACAGGACAGCAATGATCAACACCTGCACAGCGAGGGGTTCACAAGCCTTTTCATATTTCCACGGATGTCCAAGCTTACCGACAGCACCAAGAGACAGTCACAGTGTAGCAAATAAAAACCAAGGGTCAGAGATCATCCCCACCTTGGTCTCAGGGTAACGAGTGACAGTGCTACTAACAAAAGTCACATCTTCCTTCCNTGTGTCCACAACACTTCTGTTTACTCATTCACTCTCATCAGAGACAGACACTGCCGCTCAGGGTGAGATGTAGGAGCTGTTAATTTCAGACTGGATTAGGATTGCAAACGAAACACTCAGGTATTCCTCTGCATTAAGTGACAATAAACTCATTTGCTCTGGACAAAAGTGCTCACAGAAAGCAGAGAGGTAGGGATGAGATGCATAAATTGCCTTCAATGTTCTAGAGACAGCAGGCAGCCAGATGCACCAGAGAGTGGGGCCAGGTGGACAGATGCACCAGAGAGTGGGGCCAGGTGGTCAGATGCACCAGAGAGTGGGACCAGGTGGTCAGATGCACCAGAGAGTAGGACCAGGTGGTCAGATGCACCAGAGAGTGGGGCCAGGTGGACAGATGTACCCAGAGAGTGGGGCCAGCACTTCTGTTGCCCTCCCCTTAGCTGTGAAATCACTAAGGCAAAATACATCCAACAGAGCAATGGCCTTGTGGACAGGAAGCCAACCCAAATTTTGGAGGTACGCTGGGCTGGGGAGGCCAGAACTCAAGTCAGGACTTGAAAACAATGGGACTGAAATTAGGGTGGGAATCCTAGGGGCTGCTTCCTGGAAAGAGAAAGACCTGGAAACTTCCAGACCTCTCCCATTCAATGGAACCCAGCCTGTGGTTCAGTTCTGCATGGTACAAAGGTGATCTGCCTATCTTAGCTGCTAAGCATATCTTCCATGGGAGATGGAAACAGCAGGTATAGCCTTCAAATTCTCTATACCAGCTCAGTACCAGAATACAGCGATTCTACATGGGAATTCAGCAGACAGATTTCAGGCAGACTTAATATTGACATGCAGAAGTCACTGAGCAGGAAGCAGGCTACACGGAGACAGAGGAATAAAAATAAGAACAAGAATGTGGTGAGGGACTCAGAGGGAGAGAAGGGGCACACAAGGCTGAGAGAAGGGAGGCTACAGACACTCCTACCCCCCAAACCTTCAAACCCCCAAACAGCTCAAATAACAAACAGCAATGTCCACAAGTTGTTATAAATTACTAAAAAGCAAACATGAAAGATATATCTTAAAATCTAACTGTAATCAAAGACAAACTGACCACAAAGAAGCCCCAGTTAATTTTCACCAGGAGCAGTGAGAGACAGAGTAACTGAAGGGCAAAGAAAGATGCAGAAGCAACAACTGCCATCCAAGAGTTCTGCACTGTTAACTGGGGCGGCGAGGGTGGGGGAGAGCATCCCCAAAATGAAAGTGAAACAGACGTCTTCAGACAAACAGATCAACAGGATCCACTGCCAGTGAACTGGTACCCAGAGGAGCCACTGTGACATGCTTATGGGATAGAGATGGACAATGGTCCCATGCAGGAAGAGGAATGAGGATAGGAACACAAATGTTGGAAGAATCTGAAGGGTATTTACTGAAGTGAAGGACATTTAAGATATCCTGAGCAGTTCTCTCTGTCTCTGTCTGTCTGTCTGTCTCATACACACCCTTCTTATGGGGTGGGTGGTGTGTGTGTGTGTGTGTGTGTGTGTGTGTACAGAAAACAATGGGGTGAGGAGGTGTGCTGCTCGAGAAGGAACAAATGTTCATTCATCTTGGACTCTGCTAGTTTATCACAGTTGACACTTTAGCTAGATGATAAGACAGAAACATTCACTCAGAAGGACAAGTGGAAAGGATACAGCAGGCAGGACTTGGAACACAGTGAGATACTGGCCTTAAACTCAATTTTCCAGAGCACACATCAAACACACAAGGACTAAATGCTCCTGCCACAAGACAAAGCTTATCAGAGCAGATGGAAGTCCAGAAGTAAGTAAGAGGCCACTCTACACANGTCACATAGAAGGTTCGAGGATGTGTCAGGAAGCAAAACTAGTAATGGAGAGACTTCATATGACAAGGGTATCAGCCTACCAGGAAGAGCAGAAACTTACCAGCAAATCTCAAACAAAAGCACAGGGATCCAGGTAAGTGTCCCCAGTGCTGGTCAACCTTAGAAAGTGATGGCTGCTCAGCCATGAGCTGTTCCACTAGGCTGCAGAACTGGGGGTGTGGGGGATGTACTCACTGCTATCATGAAGCCCAGGACCCAGGAAGAAAGGAAGGACCAAAGAGTAAGAAACCAAACCAAATCTGCATTACTGTTTGACCAAAGAGTAAGAAACCAAATCTGCATTACTGTTTTAGCATCACCTNTTTCTGCCCAGCATAACAGATGGAGAAACTGAGCTCCATGTGTAGCTTTGCATGTGGGGATAAGCTTTGTACCCTGCTGAAAATCTTGGAGGCGGTGACTCCCTCCAGGCCTTTAGAAAGGCTGGCATGGTCAAGGGAAACTGCTGCCCAAGCCACACATTTCCATGCCAGGTACTTTCTCCGGTGCCTGTTACACCTCAAAGGGTCCACAGGGGAGGGGGCTTATACAGGAAAAGAGCAGTCTGTGGCCGTGACATAAAAGGAACCAAAAGGAAGAATACACTGATAGATGGCAGGCTCTTCCCCTGTTGGCCTGGAGAACCTGAACGGGACAATGATAGCCAGCCCTCCTCCAGCTTCTCAGGATCCTTCCATCTGTGCCAGAGAAACCAGTTTCCCTTGGGAGTGAGTTCAGCTGTCAGNTGTGAATATTCACTGCTTCCTGATCTTAGGTACATGCAGGTCNTATGCCAGAGGCTCACGCCTAAAGTTAGGACTGTAAAAGATTCTGGAGCAGGGTAGCAAGGCAGCTGCATCCAGCAGCGGAGCACTGAGAAAGGCACCTGGAAGCTGGGAGCTCAGACTCTTGTGGGCATCGGGTTTAACCTTGGCTTGGTGTTTGTGGCATACTGCAGACATATAAATAACTTCATAATCCCTCTGGCTTCCCAGGGACAAGGGCTACTGAGATTCAAGGTGGCACCCTAAGGGTCCCAGTTGCCTACCCTGGCCAAGACCTAAGGTGGTATTTGTCAGCCATCTGTTACTATGACAACAGACCCACAGAGTAAACCCAAAGAAGGAAAGGTTTATTTTGGCCCCCTAGTTCTAGAAGCTTCAGTCCATGGTCATGTGACCTATCACTGAGGGTCTGTGGTGAGGCACTGTGGGAGAAGAGCAGAGTGAGCAAAGCTGCCCATCTTCCGGCTGTTGGGAAGCGTGGGGAAAGCGGAGGGAAGTGGAGTTGATGCAATCCAGAGTCCACAGGGCCTCACTTTCTTCAACTAAGTCCCACTTAGTAAGTGTCTATCCCCTCCCAACAGCCCGACAAACTGTGAAGCCATCCACAATTAATACCTGGACAAAGTCAGAGTCCTCATAATTCAGTCACTTTCCCATGTCTTCACCCAGCTGCACTGGGGACCAACCAAGCCTTTAACACACAAGCCTAATCCAAACCACTCCAGAGAGGGAGGGAGAGAGAGATGGGAAAGCCACCTGGGCTTGCCCACCAAGGCCTATTTCCAGTTTGCTGCCCAGGTGAGCTCTGAGTCCAGGCCTTTGCGAACTTAGATATGAAGTCCCCAGACAGACCTATCTACCTCACNCCAGTGCACACTGAGTGAGAAAACTAATGCACACGAGACTNAATACAAACTGTGAAGCCCTGCCTTGTGCTTCAGCCAAACTCCACCTCACAGGCCATGGGGCCTGCAAGGCTGGTTGCCTAACAACATGAAGCAGGAGCACACAGGTGGTTCCCCACCAGAAAGATGACATCCCTCCAACAGTACACATAAGATGCTGCAAGACCAAGCTTAGGGTGCTCTGGTCCCTCAGCTATACTAGGAACCAAACTGTCCTCACCCAGGTCTTACNCCTCACAATGGAAAATCATAGGTCCCATAACGATCATCTTGCCAAGGCCTCACTCTGTGCTGGCAGGCTCCTGAGAGCCTTCTCTCAGAACATGGCCAACACTGGTGACCCAGAGACAGGAAGCACACCCAGCACACCAAACACCCAACTAAACTGCAATGTCCTGCTGGAAGCCAGTGACATCCTCAAGAGTGTGTCATCCCTGAAGGCTGCAAGTATGACCTCTTTGTTTACAGCTAGACCTTCTGAAAGGTGGTTGTTTAAGTCAGAGTTCTCAAAACACCAGAGCTGANCAACCACACTGTGCAAATTGAGCAAAGATGAGACACTCTAGATTGAAAGCCTGCTGGACAAACAGGTTTGTGACTTGGGCAGCCCCTCATCAGTTGCTCCTCTGGGGGACTCAGCAGGACACCCTAATCTCAGGACCATCTTTTAGTGTGAGATACAAGCACATTTCAAAGTCTCAACATTTGAAATTCAAGATTAAAAGAAACAGGAGCAACGGTNAAACTGACTTCACACGGGAAAGCTTGGGGAATCTGCCTTCACTAAACAAATTTCATTTTTGTGTGATTTAATGAAATAAACACAAAAGGTGGTGCTTGGCCAGCAAGGAAAAGAAATCCCTGATANTGTGTTTCCATGAAGGCTTGTTGGTTTCCCAACAGAAAAGATTTTAAAGTAAACAACCTTGAGCTCCTGGCAGAGAGGAGACACCCCAAAACTTCAAGTTCTGCTTGGAAGCTGCACACTGTCCTCACAGAAGCACTTCTAAATGACCACAAAGGCTAAGAGACCTGCCTGGCTCACACCCCATTGCTGAGGGACATAAGGAAAACTCAAGCATCCACAGACAAGGTGCTCCTGAGTCACTCAGGACCTGCTGGGCCACTTCTACCCACGGCTGCCCATGGAGGTGGCCTTCTCTGCTGTCTGTTTCTGTTCTGCCAGGTAGTTTATCTCATATGGATCTTCCTATGATCAAGGGTTGGCACTCAGTACAGTCTCTTTCTGGGCTGGCAGATAACCACCTTCCCACCATATCCTCTTATGGCCAAGGGGAAGATCTAACTCTTAATTCCTCTCAGTTTCCTTCACTCTTCCCCTACCCTCTTCCTCCCCTCCGTCCTCTTACTGGGATACCTGTCCCACCAGATCAGGGCCCCACTCTTACAACTTTATTTAACCTTAATCATATCTAATAAAAAACCGATCTCCAAATACAGACACATTGGAGACTTGGACTTCAACATGTTGATTCATCCATAAGCACCCATGTTTCCACTGGCTGCTGGCCAGAGGGACTGAAGACTTCTGGTGGGGTCCTATGAGCCAAAAGCACACAAAAGAACCACGGTCATGTCACTTTGCAGGGGACAGAAGTCACAGATGGAAGCACTGAAAGAATCCAGGGCATCAATCCAGGCCCATAGGGTTCTGGGCACCATCTCCCGAATCTGCTTTCACAGAGCCTGATTTCTGCTATCTGAGGTCTTCAGCCCACACAGGAGGGTACTGCAGAGCTAGAAGCCAGACACTCACATTAAAGGGTCATGTTATCACTGCTCTCCCAGAAACTTTGGGGGGCAGGCAAAGAGAAAGCCTGGTGTTCTCCACTGATGCCATGAGATGGACTCCTGGGGCCAACATAAGGAGAGTGGTCAAAGTTCCCTTCCAGGAGCTGTCAGGCTTTGTGCAGGATTTAATTTACCTCAATCTAACCAATGGGGAAGGCTCCCAGTGGCTGCTGCAACACAGGCAGAGAAGGCCAACACAGGCCAGGCAGAAATCAACCCATCCTGTGAGGGGTAGTCAAAGACCAGTTTGGACAAACAATCATTCCAAAAATATTGAAAAATACTATGTCTGTAGAGTTTGAGGGAATTTGAGAAGCTCACAATGGAGGCAGCAGCCGAGCAACCAAGCCCCATGATGACAAGCCCCAAATTGCACCTTTTCCTGCTCAAAGAAGAGTGTGCCACAGTGAAATCTTGGTGGGAAAATCAGCTCAGCAATAGCTGGTGACACAAAGCTCAACGATCACACGGAGATTAAACTTCAGTCAGCTCAAGTAGCCAGGTGACATTTTTACCCTAACTCTGCTGGGCTCTATTTCCAGAGGCTGAAACCCTGTATTAGTTACCTTTGTCACTTCTGTGACCAAATATCTGACAACATAAGGAAAGAAGGGTTTATTCTGGCTCACAGTACAGTTTACCATGGCTTAACATGGGGCAGCTGGTCTCATGACATCTGCTGGTCACATGACATCTGCTAGGAAGCTAAGAAAGATAAATGCTGGTGTTCACCTTGCTTTCTCTCTTTATTCAGTCTGGGACNCCAGCTCACGGGTGCCCACATTTGGGGTGAGACCCACCTCAATTAACCTAATCTAGAAACTCCCTTGCAAATATGACCAGAGCCTTGTCTCCTAGGTGAGTATAATCCTGTCAAGTTGATAATCACTGACTCTTCCAGCCTTACATCAGCAGCTCCTAGTCCAGTGCCTCTGAAGAAAATTTTGCATGTCCCATCATGGCTTGTGAGGATCTTCAAGTGGGTCCCCGAGGGGCATCTAGACATAACATGCCATTAGCTGGGAGAAAGGGAGCAGGGATACACTCTGGACCATCTGTAACAAGCAAGGGGCTGTCCCCAGACATGCATCCACCTTTGATCATGTACAGGACTTTGAGCTCAAGGCTTTCACTGTCTGAAACTCCACTTAGAACTCCCAGGAGCCCTGGGATCAAGGCCCGCTGCCCTTGTTTTTGAGAGTGAAACAGAATGGCTATAACCAGAAGATAACAAAAGAGCTGAACAAAACTGCCTTAAAAAAAAAGAAAAAGAAAGAAATTAAGTAGGGCAATCATCTGGTGTGGCTGGAGAAGGATGGAAGGTGATACCATGAATCTGTTTCAGTGTGATTACATGGGTCACATATTAAATAATCCACAGGCTTTTCCCTGGTCCCAAAGGACAACAAAGCTGTGTTTTCTATATTAAAAACTGTTTTGAGTACCAGTGCTGACCACTCCCCAAAGATAGCTGATAAGGAAAGGACTGAACCCCTAGCAGTACCCACCACCTGATCCTAAGACAGGCAGGAGGGGAAATCCCTCCATCAGGGCACAAAGCTGTCTGCCAGTCCTCTAGGTTGATGTGTTTTTTTCGGTCTCTGGAGTGTGATGGGAGATATGATGAACCCAACAAAGCATACCTGTGGTGGTGTCTGTGCGTGTCCAGCACCTGGACAGCAACCAGGAAAAAGACCAGCCCTGAATGTGTGTGGTACCACCTGAGAGGCTCCTTTTCCTGGGTATCCCAGATCCCTGTCCTGACACTTGTGGCTGGCATGTAGAAACAGAGATATGGCTCCCAGGTGGATGGTGTATCCCTTGGTGGTGCTTCTGAACATGCAGCTAGATGGGAGCCAGGATCTGCACCCAGTCTGGCCACTGGCAGATGTGAGATCCACCATACGCCCCATTCCCCAAGAAATCAGTGGCTCTGGAAGCAACTTCATTCATAGAAAGTTCTACCTACTCAGGACAACAGCTGCCCTCNGAGTTCAGAGTATGAGAAATGGCTCCTCACTTCTCAGTGATCCCAAACAAAAACCAGCCCACCACGAGCTGCCAGAGTGAGCAATGCTCTGTCAAGGTTCTTACAATTAAACTTCAGGGAATGGGGGAGAGNACCAAGGCTGTGGATATCACTTTCCTTATAAGTGGTGGCAGACTAGTCCTCAGTGTCTGAGGATGCCTTGAGCTGAGCTTGGTAGAATCAGCCCACCCTCCACCCAAGTCTTGAAATACAAAAGAGAGTATGATGGCCTTTCTTCATTAGTGCCAGCAGTGAGGTGCTATCACCTGTCCTGCCTCCTGGCTCTTCCCAACTCTGTTGAGAAGTTAACCTCTTCCCTGATTTCCAGAATGTTCCCCGACTAGAGCTGGCCCAGTAAGTGAAAGTTTAGATTTTCTTCCTTCCAAGATTGTGAACAGTGTTTATGAACAGTTTCAAGATACTAAATGATCGCCGATACAAGGCCTGTACAACTTTCTCCTTCCGATTCCTCTGCTGGCCAATAGCCTGCTGCCTCTGCAAACTGTCAAAGGGCATGAGCCTCATTTCAGCATCTTTCTTGCTTTGACAACACTACATGAGGAAATCCAGCGGCACAAGGAAGCACTTCTCCAGTTCTTTTCCAACATGCTTGAAGGGACTTACTGGTCATGCCGGGTATCAGGGATGCCTCTATCCATACGCAGCTTGTCACTCTCCACTTGGTTGAACTTGTTGCGTGCGTAGGGGTCCTGCCCAGAGCGAACCATTGTCCCACCAACATACGCCTCCTGGTTAAAGTCTGGCCATCGGACTTTCCCTGGAAAAAGCAGAACAGAGGGTGTGGCACAAGTGGATATAAGACCAGAGTGTTGCCAGAAATGGCAATGAGTGTTAAATCAAGAAACAGTGGCCTTGGCTTGTTCAAAGGACGACAATTTTAATCAAAAAAAAAAAAAAAAAAAAAAAGGCAGCTGAAAACAGCTCCGGGCATTGTCATATGGGAAGCTGAGAGTCGCAGTATACAAGACAAGCGTGAGAGGCCTGGCAGTCTGTGGATGCCCACAGAGGCTTCCTAGTGAGACCTTAGTCAAGGTCAGAGAATCTGAGCTTGCTTTACCCAGCAGGGCTGCATAATGGGATGATTTGGCCACAGGCATGGTTACCAGGTGTTTGAAGGGTCTACACTTGGCTGTACGGTGTGCTTTGATCTTGAGAGGGGGAGGTCTTTTGCCTTGCCCCTTGGCATTGTACATAAAGCCCTTTGGAATAAACCTTGAGGTGACTGGGTATTGACCTAGGGCCCTCCTGAAGCTATCCTGTGTCTCTGTCTTTCTCTGTTGTCTCCACCTATATTTCTATCTAATACTTCCTTATTCCTCTCTCCTCCCCTCAAGAACCCTTCAACAGGTCGGAGATGGACTCTGACAGACTCCTACAGCAGTCAGGCTCCATCCAAAGCTTCCCAAGACAGTGCTGGCAACTCTGGCACCATTTCTCTTTCTGTGAAGGGACGTTCTCTGTCCACCTTCCTGGGGACTTTGGTCATGTCCCCAAAGCATCCCAGGCAGGCAAAGGAGACAGTGTATGTATAACTAATAAAGTACTCCACTGTGCAACCAAGCACTACAAGAATAAATGTTTGGACTATTGGGGTCCAAAACCTATGCCCAGAGCAAAGCCACCCGGAGACAGTACTGAAGGTGCTCAGCAGAGGTGACAGCCAAGGCACCTCCAGACTGAGCCTCCAGGAGAAGGCCAATGGCTAAGGTGAAGATGGTAGGGGGAAGATGGTAGGGGGAAGGTGGGTGCTAAAGTCACACCACCCAGAGTGCTGTCAGTTCTTTTGGTTGGTTTTTT
>LZPO01075956.1:264134-276394 GCA_001675575.1 Neotoma lepida
TTTTTTTTGGATGCTGGAGACAAACATCTTTATTAAAGACACTATCAAAATTTTGGCAAACATTTCAAAACAGATTTGTAAACATGATGCTTCCCTTTTCAACTGGCAGCACTTTGAAAAGACAATACAGTAAACACAACTTGAGTCAACGTTAGTTCAAAATTCTTATATTTGATCACATAACTTATGTTCCCATATGATAAGACAAATGATAGTTTAAATCAGTGTTAACAGATAAACTTCATGAAACGAAAGTTTGTGCTGTTTGCTGAATCACAGTATGTTATGGTTACATATATCCACTTGTTTTTATATTCCTGGTATCCAGGATAAAAAAAAAACTTTAAATATACATCTAATGTGGGTAGTAGCTTCTTTGCAAATCTCTCTTCAAAAAATACTTTACAGCAGTATATAAATAGGTTACCTACACATTTAATTTTATCATTTTTCCAAAAAATTATAGATGTTTCATTTTTATAACATATCAATTTTTTGCCCAACATTAATAAAACTGACACACCGTTGCAATGGAAAAGCTTGTCTTCCACAACAGAAGTAGCAATTTGACAGAAACAAACAANGCTGACAGCCTACAATAACACTCATCTGTTGTTTAACCNGAGCGNCCCGCCTACTGAGGAGTAGCAGCTTTTTTTACCTTCATGTAGCTCACATCCACCTCAGCTCTGCAGACATACAAGCTGAACACACACGTTCTGACATTCTGATGCTGGCAGGTCACAGCATGCTTCCCATGGCGTTTAGCACTGAGAAGCAGTTAGCTACTGATTAACCACATGATGAAAATACCTTAAGGCAGCCATTGCAACNGGGCTTTAACCTGCAGGGCAGATTTAACACTCTAGAGCCAGTCAGCCCACACGTATGTATGTGATAGAAAATTATACAACTTTCTGTTTTTTATCCCTCCAAAACAATGGTTTTGATTTTTCTTTTATTTTGTGAATCTAAATATTCTACCATTTAAGGTGAAGAGTTTGCATTTAAAANGGTCAGAAAATAGGCTTATATTTATCCAAATGCATTCACCTTGCACATTATTGTTTTGTTTTGTTATAAAACACATGCAGCTCTTAAGTGTGGACATTGCATCCCTGATACCTAAAAAATCATCTCAAATGACAAACAGAAGTTTTCAAGGAAAAATTGATTTTATGCATAGACACTGGATCCCCAATATCTAAAATATTGCTTCTATTAATAAACAAGTGTTGGTCGGGGGAGACCAGGAAAAAAAAGCAGTTTCAAAATGCAGGGAAGCAAAGTAAAATGGAGAGAAAAAAAGTAATTCAAGTTTACTAATACTGAAACCTCCAACAAGCAAAGTTTCAGCTTTTAAAATCTAGAGCAGTGGTTCTCAACCTATAGGTCATAACCCCTTTGGGTATTGAATGATTCTTTCACAGGGGTCACATATCAGATATATACATTACAATTCATAACAGTAGCAAAATTAGTTATGAAGTAGCAACAAAAATAATTTATGGTTGGAGTTCATCACAACATAAGGAACTGTATTAAAGGGCCTCAGCATTAGGAAGATTGAGAACCACTGGTCTAGAGCAACTCATCTAGATTTTTAAATAAATAAGCCTAAGTTTCTTCACATCTTCTGGTCCAAGCAGAGTTCCAGTTCCATGAGTCTGCTTGCTGTTGGTCAAATTCACCAATTAGTCTTTGGATTGTTATGCAGACACCCACATCTGTGATTTTCTTCATGGTAGTGGAGGCAGTGAAACCTTCTTTAACCTCTTCATTGGGATTTGGACTGGAGCTACTCAATGCTCCCAATGTCACACCATGTCTTTTTTTTTTTTTTTTTTTTTTTTGTCTTTTCAAGACAGGGTTTCTCTGTGTATCTCTGGCTGTTCTGGAACTCGTTCTGTAGACCAGGTTGGCCTCAAACTCAGAGATCTGTCTGTCTCTACTTCCTGAGTGCTGGGATTAAAGATGCGCCACACTACCCAGTGAAAAAGTAAATCTTCAACAACTGGACACACAAACAAATCAATCCAGGAGTCTAGACAGGCACCTTCCATCTCTCACAAAAACTAACTCAAATGGGATCATAGACATAAATAAAATTCTAGAAAGTAAGACCCAAAAAAATTTCTGATCCATAGCCAAAATTACAGCTGCTTACCAATCCCTGTATCTGAAAAACTGCATGGAAAACCTGAGAGGAGATTCCCTGCTCTGCTGCAACTGCCTACCAGCTGTCTTCATTGGTTGGTTTGGTGAACATCTTGTTTCATGACCATTTCTTTGCTATAATTATAAAATCTCACAGAATCTCTTCCATGGTAGGACATGTCATTTAGGGCAACCCAAATCCATGTTCCTAGGCCATGGTCACTCATATTTGACTCAGACTCAACCACTGCTTATTCCTTTTGGGACAAAAGCTGTGTTTTGCATTATCACTATTTATACATAGCTTTACTTACAATTGCCAAAACTTGGAAGCAAATAAGACATCATTCAGCAAGTGAATGCAAAATTAAACTGTGGTATATCTAGGCAATGGACTGTTATTCATTGTTAAAAATTAACCAGTTAGGGCTGGAGAGATGGCTCAATGGTTAAGAATGTTTTTTGCTCTTGTAGAAGCCTTGAGTTGAGTTCCCAGAACCCACATCCAGTGGCTTACAAGACCAAGGACCTGACACCTTCTTCTGGACTCTACAGGCATCCGCATATATGTACACACACACATACACACACGGGGCGGGAGGGGGGGAGATAAAGAAAGAAATCAGCCATCAAGCCATGAGAAGACATGAAGGAACTTGTGTGTATTAGTAAGTAAAGACACCAATGTGTAGACTTTGATCCAATCATACGCCACCCCAGAAAAGGTAGTGCTGAAAACCACTAAGAAGATCTGGGACTTGGCAGGGAGGGGGGAGTGGGAGGGAGAGCAGGCAGAGCATAGGCAGCTTCCAGGACAGTCACTCTACTCTGACACTCAATGGGTCTCTGTCATACATTTGTCAGAACTCAAGAGAAATGGCTCAAGTGGATAAGAGCACTTGGGCAATCATGAGGACCCACACGTTAGGCATGCAATGTATACCAGTACCTCCAGCTCCAAGGAGGGCAGAGACTGGGCAATCACTGGGGCTTGCTGAGAAAAAGGGGCCCCTCATTCAAGAAAAGACCCTCTCTCAAAGAACAGGTTGAGAGTGACAGAGGACACCCAACATCCTCTTCTGACCATTGCACATGCATGTCCTTCCTTCCCCATCTGTGCATGTGGTACACAGACACAGACACAGACACACACACAGACACACACACACACGCACACGCACACGCACACACACAACAAACCCACATCTCTAAAAAACCACAACTCACAGAATGTGCCCTACCACCAAGAATGACCCTCACTGTGGACTTTGGTGGTGACCCTGAGTTAATGTAGGTCATAGCTTGTTTCCAGTGTCCCAATCTGGTGAGAATATAGATGGGAAGGGGAGAGGTGAATGGCATGGGAACATTCTGGATCTTTTGGCAATTTTGCTATGAACCTAAAACTCCTTAAGAAAAAATTAAGTCTATTTAAATTTTTTTTTCATGAACTAAAACTTCAGATCCTGTGTTTATACTTTACTCTTTCTTTCAATAAATTCTGCTGACCACCCACCAATGTCCTGACAAGAAAAGCAAAAGTGTGCTCTTGGGCAGTGTCCAGTAGCTTAAGGAATTCATTCTCTGCCCCAAGTCACTGCTCCTAGCACTACGTTCAGTCCAATCACAATTAGGAGGGCCATGAAAGATTGGCCCCAGCCCAGATACAGTACCTGGGGGGAGAGTCTCCACACTCTGTGCTTTCTCATCTCCATTGCTGTGGTGAAGGTCTTTCTTTTTAATGGAGTCGATGTCATTCCAGTCATCCTGGGGAAACAAAGATACTGAGTGAGTTGTCTGTTTCTGTTGGCTCACCTTCACCCACTTCAAAGGCTGTGTCTCATGATGCCATCATCCTGGGGGACTCAACAATGAGCAGAAAGCNCCCCCAGCATAGGACAATCTTCATAACCACCCAGAAGTCTAGACTAGACTATAGGGAGGAAGTGGGGGACACTCTCTGTAGGAACACATTTGCACTTCCCTCTGGCTGTGACCTGACNACACACCAATGGAAAGATCACTCAGAATTCTGAATCCCAGGCTCTGTGGTGAGGACCACAGCAACTACATGCTGAGCACAGCATTGGCATCATTGGTGGTNGAGTCATGGAACCAAGGTAGGCTCTGGGAAATCTCGAAGGTTTGGGCCCTCTAAGCTCCTAAAATGTCAGAGGGCACATTAATCCTACTGACGGTAAACCAGGAGCTCACAGGGGACTGCCAGGGAACCAGCCTACAGAGCAAGGCATAAGCTCTGTTGGAATTTATCCCACCCATATGGGCAAACAATTGGCTGTCATTTATCAACATTAAATCAAACTAAATAACAGCTCCACAGCCACATAGCTTAATGTATTTTCCTACCCACTTCAATCTGATTTCTGTGAATAAAAAGTGTTTCTGTGCATAACCCAAATAGGAAACCTCCCATGGGCNCAGCCTTGTGGAAGGCCACTTCTAAAGCAGATGAAGATGGGCAGTGGGAACTTATCCTGGCAGCCCAGCCTGTTCTCCATGTAGCAAAAATTCCTTGGACTGGCCTGCTGTGTGTGCTTGCTGTGCTGTGCTGGCTCTAAGAAAGATTTCCTTGGGCCTTGGTGAACAGACATACTCCCTCCAAATGTACTTGCCCTGCTCATAATCTGCATTTAAGGGAAGTTATCCTGTCCTTAGCCCCTCCTCTCTCTGTAGCCTTTCCTTCCTCCCGTGGCTTCTGCAGTACAGTGATATGGCTGGGTTTATCATGGGAAGGGCATTTGGAGGCGGGGGGAGGGGGACGACGGATACACTGACCCCCTCACTCCAAACCATGTCCTGAACTGGCCACCTAGCTCAAAGCTTCTCAGCCTTACTGACTCCCTGCACTTTTTGCTCCACATAATAACAAATGTTTTAACATTCATCTGGACTCTTTTAACAAATTTTCTTGCAGCCAGAAGATTCTAAAACAACACTTGTAATCAGCTTTTTTGATTATTGGATTATAAATAGACTTTCAACCCACCACTGGTAAGGATTATGCAGTGACCCTAAAATCGCAGCAGACTGTGCTAATCGACTACAGCTTTGCAGTAAAGGGAACCATTAGAACTAGACCAGCCGGCTACGGTACTGCAGGGCTGCACAGTGCCATCTTCTAATTAAGTGCCCATTTCTATTTCATAGCTGGTTTGTCAGATTTTGTGACTAATAATACTTCCCTCCTACCAGGGCATCCAACCTCTCAAACACTCTGGCTAATGGATCAAGCTATTTCACCTTGAATAAAATTGAATGCTGATGCTGTCTCTGGAGCTAGTGGCTCCAATCAAGTCCTAGTCTGTGGCAGTCACATAATCAACACATCCAGGTCAACTATCAGCAATTTTTTTTTCAAAATACACTTTATCCCACCTAGACCCCAACTTCCCCATCTACTGTGTACCATAACCCTAATTCTAGAGGTGGTGGATAGGCAGAGTGCAAGATGGCAAGTATGAATGAGATAGCTCAAGGCACTTGGTGGGGGTGGGACCTGAGGAGAGAGAAAGATTACCAAGGATGTGCACCATCAGGGAAGGTCCATCATGCACCAGCCACTGCTCAGTCAACAACAAACTGGCAGTCATTTCTGTCTTACTCATGGTTGGAGATTTTAAGCAATTNTAGAGGTCACCCAGCTGCTAAGAAGCTGCCCCAAACACTAACCCTCTAGCTAAGCAAGTCACCAGGGGCTCATTCTGAACATGTCATTAAAACTCAAAAATACTTTTCTGGGGGTCAAACAGGACTGCTTTGTAGTGGACTTCCACTCAAAATCCCCAACAGTGAGAAGGAGAAAGAGGAGGGGGGAGCAGTAAGAGCCACAACCTGGGCTGCTGCCCCACAGAGGGACCATCTATGCAGACACTGACAACACTGCGAATACAACCATCACCAACCCTACTGTCAAAGACCAAGCTGAGGCACACTCTGAACCCAGAGCCCGGAGGGCTGGAATCCAGGCTAGGGCATCTACTGTACCACCTTCTAAAGGAGGTGGTTTCCCTCTCCACCAACTAAACCACTGTAGTGAAGGGATATGGCTCATGAACCTACATCTCAGAACACATACAGTCACAGTGACAGGCTCACTAGCTGAGACAGGAAACAGATTCAGACTCCTAGATACTTCTGTCCCTCTCTCCTTTGAGCCTATCAGTTGTGGGTACAACAGGCACAAGTGGCATCNGACGTGGTATGAACTTGGGCAAAGGCAGAGAACCAGCAAGCACTCTAGGAGGGCTCTGGGAAAGATTGTGCCCATGTAAGAGGTAGGTCTCAGGGAAACCTGAGGGAAGAGAAGAGAAAGGATAGAGAGGGGGTCAGGCATGGTGGCAGCCCTCAACATGAAGCAGAAGACAAAGCAGACAAAGGTACCTTGAGGTTGTTTTAAAAACTCCTCTTTGAAGAGGCCAGCCCAAGTAGCCAAGATACAGATGTTTAGCCAAGATACAGATGCAGTATAAACAAAGGTCACACTGGACAAGTAAGTCTAGGACAGAGAAATGAAAGTTAAGTCCCGCTAGGAGAAAAGAGATCAGAGGTGGCACCAGGAGTCCAACTGGACACCCTGGACTAGTGAGTGAGGCAAGGTGGCTCCGGTCTGAAAGTGAGGCGCCTNTGAAGCCCTGAAGGAGGAATCTGGAAATCAGGTGGAGTTCAGGGACACATGTATTATCTATGCTACCCTCAAGCAGAGACCACAGGTGGGCAAGAGTAGAGCAAGAAGGGTCAGTCCTCACAGATAAACAGAGGACAAAAACATATGTTGCAGGTGAGAGTTCTAGCTTAGGGCCTGAGCCTGAGCCTGAGCCTGAGCCTGGGGTTCTAGGCAGGGCCCAGCCAGTGATAATGGGACCTCACTAGCATTTAACTTCAAAACTGGGCAAACTACTACGAGCCCCTGTGGCCCAGGTTTGCTGTCATTGGTAGCCTTTTACACTGGCTACTTATTCACAAGTAGAACATGTAGCATGGAAGACCTCCAGGTCCTCTGTGATCATAAGAACTGTTCACATCTCTTTTGTGTGCTCTTGGCAATGTGGTGAATACCTGATGATAAATATAGCTATAACATGCTCCACCCTCACTGGGTCTGTCGTGGTCACTTTAAGGCTCCCCCACAGGCATTAACAACACATCTAGACCAGCAGCACTGTTCAAATATGACAGTGTCATAATGCCACCCATGTGCTCAGGGTGCTTGTGTCCAGGCTGGAGACCTGGCACTGTGCTTCTCCTGCTATGAGGAAGGGAGACAGAGTCTGCTTAGTGATGGGTCTATGCCCATGAGGTGGGAGCAGTAACCACATGGTTTGTGCCATGTTTGTAACAGGCATAAAAATATTCCTCTGGAAGAAAAGAGAAAATAAACAGGCTGTTTTAAATCTCCCCTCCTGAAACACATTTTGTCAATGTTAAATCATTTCAGCTACTAGACCATATGGNCAGGCACAGAACAAGTCCCCAAAATACTCCTGAATGTCGGGTTCCTCAATGTCACCTGTCAGCGTCATTTAGAGACTATTCAGTAGTTGTCACCAAGGCTGATCAGAACAGCAACACTTGGGTTTATAAAAAGCTAAGTTTCCAGATTCTGAAAGAGGCACTTACTCAGACTTGGAGCTCATCTCTCAAAACTCAGATGCTCCAAACCCACTGAGGTACCATTCAGCCAGAAGCCAGGCTCTCAGAGCAGACCAGCTCCCAGCTACAGATCACACCTCCCACAGCCAAGCATTTCCACCAAGGAACCCAAAGGGACTCAGAGGCTGTTGGTTGCTTCTGATTCCTTGGGGTGGGTGTTCTACCATGGTGGAGCAGAAAAAAAACCACAGGTTCCCCCAGACAGGATGAGGCATCTTCTGCCCACTGTGTCAGGGCCTCACTTTNACTGCTAGCTACTTTTCTTGTTGTGACCAAATACTCAATAACCAGCAACTTAGGGAGAGAGGATAGATTTATCTCACAGTTTTAGTGGATACAGACCATCATGGCAGGGAAGGCATGGCTGGGACAGCTTGTGACTAGGGATAACAAGAACAGAAAGCTGCCTGCTCACATCTCTCCAGAGAGCAGACACAGGACAGAAAGAAAGGCTGAGTTGTATTCCCCAGGGCTGCACCATAGAGATGTACTTCACCATCTCCTAAAGTTTCCACAACCTCTCAAAACAGTGCACCAAACCAACCAACCAACCAGACAATGTACTTATCCACTGAGAAAGGGGCCCACAGAGTCTGGGAGAGGCCCCTGGGCAGGAGGATCACATTGTACATTACAGGTTTCCCAACACAGTATCAGCACACACTGATCCCTCTACCTTAGAAAACAGACTGAGCTTTGCTTGTAAGTAAAAGGCCTGTTAGGAGCATGGGCTGGGCTGAGGAAAAGGAGCAGCCCTCCTAACTATCACTGGCTGTTTAGGGGCAGCCTAGCATCATAATCGCAATTCACAGATTCCTCCTCCATCTCTGAAGCTGTTTTGTACCACACACAATGGAAAATAGTGACTCTTTCAGTCCCACCATGCAGGAATGACATTGGGACACATCTGAGGAACAGTAAGAGGCCACAACAAACTTCCCAGCCCACAGTGATATCCCTAGAACCTTTACTCAGTTAACAGCCAAAAGACATGAAAGTGTAAGAATCAGGAGTGGAANGGAGATGAAAAACCCAGTTCTTAAACTTAGTCCCAATGGCTGATCCTAGTCAATCACACCTTGAGGGTGGGACCTGGCTGGGGTTTGAGTGGTCCCAGGCAGCCTTNAGATGCTGCTTCACCCTTATGTTCACTGTACCGACCAGCTCGTAGAGCTCTGTCCTGCCCAGATGGGCAGAAGACAAGATTCTACTATGAGGTCTAAGCTAATGTGCTTTATATACACACACTCAGTTAACCACAAACAACAGGCACATCAAAGNTCACCTGTGCATTTATTTTACTATGTGTGCTCATAGGAAAGCTGCTGAGGAGTAACATGGGCACTAATCCTCTGGAGTATTGTAACCTTTCTCCCATACTCAAAATCTGGCATGGTAGCCTGCATGTTCCCCACACAGATGCTGTCAAAGCTTTTATCTAAATGTTCTCAGCCACATGCAAGAGCAATGGCTGCCAGCATCCCAGTCTTCCAGGGCCAATAAACTAGGGGCATCTGAGACACACTGGGGAAGATCGGACTTGTGCTGCTCTACCTGTCACCNCAGGCAACTCTGGCTACATCCTTGAGCCTCAGTTTCCTACGACATAACACAGAAATTAAACNTGACTCTATCCTTTCTCCATAAATGACCTTCTCATGGGCTCAGTGACNGCAAGGCGTGATGCAACCTGGAGCACACTGAAGACCCTGCCTGGCTTTTTCCACTTGAGGAAGCCTTTGCTCCATGTGCAGTGCCTAGGCAGGTTATTACAGCTATTACACTTCCTCCTTTCCTCTTTGACTTATTTTTTAAAAGAATGTACATTTTACTTCTATAGTCTTCTCTCCCAAGTACATGACCCCATGACATAAAACACCAGACAGCATGAGGGACATTCTACAAAATCCTTGATTGGGACTTATAAATAAATGCAAAAACACAGAAGGAAGTGTAAGAGGTGTGTCATAGCCAAGAGGAGCCTAAGAGGGCCAGGATTAGATGTGCCTTGGCCACATGAGGATCAAGGTGCCACAGGGCCATGTTGCAATGCCACCTTGCTCCCAGTAGGAGCCACCAACTACACAATTCCTTGACATGGCCTGGCTCCTATAACATGGTCCTTGTCTGGGCAGTTCTGTGGACTGTGTGACTTAAAGAGCATCTCTGAGGGAAGAAGACTTTAAGTGACATGCTAGGAGCCCAGGGGGTCGGGGTTAGAAACTAAAGGAAAACATGACCTCACACCCTGTGTCCAAACACACTTTCCTTGTGATCCATCACACCTGGGCGTGTGTTTGGGCACAGAGACCACAGAATAAAAGAACTTTAATGAATCCAATACCCATACTGGCATCCTACGAAAGCAGGAATTGAATGGGGAGTATGTAGGAATTTTGTACAATATTCACAACGTTCCCCAAATCTAAAGTTTTAAAAATTACAAGTAAAATGCTCACATGGGTCTCATTTATGTAGAGAGAAAGTAGCTTCCTAGACCAGTATCTGTCACTTGCTTATTTCCTGTGTGTGTGTGTTGGGGGGGAGTTCCTGGAAATTCTGAATAGCAGTTTTAAACAATCTTACTCCCATTCCCCTTCAAAGACACTAAAACAAAAATCTCTTGGGAAAAAGCTGAGTTACTCGACGTACTATAAGACAGATCATCCAGCCTTAGGAGACACAAAGGGTGAGGCCTAGGAGTGATCTATTTCACACTATGACCTTCTTTCTAAAAAGAACAACTGGTTTCTCTCAACCATGGCCAAAGACATCCACAAGAGGACAGTGTCAGGACAGCACAGGTAAGTGGCTCACATGTAGTGTGACCCCACTCTGGATTCTGAATAAGAGTCTGGGAACCAAGTCAATTTGCAGTCCTGTCTCTGCAGGCAGGGGCAGTGGCCCCAGGATAAGGTGATGAAGTCCGTGGGTGAGCTGGGTGTGACTTGGGCTCAGCATCCCTCTTCCTGTAAATAGAAATCCTGCATATATAGCGGTATGGACAGCCGTTTCTCAGCCTCGATTCTGCTTATTCTGGGCTTCCAGCTTCAGCCAAAGCAGATCCTCTTACATTACAGATGTGACACATGTCAGAAGCTTGACTAGAAAAATGTCTTTCACATAAAAAGGAGGGATTTTAGCAAATGCTTCCCCCTGTGACTCATATTAGTCAATCACATCCTAGAATAAAGTAAAACTTCCCAACAGATAACAGGAAAGTGGTGGAAAGGCTCAGCAGTCAGACAGCACTTCACAGTGTACAGCCAAGGGTGAGGGTAGCAGCAGAGTGCAACAGCGCAGGAGACAAGGTCTCTCCTGTTGGTGTGTCCATGGCCTTACGCATCACTACCCTGCACATTTCACACCATGCTGCTTCCTGCCCTATTCACTACCAGGATTCTGTCTGTCCATGTTCACTACCAGGATTCTGTCTGTCCATGTCAGCCTCAAACATCCACAAGGCAGCCCCATTGTATCTTGGCTGATCAGGTCCTATGAGACCACAACACAATGCCGCCTTGCTCTAGTAGGCACCATCAGCTATGCCACACCTTGTAATGGGCCTGGCTTCTACACCCTGGTCCTTGCTTGGCTAGTTCTGTGACCCATATCAAAACCAACTGCAGACTGTGTATGTATCTTACAGATTATCTCTGAGGGGAAAAGTGAGACTCGGAGGAAGAGCTAGGAGCCCTGGGAGCCAGAGGTTAGAAACATGAACACAGATTGTCTTCCTATTCCTCACAAATCACCATGGGACCAGACACCCACAGTAAAGTCCAGGGAAGTCATCCCAAAAGTGAGTAGAAAAAAATGGGTATTTACAAATGCCCACCAGTTCCAAGCTGGACCCAGATGGTCCTTCAGAAGAGTGCCCTCTTCAGAGGACCTTGTGCTTTCCCATGGAAGCATCAGTTCTATCTAGACTCTGGAATACAGAAGTGAGCAGTCAGGAGAGCAGAGGGGCCATCCCAACACTGCTTGTGAAGATAGCAGAGCCAGTATATTCCAGCTGGGGTCACAGCTAAAAGGGGGAGAAGGTGCATGTATACTTGGACGTGTCTGCCATGAACACCATGATGTTCTGTAGCCAGGTGGAGGACTGAGAGGAGATGTGTGAAAAACACTCACAGCAGAATGAGGGTAACCTCGGGAGTCTTCCAGAAAGACAGGGAGTGCAGCAGAAGAGCAGAGCAGGTGTGAGGCAGGCCCTACACAGCAAAGACTGCCTGCACTGAGAAAAAGACCAGGACACCTCAGGGAGGCTGTAGGAGGGGCTTTCCATGGAGGGGCCTCAGTACATGAAACCTGAACACTTTATTTCTTATCAACCTCGGCTAACACAGCTATTTCCCTCACCCAGTCTGGTCTTCCTTTGACTAAATACAAAGTCTTCATTCACAACTGGCCTGTGGTTTGCTGGCCTCATT
>LZPO01075957.1:32436-44883 GCA_001675575.1 Neotoma lepida
ATATCCATATCCCCCATCCCCCAGCTTCTGTAGTAATCGCTGTTCTACTTCCTGCTTATGTTCAGTCATTTTAGATTCTGCTCATGATGAGAAAGAACATGGGGAGTGTAGCTTTCTCTGCCTGGCTTAACTGACTTGACACAATGTCCTGAAGTTCAGCCCCNTTGTGATAAATAACAGAATGTCTTTCTCTTTTTGAGGCTGAATGATATTCCACTACATAGCTCTCATAATTTGTTGATAGACACTTAGGTTCCCTTGTACCTTGGCCAGTGGGAATAAACTGCACTCTNTATGCAAGTGCAGATTTCTCTTGGCCTACTGATTGTAAACTTTGAACGTCTATCCAAAAGTGAGAAGACTGGATCTAAAGATGACTTTTATGCCAAGAAGAAGGGTAAGAGTTGAGGACACTACTACAGCTCTGTGTGATTGTGTACAGGAAGGATTCCTGGAAAGGTACCGAGGAACCCAGATCCATCTGATCCCAGGATACCTTTTAGATCAAGGGGTCTGAGAATACAGAAAGGGTCAGGTACCTTTTCTCCTGCTGCAGTGGTGCTNGGGATGGCATTTCTACAGAGCCTGCTGTTAGCATTTCAGCAGCTGACTGCAAACCTACACATAAAAACAAATGGGATCATTTGGNTGCAGGCTTCCTTGGTTGATGAATAGATTATTCTCCAGNGACGTATCAGGGAGATGCAGTGACTGCCTAAGATGCACTGTGTACAGCTTGGTGAAACTGGAGATAAGCCAGTCAGCTTATTATTATTTTTATTGAATTTACTTATTTTACATCCCAACCACAGTTTCCCCTCCCTCCTCTCCTCCCATTCCCTCCCTTTACCTCCCCTCTGCCCCCTCCCCAATCCACTCCTCTGTTTCTGTTCAAAAAGGGGCAGGCCTCCCATGGGTATCAACAAACCATGGCATATCAAGTTGCAGTAGGACTAAGCTCCTTCCCCCTCTGCACATACCTAACAGTTGTGTAGCTTGGTCTGCTTGTAGGACTCCTAACAGTGGGAACAGGGGCTGTCCTTAACACTTTGGATGGCTTTTGGGACCCTATTCCTCCTATGGGGTTGCCTTGCCCAGTCAGTTTATTCTTCCACAGTTCCTAAACCAGGAATGAGCTATCAGGGGCTAGGTATGGGTGGATGGTGGGGATGTATTTCTACTGTTTGGGAGCAGGCTAATATGAGGTTGCTTTTCATAGCTAAACCAGGAGAGATTCTCTACAATATTCTGAAATAGAAATCCCAGCAAAGGAGAGTACAGCCGGGGTGAATCATAGAGTAATTCTGAAACAAAGTGGAAAGAGAGAGAGGGAAGAATACAGATAGGGTTCCGTTACAGGTTTAGGGTGGTGGCGGTCTTTGCTCTATGTCTAAAGCATAAGTAATTGTCATTGTCTGATTGGAAGCCTTGGGTCAGGGAATTACTCTCAAACAAAAGGACACCGGAGGTTTCTCCTTTTATTTCAACCTTTTACTCCAAGGTTGCCTCCTCCGCCTGGCGAACAGGTTCTAGATTCTTGACCAAACCTCTGCCTACTCTTCTGAACCCTAGAGGAGACCTCAAGAATATAGTAAATTAATAGCTGCTTATTCTCCAGTCAAGTGTCAAGGGAGATGCAGTTACCCCCTAAGATGTGCTTGTGAACAGTGAGTAACCTTTGAGAAACTGGAAATAAAGCAGATGAGTTAACTCATCTACAATTCAAACATCCCACAAAGGTATTATCTGGTGAGCTACTTTACCAGGAACAATGGAGCGAGTTCAGTGGACAGTCAGGTTCTGTCTGTACTTTCACTGGGCCACAGAACAAAACCCTTCCTTTGTCCTTCCTCCCCCTCCCCCCACCCGTAATGGAGTAGCATCTTGATGCCACCATGACAAACACAGAGGACCCTTCCTTTCCTGTCCTTCTGTTCCCCGTGCATCANGTGCTTTCTGGTTTGGTTGGAGTGATAGTTGTAGTTCGGACCATTTTGGGTGCTTTGTGGGCATTTTACTGGCTGTTACTTTGTGGGAGTGGGATCGTGAATCACAGTGGCAGTGGGGTGTGAAGTAGAAGGTCTCCGGAAAACCCAGATTTTTCTCTACTGTATAGGAAATAATAGGAGAACAGTAGAAGAGTGTTTTTCTAGCTTGCACGAAGGCATGGCATGGGTTCTACCCTTCCTGCACTGTAAGAGGTANGAAAAGACGGAGAGAGGGAAATGGAGAAAGAGAGAGAGAGGAGCAGGAGGAGGTGATATAGGTAAGGGAGAAGAGGGGAGGAGAGAAGCTTAGGGTAGAGACTCATCCTGGATATTGTGTGGGAGAGCAAGGACATTGATGCATCCAGCATAGGTGATTTGTGTAGGGGACTGCTGAGTGTTGGGTATGGGGAAAAGCTTAGAGAGGTAAAGTAGGGCCAGTCTGTGGAGACTGGGATGGCATGCTCAGAAACTTACTGTGTGAATAACCAGAAGCAATTGCATGGTTTGTAGAAACAGAGTAACTTAATGCAAACAGGATGTGCTGAGTTAATTTGCTGAATCACAGGATACTCTAGCCTAGTCAGGCATGCTTAGATGGGAGCCTGGATTAGGGCAGTGACAGAGATAGATAGCAAGTGGAAGAGACAGTCAAAGAAACAAATAAGATTAATAAAACAATGAAACAAAGTCACCAGACATGGAGAATCATAGGGAATAAAAATATCTGATGGCTGACATTAGTGTTTGAACAACTGCATTGTCATTAGAGCTGGTAAGGGATGGATGTTCACTTGGGAGATTTGTCAGTGGAGGAGAGTGTAGAGAGGGTTTGGTTCAGCTAGGAATACACAGAGCTGAGGAAAGGAAAGAAAGTTTATAGTGACCTCGGTTAGCAGTGTTCTGTATTACAGAGCTATGGATGGGAGAGTGGTGAGTATTAAATGTAAATTGAGCAGGAGTTTTACTTGGAACTCAGAAGTTTTGGGTGACTTGTGAAAGTGGAATGTGAGCAGACTGGTGAGAGGAGCAGTGATTTGGGGAGTCAAGAGAACAATGATGAGATGGTGGGAGTAACAGGCATAGATGAGGGAGTTAGCAGGCATACACGATGGAGCTGGCAGGCATAGATGATGGAGCTAGCAGGCACACATGATGGAGACAGCAGGCATAGATGATGGAGACAGCAGGCATAGATGATGATGGAGACAGCAGGCATAGATGATGATGGAGACAGCAGGCACACATGATGGAGACAGGAGGAATAGATGATGGAGACAGCAGGCATAGATGATGGAGACAGCAGGCATAGATGATGGACCTAGCAGCCATACACGATAGAGCTGGCAGAAATAGATGAATTGCCTCTGAAATTAACAGTGAAAAGAGAAATCGAAATAAACATTAATAATAGCAGGAATATTACAGATTATCCCAACCAATTGATTAAGACATGTTTTCTGTAAAAGAAAGATAGGAAATCATAAGACCTATGCAGGTGCTCTGAAGTCCCCCTTGGAGCCTGCCCTACTCTGATAAGGTGTCTGGGAGGTTTACCCATGACAATGCTTTTATTACACTTTTCATCTTATAATCCCCACCACACAGCTCTCGGGAGATCATTTACATCTGCCTCTTTCCAGAAGTTCTCCTGAGGAAGGCAGGAGATGGAAAACCAGAATTTCTGTATTTGAAATAGAGCCTGGAGGTAGAGGGGAGGGCAATCATTAATACCCTGTTTATTTCCAACTCCACAATGTTGTTTCATATCTAGGCAAGACTAAAATAAGGATTTCCTGACTTGAAATCCAGATCATTCCTGCTGTGCCCTGCTCTCTGTAGGGGAGGAAAGTGTCACTTTTCAGGTCATGCTGTCCACTGAGAGCCACCAAAACTAGTGTCACTGTTTCTTCTGCCAGTTGCTAATGAGAATGGGGCGAGGGCTGGAGAGATGGTTCAGCCATCAAAGGCTGACCGCCGAGAATGGGGCAAGAGACTATTTAAAGTGACCGTGCTCACCTGAGGGTCTGAGGATGGAAACCTCATTCGNCCTGGCCGGAAACAACAGGCAGCAGTCTCCACTCCTGGGTAGAAAGCTCCAAGTAGCCCCCGTGTATCTGTTACACCCTGTTCTCAGCTGCCAGGTCACAGGCATCTCGGCGTGTGGGAGCAAGTGAACCCTGTAGATGTGGCTTCACACAGGGCTTCCTGACTGTCCCCATTCCCCATGGGGTGGTCCTGAAACAGCAGGTGGTGTGACTTGCTTTCCACCGTATTCCAGGGAGTTCCCCTTCAGCCATCCACACTCAGTTCAGATTTTCTTCCTTGTGTTGCTTGCCCCTGTACCTCCAAGGTGTTAGCTAATGTGTTGTTTCTTTCTTACTGACTTTGTGCTCATATTTGGAAAAAAAAAAAAAAAGCCTACCCTGATATATCTATTAGTTTCTTTTTACTAAGTATTTGGGTAGTGTACAAAGACATCGACTTCATTATGGCATTATCTCTCTCCCTGTGCTTTGCTCATACACATCCACCTTCTTCATTAGATATAGGGGTGTTTGGTTAGGTCTGATTGTTGGGTACTGGGGACTGAACCCAGGACCTCATTATGTGCTAGGCAAGTGTCTTACCACTGAACTATAACCCCAGGTCTATGTGTGTGTGAATAAAATACATGAAATTTTACTTTTATTATTATTAATTTTGAAACAGGATCTCACTAAGTTATCTAGGCTAGGCTTGAACTTTCTCTGGAGTCCAGCCAAGCCTCCATCCACATGACTCTCAGGAGGTCTTTCACATATGCCTTCTCCCAGATGTTCTGTTGGGGAAGGCTGGGGATGGAGAAACNGGATTTCTATGTTCCGTCTGACATCTGGATCACCCTATGGCAGCATCCTTTGAAGCTGGTATTACAGGCCTGTGCTAGCGCCACCGTGCCTGGCTTCCATGCTTGAATTACAAACTGTTCTAAACACTTGTATNAGAAGGGACATGAATAGACATGGGCTTGTGGTAGGAAGTTTCCACCAAGGGTCAGATCACTTGTAACTGCCACCTTGACAGTTAGTGGGTACTCATGGGACCAGCTCTGTTCAACTAATATCTTAATACTAGATAGGAAACTTATCTGAGATTTCATATGTACTATTTTGTCTAAATGGCAAGAAATTTAAGAAAAAAATTTAGACTTAAAACTTTTAAAGCATACATTAGTAGTATAGTCAAATCTCATTTGTGAATTTGCCTACATGTTAAAGTTTGTTTGTAATAATTTATTTTAAAAAACTTATTTACAGTCAGGTACACACCTTTGAATCCCAGCACTCGGGAGGCAGAGGCAAGTGGATCTCTGTGAGTTCAAGGCCAGCCTGGTCTACATATAGAGTTCCAGGTTGTCCAGGACTACAAAATGAGATCCTGCCTCTAAAAGTATATGATTTAATAATTGAAATTTGAAATTCATTCCAATTCTTTGGTATATATACCAAAAAATTGCAATGTCTAGATCACATGGTAATTCTATTTTTACTGTTTTGAGAAACTACCATTCTATTTTCTACGGCANGCATACCATTTTACAATCCTAAAAGCCGTGCACACAGCATCTAACTTCTCCACGCCTGTGGCAGCACTGATTTTCTTCTCCACCCCTCTGGCAGTACTGATTTTCTATGCTTTTCAGGGTGACCATCCTCATGGGTGTGAGGCATCTCATCACGGTGTGGTTGCATTTCCCAAATTAATGGTGCTGCGTCCGTCCACATGCACGCTGGTGTGTGTGTCTTCTTTGGAGAGCTGCCTGCCAAATTCCTCTGCCCATTTAAAAAACCGAATTGTTTATCCTTTTGTGACACAGTTAAAGGTGTCACACTNATGCCTCAGAATGGAAGTTGGCAACACCCAAGTGTTCCTGAGGCTTCGTAAACTGGAACTGTCNTATATTATTGATGGGAATGGAAAGTGGGGCAGCCATATTGCAAAAACGTCTGGCAGTTTCTTAGAGTTGAGCACCCCTCAACCTGTAACCTGGTGGTTCCACGGCTGGGGTAAGGCATTTTCCCCAAGAGAAATCAAAATACATGTTTACAAAAAGCCGGTAGAGAAGTGGACGGCTTTGTCCGAAATATCCCCAAATGGGAACACATGTCCATCCACAGGAGAAGGTATTACAGATGTGCTGTTTTCATGCAATGGAATATTTCTCAGAAGTAAAAAAAGAACAAACTGTTGATACACTTAACAGTGCAGGTGACTTTCAGAGACACTGTCCTGGGTACATTTGGCCAGACGCAAAGACACACACTGCATGTCCATTGTATGAAGGTTAGGAAGAACTGTCTGTGGTCATGGGAATGACAGTATTCCCAAGGGGGCTTAAAGTTAACTGACAGAGTCATGAGGGAACTTTCTGGAAGTATGGAAGTATCCTATGTTTTCCTGATGGTTCTAGAGTTGGGTCCATTATCAAAAATGTACCCAAATGAGACAAGTATGANGGTGCACAGTTTTACNCCAGAGCTCTGGAAATAGAGGCAGGCAGATATCTGTGAGTTCAGGCCATANAAGTCCATGAGTCCACATAGCGAGTTCCAGGCCAGCCAGAGTCACGTGGTGAGAGCCTGTCTCCAAAACAATGATGTATTAAAATGTGCCACTCTACAGCAGTTCATTTCACTGTAGGTAAACNTTACCTCATTTTTGAAAAACAGCTGTGTTTTTATAACTTTCTATCAATCTGTAATTATTTCAGAGTAATTCATCTTAAAACATAGTACTCTGTGATTCATTTCCATTGGTTGAAAGTTCTTTAGATCTGCTTTATGAGTCCTGATTGGGTTGATTTCTGTAAGGGCTTGACTTGTGCCTTGCAAGAGTATGTGGTCACAATTTTCAGGTACAGTGTTACTGTGCAGATGACTAAAGTTTGGTGGAATTGTGTCCTTTGTCTTTATCCTGTGGTGATATTTTATTTCTGCTTTAACAAGTACAACTTATCTGGGGATCAGAGGACAGAGCCAGCCACTAAATTAGACATAAGAGGCCAAACAGTGGTGGNAAGCACACACCTTTAATCCTATCACTCCGGAGGCAGAGATCCATCCGGATCTCTGAGTTCAAGGCCACACTGGAAACAGACCAGGCATGGTGGCACACACCTTTAATCCCAGCATTGAGATATCATGCCTCTGCTACCAAGTATTTGGAAGCACACATGCCTTTAATCACAGCACTAGGAAGAAAATAAGATGGCAGGGCACAGAAAGGTATATAAGGTATGAGTAAACAGGAAGTCTCCCTCTGGAGGCTAAGGTAAGGTGAGGTTGGCTGTGGCTTGTTCTGTTTCTCTGATCTTCCACCTTTCACCCCAATATGTGGCTCCGGGTTTTTTTTTTTTTTATTAATAAGACTTTGGCAATTCATCTTACATTATCCTTACTCAGTTTGCTTTGTAGGCTGCAAAGTGCCATGTGTCACAGTCCTTTACAGTCTCTATAAACTGGGCCATGTTAATCACAGCCTCTTAAAAACCACATCCTCATCTCTCTCTGCANCATGCCAGAGTTTGTCTTGTTGCTTCTTTTGTTTGTTTGTTTGTTTGTTTTTCATGACTCCATGTCCTGGTATTGCCTCGCCGTTGTTAGCTTGCTTATTTATTTATTTTGTGAGTATAAGTGTTTGCCTGCACGTAGGTCTGTGCACCATCTGCATGAAGTGCCCACCGAGGCCAGAAGAGGACAGCAGATCCCTTGAGACCCAAGTTGTAGATGATTGTGAACCTCCATGTGGGTGCTGGGAACAGAANCCAGGTCCTCTGGAAGAGCAGCCATCTCTCCAACCCCTTACCTCATCATTATTGACTGAATGCAACACTTTATGCTTAAAACATCCTAGAGACCGTAGATTGTTTCTGTGGGGTTTTTTTGTTTTGTTTTGTTTTTTGTTTTGTTTTGTTTTGTTTTTTTGTTTTTTTGGTTTTGGTTTTTCTAGACAGGGTTTCTCTGTGTAGCTTTGGTGCCTTTCCTGGAACTCACTCGGTAGCCCAGGCTGGCCTCGAACTCACAGAGATCCNCCTGCCTCTGCCTCCCGAGTGCTGGGATTAAAGNCGTGCNCCACCACCGCCTGGTTTGTTTTGTTTTTTTCCAAGGCCTTTTCCTTTTGCTTCTGACANTCATGCTGTCAAAGATACTGGGTGCCACACTGACATAAGGTCTCGTTGGATACTGTTTAGATCTTCAGTTGAGCCTTGAGATTCTTTGCATTAATTTGTTTGTTTGTTTATACCAGCACTCTTTCTTCAGTGGCAGGTAGCTGTCACTCCCCCAGCGCCATGGGACTACCAAGAGTTCCATTTCACCTTTTCACTGCTGTTTTGCTACTTTGTGTAGTCACTGCTCAGAGAAGCAGAACACTGGGCAGTGGTCTTGCTTTTCCCTCTCTCTGATATCTTCTTCACCTTTCTTTCTCTGGGGGGTAGATCCCGGGAGTCTTGCCCTGCACTTCTGAAAAATACATAGGATACTGGGAAAGGAAAGGTGGTACTGAACTGTACCACTGTGTCTTGATGGTGGCAGCATCTGCTGGTGCTGGCGTGTGCTTGTGTGCGTGTGTTCGTGCGTGTGTGTGTGTGTGTGTGTGTATGTGTGTGTGTGCACACTTGAATGCTGGGATTATAGACATGCACCACCATGCCCAGCTCTCCCCATGCCTTTAAACACACTTTGAGATGATTTTTACCTGAGTGTCTAGTTGCGCTCGGTGGGAAGTTAGTCTGATATGTTAGTCCTTCACAGCCAGGAGCTGAGGAACCATTTCTGTGCAGTTGTTTCAACACATTTGGAGTGGTTTCTTATTGTCTCCATCCTGTTCCACAAAGGACACCGTTAAAACTGAGGTTTCCCCTGGACATGTCCCTCTCAGTTCGCAGTTAAAATCCACTGTCATGGGTCATGGTTTTTATCCAGGCAGAGCCGGAAGGGACTGTGCATGTCCTAGCCACAGGAAATGTTAACCTAGTTAAATCTGATTGGAATTTGGGTAAAAAGGTGTCCTACCTCTGGGGAAAAAGATAACCTGGTGAGTCCTGCCTTCACTCTCTGCTACACTGAATGTGTGCCNCTCTCTGCCTCCTCCAATTTNAGCTAATCTCCCATGAAGAATAAATGAGAAAATGCTGTGCATAGAAATCCAGAAATGCCNATATTCATCAATGGGACCCTTTTGGTCCCCTCAAAAGCAGGAAGTTTTTAATAAATATGGTAAAGCCTTACAGTAAAATGTACGATAAGCAATGAAATGCAGTATTCCCTAAACCTAATTAAAAGGATTGCAAAGCAAGCAAACAGAGCCCGCCTTTTTGTACTGATTTCGGTCGAGAAGCAGAAAAGAGAACCATGCCGAGGGCTTCTGAGGCAAGAATGAAAGACATAAAATGTGTTTGGTGTTTTGTTTTTTCCCAACAGTTCCCAAAAGCTGTGATTCCCAGGCTGTCTCGGTGTTGCACCCCGGTCCCTGACACACACACCCCCAAGCGTGGGTCTGCTTTTTTTACAAGAAGAAAAGTTTGGTGGCGAATTGTCCGGCAGCAGTAATAGCATTTGTGTCCCTTCCTAACGGTAAGTCACCTGCGTGGAGCACTGGCTGGGGAAGTTGCTTGCGGAGAAGCAACGAGAGAATGGTTCCTTTTTTTCTGTGAGCGGGACTGTGAAATAGACGGGGCGCATTCACTAAATATGGAGGTGGGTGCCCTTTGTCACCTGTGATCTTCTGGTCGTAGTATCTGTTCCCTGCCCCCCTACTTGGCAGCTGAGTAANCTTGAACAAGTCACTTATATTCTCTGAACTCCTGCATTTGATTAAACAAACAAGCATAGGAAAAGGCTTTGTAAGTGGGAGGGGACATAAAATATAAGTANGTCACTATTATTTGTTATTGCCTTTTTGCTGTATGTACCGTTCTGTGGTATAGTAGGTATCCCATGGCGATTTGGGATCATAGAGCATGGCACTGTGTTTCAGTACTCAGTACTCATCTGCAGAGTGTTGGGACGGGGAGTCATTCTCCACCTGCCTCCCTCCCAAGAATAGTGTCACTCCACTCTCTTGACCTTAGATAATGGAAGTTAAGGGTCAAAGGAAATAGNCATCGGAATTATTTATGGCAAGTGTTGTGTACTTNGACACCTGATGACACTTAGCCCACACATCGAGCTTTGTCAAAGAGTTGTTACCCCTGTCACGGCATTTCTCCTCCTGTGACAGGGCCTCTGAAGGAGTCATTTAAAAGAAGCTAAAAATCACTGTCCATTGTGTTTATTCTTCCTTGAGAGAGGGCTTGGCAGATGGAGGGAANTGCAAGTTTTTAATTGTTTCTAATTACTTTTGCAGCACATGTGAGCAGCTCCGTCATGATAAGGTGGCTCTGACTGCCTTAAAACGAATGATTGACTCTGTAGTTCTTTGTTAGGCACCTCCAGTGAACTAGACCCTGTTTGGATGCTTGTTCATGTCAGTGAACAAAACAGGCACAGGGCCCTGCCCTCGTGAAGCTAATGTCCTAGAATNAGGGAGACGTCCTAGATGATGCAAGAAGGCATGAGGTACAGGATATTAGGGTCTAGTGAGGACATGGGGAAGGGGGAGAGTGGAGGAGAGTGAGGGGCAGTGAGTATTCGGGGAGCTGATCCAAACTGCAGTGTCATATTGTGAGAAGTTCTCATTGAGGCAAGTCGGGAAGTCAGGGTTTGCCCTGGGCATATTCTGGGCAGAGGAAGCAGCAATATCAAGCCAGAAGGAAAAGAACATAGCTTGCATGCTGCAGGCATAGCCAGGAGCCAGTGTGCTGAGACAGAGTGAATGGGTGGAAGGTAATGGGAGGTGAANGTGGAGATGCAATGTCAGGTCCAAAGAAAATCCGTGGTTCAGATACCATTTTCTACCTCTGCAAAAGGATATCTGAGACTGGATGATTTATAAAGAACACACTTATTTGGCTCATGGATCTGGAGGCTGCAAAGTCCACGCACATGCCACTGGCATTCGATGAGAGCCTTGGTATTGTGCCATGCCGTGGAAGAAGGAGATCAATAGCATAGGACTAAGGAGCAAGAGAGGACCAAACTTAAGCCCACTCGAGATAAGCCAACACTGCAATGACATCTGTCCATCCTCAAAGGCACAGCCCTCATGACCAGGAGGCAAGGAGGTCTCCACATCCCAATACTATTGCATTCAAAAACTAAGCTTCTAACACATGAACTGTGGGGCACATGTTCAAACATAGCCAAATAATAAGAGTTTCTGTGTTTTCTTGTCAATGTGACCTGTTCTAAGTGTGTTTCCTTTACAGTTAAGATACATCTGAGCGCGCGCGCATGTGCGCGCGCGCGCGCACACACACACACACACACACACACAAATAAATAAATAACCTAGCCCTCCATCACCATAGTAGTTTCCTCGGGCTACTGTAACAAAGTACCAATACCAGGTGGCTGAAAACAACAGAAATTTACCATTTCACAGTTCTGTAGCCTTATCAAGCCAACCTCTAGTTAGGGTCTGCTCCCTACCAGATTCACAGTGGGGGGTTCCTTCCTTCTCTCTTCCTTCCTAGCCTGTGGTGGTTCTTGGCAATCTTTGGCTGCATCATTTCAGTTTCTGTGCAGGTCTTCACATAGCATCCCTGTCGTACGTGTCTCAAAGGCCATCTTCCCCTGTCTTCCAAGGACTCCAGACATTGCCTTAATATCCCACCCTTCTCAGCTGCAAAGTCTTCTTAACTGGTTCCCTGCNCAGCAACCCTGTTTTCAAATAAGGCTGTTTTCTGAGGTATGGGGTGGAAAGTCAATCCCTGGGCTTATCTTTAGGCGAGGGTGACACAGTTCAATCCATCACAGCCACCTTCCGTGGAACATTCCCAACCCCACTGTACAAGCAGAGGTGCTATCTCAGGACAACTCAAATGCTTGCCAAAGGTCAGAGTCAGTAATCGAGAGCCAGACCAGGGTGGATTCTACCTTGNCACCTATGTGCCCTTGATAACAGGTCNGAGCTGACAGGAACTTGCTCTGCCTAGAATAGGAGTTACACAAACACAGCATTGCAGTCCATCTGTGTTGTTCAACTCTGAGATATCTCACATTGGCTCTCCCTCCTCAATTCCTGTAAAAGGGAAGAGCCTCCTCACCCAGATCTCACTCCCTATTGTGCATTTCACCTCATAGCGTGACATACAGAGGGCAAGGTGACAAATACAGAGGGCAGATGCTTTTTCTCCTTTTTAGGACTTTTCCCAGGAAAATAACACTACAATTTCTGTGGTGTGTAGAACATTTAGTGACAGGAACACAATTTTTCTCATGTAACCTAGGAAAAATTATACACATACACACACACACACACACACACACACATACACACACACACACACGTTCCTAAATACATAAATACCACATGCTCT
>LZPO01075957.1:55618-67712 GCA_001675575.1 Neotoma lepida
CCTCATTGCCAGCTCCAGCCACCTCAGACCAAGTTGCTCTAGATTGTCCTGCCATCCCTGACATGATGGACCGGATTCCTTTAAAGTCGGGGCCAAAATAAATCTTTTTTCCCCTTATGTGCTTCCGTCAGATTTTGTCATAGCAAGAAGAAAAGTAACAGTTAAACCACAGTTTTGATTTTATAGAGATTTAAACGTTTCAAAAATTATATTTGTCAGGGAATTTTTTTCTTAATAAACAATATCTGTAAAAGTGNTTATCTCCAAATAATTTTTGAGTAACTGGGGAAAATAATGTGGGAAAAATTGAAAATGCTATTACATATTATCCTATTTTATAAACCTGTCCACTTACCCCAAGAAATACTGTAAGAACAAAAAGGTGCATGTTTGGATAATGGAGATCTTTTCAAGGCTCTTTATTTTAAATTAAATTTTCAGGTGAGCATACAAAGTGATGGATTCTCCCATACATCTTATCATTCCGCGTTCCCGTCCCCACACTCCTGCCTCCTTCCAGCTGGCTCGCTTTCTTCCCCCAGTCAGGCCCTGCTTCTGCTTTCCTATTACATGTATTCCATTGCTTTCTATTTCTCATTTCTTTAAGACCTCTTTCTCCTGCCTCATTGTCCCCTTTTGAGTTTTGTGACACATAAATTCACACATGTAGACACACGTCTGGGTGTGCATACATCTCTGCACACACTACCTGTGCATATGTGATTTCAAATCTAGATTCTGCATTAAGAGAAACCATGCAGTATTTGTCTGAGTCTGGCTTATTTTGCTACATGTAATGACTCCTAGCAACATCATTTTCCTGCATTTTGAAATGGAATAGTTGAAATACTAGATGCTTGGACGAGATACAGATACTTGATGAGATACAGTTTTCTCGTTCCTGGTTTTAGGGGTTAAAAGTGGTTTNACTCAGCGTAAACATTGACTCAGCTACTAATAAAAAGGAAAGTGTCCCTGCATAAATCCTGCCTGTCCTTTTCAGGTCTGAGGAACACAGTCAATTTCTTCCTTGGGACAAGGGTCAGCAATGTGACAGAGGCTATAATTCACTGGGTGTGCTGATTGTGTCGACTGTGGCAAGCCGTTAGAGCGTCAGTGTTTGATCATTGTGTCACTTTGTTTCCTCCTNTCCCACTCTGCTGCTTTTATANGCATCAGTGTGCCGAAAGGTAACCAGGNGTCCCTGACCGGCATCCCAGACCGGCAGAACCGATGCTGTGAGTGGGGGGCAGCCCACTCCTCATGTCCATAAGCATTGTGCTCACGTGTTTGCATGCTGTACTTTTTTATTTCAGTAACATTTAAAAGCCATGGCCTCGGAGGAAATTAAACTAACAAAGAGTGTCCACAGCGAGACTCTGAGCGCTCAAGTCTCAGGTACGGTACAAAGTTGGCTGCTATGAGTTGCCAATTAAAGAGACAGTNGCTGTCTTTCCCCTGTTGTTCTTTCTGTACAAAAATGCCTGGATTTACTTCTTGATCACCTGCATAAGAACATCTCTGGTCTTCGGTAGAGCACCCAGACATAAACAAAGCTGAGGTGGGCANCTCAGTAGTTGCCAGTCACGATCCGTGCTGAACTCCTNGCAGACCTCTTGGGTCTCCACTTGGCACCTAGTGNCTCTACTTGTGTTTAATCCCATCATGCTGGATTATCTCATTTCCTATCCCACAGATACAAGAGGCAATGAAATTAGAAAGCTGACACAGTTACAAGAACCAGAATCACAAGCCTAATAAGAAATGATAGCTGAAATAGGAAAGAGGCAGAAAATGTGTTTTTCAGTGCCATGGCAGAAGGGTCACCAAGAAGGCTGTGTATTTCAGTTTCTCCTGGGGACATCCCCTTACTGTATCTAAGCTCAATAGTGTTAGCTCTGAGACATGAAGTATTCTACTTAAGGTATAATCTAATATGGAGAATTGTGTCTTTATTTTTAAGACAGGGTTACTGTGTAACCCAGACTACAACTTGCATCTGCCTGCTTCAATCTCCCAAGTGGTGGAATCACGAGCATGCACTACCATGCCAGGCAAACTTTTTGATACAGCTAATGATAACATTTAGTTAACCTCTTCATGCATCAATACCAGATAAATTGAAATTACCCCAATAGTTTGCAATGAACAGGCCCTATATCCGTTTTTATTAGATGTGCTTGGAGCAGTTTGACTGTAAACTCTGATTTCAATTCTTATTTTGCCCTGTGATAATCCTCACCGGGGCAGTGAGTGGACTGACCCCACCTTTCTTGGGATGTAAAGGAGACGAGAGCCACAGTGTGTTCTTGCTGCTTGATTCCCCGAGGTGGTGCAGCTTTCACTTTCCACAGCTCGGTTTGTCTTTTTAAAAATAGTAAGAAATGGCTTATCTAGATGCCACACACACTTCTGTTCAGGGCGATGGAAATCAGAATTGGGCTAAGGACAGCCAGGGGAGGCTGTCTGCATTATGCTAAGACTGTTTCTTCCTCCCCACCCTCTCATCCCCATCTGGCGATGTGTACCTCCTGCAGGGGTAACTTCACAGTGTGTTTGGGAAAGTCACGCCCCACCATAGTTTTCTGTGGCTTAGACGATGAAATTTACCCCGTCCCTTGAGAGGTGACAAAGCTTGTTAGCTCGCCTCATTTCCTTCTTGTGTAGGATGATTTTTTAAATGGATTTTGTTTTTCTTGGTTATGTGACACTCCTACATGTTTCTTATCTTTTCTCAGTAGAAATCACAAAGTCTACGAGGCTGTGTGATCTACTAGGCTATAATTGTGTGTTATCTGGAGGCATAAAAGAGTGGGTTTCCCCAGGCAGCTCTCACGTAAACCCCCAAGAATCAAGGTCTCATTTGGGGGTTAAAGTATCTGTGTATCACAGTTATCATCCGAGCTACTCAGGAGGCTGAGGCCCGAGGATCTCTTGAACCTGGAGGCCAGCCTAGGAAAGAGAGTGAGGGAGGCCTCATCTAAAATAAAAAGTAAGATATTGCCCTAAAGCTTATGCTGTGGTTCCTTTTAGACACAAGAAACTGTTCAGCCCACACCCGTGAACTTCAGAAACAAAGAGGGCTTTGATGTTAGACAGTGGCTCTGGAAGGTAGCTGGAGAAGTGTCGGGTTGGTGGTGATCTGGTTCTGCCCTTCCAGAGACCTCCACCCACCACCTCCACCTGCTCCGTGGATGGGGAAGCGATAACATCTGGAAAGAGGAGTAAAACAAAGTGGGAAATAGCAGGTCTGCCTNGCACTGCGTAGTACCTGTGGAGAAGCAGAGGAAGAAAACTCTTTATTTGTGAGGGTTTTTTCCTTTTATTATTACTAAGTTCTAAGTACTCTATGTCATAAATACTATTTTTTCTTAAAAGCATGGCCATGTGCCCTTAGTGTCCACAGAATGGAAAAAAGAAAATCCGTCCCTTCCTCCACGATGATTTGTTTTCAAAACCAAATGACTGTAAAAGATTTGTTCCCTTGGAACTGAAGGACAAATGACAAGGACAGAATTCTGCTTAGGAGACCAGAGTGAGCCCTTCCCAGCAGCGCTTGTGTTGGNGGTGTAGGATTAAGGACCCAGGACAGGCAGCTAGAGTTGCTTAGCATTCAGTTCAAGGCTCTCTGTGCTCTCCATCCGTCAGGTGGATGCCCAGACCTTATCGCATGAGTTACTGGGCGTCTCTGTGGGTGGACTCCGTCTCACCTCCTTTGAAACAGAATAGCATTTGGAGTACAGCCACCCTGCCCCAAAACAAACAAAATGGCAACAGAAATTGTTTTCTTCCATGGCCTTCTAAACAGAGAGGTCATACCTCTGAAAGTGAATTTAAACTTCTTTTTAGACCCCAACTTGGGATCGTGTGTCTCTCCATCCCTCAGACCACCATATCATAAAACTTCTTCTTTTGTTCCTGTTTATTATTTTTTAATAAAAACCAGTCTTATTTCTATTTGCTTTTAACGTGTAGAAACTTAACACGTTCAGAAGTCCCCCCCCCCATGGGTTACAGTACAATGACATCACTTTTATCTTGGAGGTCACTGTGATCCTTTTGTGATACCCTAAATTATGGTTTCTGTTGCACAGGGCTGTCCTTTTTTTGTGGCTTAGCATCAGAGTGAACGTTTACATAGCTGAGGAGGACCTTGAACTTCTGATCCTNCTGAAAACACCTAGGAGGGCTGGGTTTACAGGCATGTACCACCACACCCGATTTTATGTGGTGCTGAACATCAAACCCAGGGCTTCNTGCAGCTAAGCAAGCACTCTTTCAACTCAACTGCATGCCCAGCTCCTCAAACAGGGAGTTGTAATGGAAGAGTCAGCCCCAGAGAGCCGTTGTCCATATTATGCTGGTGATAAATAGAGTTAATTTATTTTCTGTGGCTCTTTAATTAACCCACAACTTATTTTTTTTACATAAAA
The DNA here is from genome assembly GCA_001675575.1 of Neotoma lepida. Classification (NCBI taxonomy): domain Eukaryota; kingdom Metazoa; phylum Chordata; class Mammalia; order Rodentia; family Cricetidae; genus Neotoma; species Neotoma lepida. The sequence goes on from LZPO01075957.1 coordinate 60,052, forward strand.
ATAATTCAACACAATGAAACCATTAATCGCCAGCCGAGAACCCAGCATCTGAGAGACAGTAGCAGGATGGAATAGTGTCTGTTTCATTATTCTCTGCCCCACATGGCATTCTGTCCTGCATTACAGTCACTTCTGATGGGCACACTTGGAGCTTGACTCCGTCTACACAAGAATATGTATGTTAGTTGTCCCAGTATAAAAGTCACCCAGCCGTTTTCAAATGTCCTGACATCTCACTTCAGTGACACTCTTGAGGAGTCACTTTGACTGTGTGTTCATTGACCATTACTGCCCTAAAGAAGGGGTAGGAATAGTCTTGCCATGCCACAGCTTTTGTATGGTCTACTAACTCCCAGAGTTTCCTACATAAGACCAGTGAAAAATTAATGATGAGTGCCACATATTTTAAGTAGATTTCATATTTTAAAACAATTTTAATTCTCAAAAATACTTACCAGAAGGATAGAGGGTCTCCTGTATATAGNATATGTATTCAAAGTAGTGGTCTAATTATTAAATTTTACTTAAAAAAAAACTTTCATGAGTTAAGCAGATTACAGGTGCACACCTGTGACCCAAGCTATTTGGGAAGCTGAGGCCTGAGGATCACTTGAGCCTGGGAGTTTGGGGTCCTCCTGGGCAATATAATGAGACCTTGTCTCTTAAAACAAAACAAAATGGTGAAAAGAATTTTTTCAAAATTAAAGAAGAAAAAAAGGGAGAGAAGATGGCTTTGTTGAGACATAAAACACACATGGACCATAAAATTAGCTTTTTAAAGCTGTATACCTAAGTGTTTTTTAGTTTACACAAAGTTGAACAAATACTACTGTTTAAATTTTTAGTTATTGTTTTTAAATAATGAAATTAAAANTACATTAGTTTGAAGAAAGGGTCCACAATGCACCATTCAAACCAAACTCTTGCCAATTTTTATGCATTTTATTTTAGCTCTTTAAGAAAAATCCAGGTATTTTTATGTGAACTAGTGAATGTCTTGTGTGTATTTATTCTTTTAATTTCTTGTGAGTGCAGATGGTTCTGTCTCTTTAAGACTGCTCACAGTGTGCTGAGGTGTGCTGTGGTTCTCACTGCTGTGTGTACACATGAAATTATTTAAGTGNTGATAATAACTTCATGGCCNCAGCTGCAGTGTGTGGTGCTTTCCAGTGAACCATCTCTTTGCTGTAGAACTTCTGAGGGTCCTCCNAATCTTGAATCTGGTGAACANTATGNCTGGTAGATGTCTCTTATGCCTGTATGCAAGNTTGTAAAAATAGAGCAAAAACTAACAAANCTGCTATAACCTTAAATGATGCNGGGGCCTCAAACCAAGGGCTGACTTGTATGGAACATGGTGAAGCAATGATTTGCACTTGAACATGCAGGGGCCTGGAGTAGTGAGGGTGTAACAGTGGACAACCAGACAAAGGGGGGTTAATGGACAGACAGACAATGAATATGGATACCTTTACAGAAGAACTAAGTATGTAANAGAGAGAGAAAGGGGGCACTCTCTGGAGATGCCAATGAAAACATTTTTTTTCAAGAATTTCATAAGGAACAGTTTAAAAATTGACAGTGATAAATGCCATTAAGAATTTGGAAATGTGGAAACTCACACACTGTAAGTATAATTGATGAACCTTTCCAGAGGCTAACTGGGTAGTATTTATTAAATTTAACACTTCTACCCTCTTTAATGAATACATTAAGAAATTTATAAAAATANTAACTTGTAGAAAATATATGTACAGCGGAACGCTGGCATGCACACCTGAAGTCCTGGCTGCTTGGAGGCTGGAGTTGGCATTTTCTTTGGGCCACCAACCAGCTCCCAAATAAAGACACAGAGACTTATTATTATATATAAATGCTTGGCCNTAGCTTAGGNTTGTCCCACTAGCTCTTTTAACTTAATTTAACCTGTTTCTATTNATCTACATTTTGCCNTGGAGCTTTTTACCTTTCTTTTATTATGTATGTCCTACTTTCCTGCTTCCCCCTGTCTGGCTGGCCCCTGGCATCTCTTTTTCTTTCTCCCCCGAGCCTAAAATCATCCTCCTAATTACTCTTCCTACCAGTACCCTCCTCCCTCACTATTGGCTGTTCAGCTTTTTATTAGACCAATCAGGTGCTTTAGGCAGGCAAGGTAAAGCAGCAACATATCTTTACATAATNAAACAAATGCAACACACCTTTCATAGTTAAACAAATGCAACACAGCTTTACATAGTTAAACAAATGCAACATCTTTGCATAGTTAAACAAATATTCTGCAATAGGAGGCTNAGGCAGGGGGAGTGCTTGAGCCCAGGAGTTGGAGGCCACCCTGAGANAAATAGTTTGATTCTCTCTCAATAAATAATAATTTTAAATGAATATTTTAAAATATAANGATAGTCATTGATGCCATATTGGCAAAAGCAAGAAACTGGAAATTTTTTTCAGTGATGGGAAAGTTGGCTAATAAGTTCTGATGTAGACAGACAGAAGGATGTGTATGTCTGCTACCCAGAGCCCTAGTGTATGATACATTTTTATGCAAAAACAAGGAGACATGGCAATTCAGNTCTATTTATAAAAATACTTATAGATGGGTCTGTTTTGGAATATGTCATCTGATTTTGGAGGATATTTTACTTCTTGATAAGTTTTTAAATTTAATTAAGTGATTTTTTTTTTACTTGTTTTCTTTAAGCTACACTTTTTAAAAAATTAAGTGACATACTTAAGGCTTTTGAAGATGAAAGATTACAACAATTTGAGCAAGCTGTTAAAATGTTTACAAATAGAAGTCCTTAAGGAACCTGCTTAATGACTAGGTAAAAATAATTTCTGTTTAATTTATCAGTTTGTCTGTTCAATAAGCCATTTGTGTGGGAAAGGATAGTTCTAAAATATATAGAAAAATATTTAACTAAAGTTAAATATTTTGACATAATTTTTATTTTTTTAATTGTAAAATTAATGAAGTGACATTATAACCCCCCCCTCTTTCTCTGTCTCTCTTTTCCTTTGAAACAAAATCTTTCTATGTAGGCCAGGCTAGGCTCAAATTCATCCTGCCTGAGCCTCCCCAGTATTGGGATTATGGACATGCACCACCATACCTGTTCTTATAAAACATTTTGAAAATAAATATGAACACAAATTCATGATAGTGAAAATTATCTGTAACTCAGTCACTTAGAAGGTTCAGTCACTGAGCCTTGAAGTTTCACTTATGATACTAATTTGAAATTTGATCTCATCTTCACTGAGAGTGTATACTCCACCCTACTCTTTTGCCTAATTTCTGAATTAGTTGGGGGATAGANACCTTAAAGAAGTCTCCTGAGTGTCCCTACACAAAATTAGCTTTGTTACTACTTTATATTATAATTATAATTTCCTTCAATTTTTTTGCAGTGCAACTTTTTTGAACCCAGGTCCTTGTGTGTGTTAGGCAATACCTCTGCCACTAAGCTATATATATATATATGCAGCCCTTAAGAAGTTTTAGTTATTAAAAATCCTTTTTATACTTTTGGGGGTATATCACATGCAACTGTACATGGGTGGAAGTCCCAGGGCAGTTTCTGGGACCATGTGGGTCTGTGGAATCAGGTGTCAGACTCGGTGGCAAGTGCCCTTACCCTCTCAGCCATCTCACCAGTCCCATAAGAACTGTTTTTAAGGACCTTCAAGTCTTCATTTACAACTTGTTTAACAACTGTACACTGTAAAATGAATTACTAAATGGTCTTATTAATAAAAAACCCATAGCCAGATATTGGGGTAAAAAACGAGAGATCAGAGGAATAGGACAAGCCACAGCCAACCTCACCTTACTGACTCCTCAGCTTCCAAAGAGACCTATTTCCTGCATACCCACGCCTATATGCCTTTCTGTTCTGCCATCTCNCTTCCTCTCTCCATCCAGCTACATCACTTCCTGTCTGTCTGTACAGACCTCCAGACCTCTATGCTTAGTGCTGGGATTTAAGGCGTGTGCCACCACGCCTGGCTCTGTTCCCAATGTGACCTTGAACTCACAGAGATCCTGATGGATCTCTGCCTCCTGAATGCTAGGATTTAAGGTGTGTGCTACCACTGCCTGACTTCTATGTTTAATATAGTGGCTGGCTTTTCCTCTGATCCTCAGATAAGCTTTATTGTGGTACACAAAGAAAATATCACCACAGTACACTTTCTGCAGCCTTGAGAACATTTTTTGTACTTGAATGAGAAAATATAGTTTGACCAAATCTTAACTTTTTAATATACATATATGCATATATCAATATTCACATATACCTAGAGGAAATACAAGATTAAATTAATAATAATACAACCTTACCTTCTGATAATTTTGTAGAACTTTGTGTTACTTTAGTTAAAATTCCTAACTGCAAGTCTCTAACAAGCCATTTACCTCAGTGAAACAGTGGGAAATTTTGCCAATTTGAAGAGAAAGCAAGTAATTGGCAAACTTGATAAGCAGGCAGAAAAATGCTTGAACACCAGTCTGTGGTGAAATATGAGTTGAAGTGAGAAATGTAGAGTCCAAAGTGGACATCATTTCTGGATTATGATGACAAAGAATAAAACTACAGGTTCAATAGCCAGGCAGACCCAAGAACATGACTAATAATCCCCTTTCTGTAAAGGCTAAAATGCAAGGTGGATAATATTGCACTATGTCAAAGACTGAAGCCTACAACTTCTAGAACAATAAATAATAATTCGAACTTGAGTATAAAGCTTGCCAGCTGGGACTGCACTCAGCACAACTCCAACATTTAATAAAAGAACAGAAATGCTAAAAGGTGAAAAGGGGAGACAGGCGGACACACCTAGGCATGCCAATCAAACCCTGAAACTTCCCATTATTGGAAGAGGGGGCAGAGGTGTCTGTGGTGGAGCCAGGCAGCCAGGGAATTGCTTCTCATTTCTCCTTCCTTCTTTCTGATGCTAGCAGCTGTTGTAGAGGAGGAGAGATGCTTCTTAATCTAAGCATTCCCTCCACCCCAGCCTTGAGACCTTCTCCTTGCGCTCCTGAAGGAGAATTCCCAGCAGGGCTCAAGTGGAACCTGCAAGGAGTCAGGGTGGATTCAGGAGACAAGGAGGCAAAAGCTGAAAATAAGCAGCTGGGGAGGGGGGCGGGGCGGGGCTGAGCAGGGCAGCAGCAAAGGGCAGCATCCGGAGGGCGGGGCTGAGCAGGGCCTCAGCAAAGGGCAGCCTCCATCTGCCCTTATAAGCCCTGGTCTACCATTTTAACTCCCCTTGCCTCCCTTGGGATGGCCAGATGGCATTCTTCCTCTAATAGGCAGAGGCTTCTTAGAAGTCGTCTTTACCCATAATTCAGTCTGTTGCGATTAGATGCTTTGGATGTAAGAATAGATATAAAGTGTAACTACCCAAAAGTACTAAAGGAAAGATCGTTGGCACCTTGCATGTTGTGTGTGTGTGTGTGTGTGTGTGTGTGTGTGTGTGTGTGTGTGTGTGTGGTTGTGTGTGTGATTGTGTGTGTATGTGTGTCTATGTGTGGTGTTTCCGAGAGCTGCGTCTCCTAAGACCAGCTTTGTTGTTTTCCCAGAGTCCCGTCTCCCTCTTATGGTCAGTGTACCTACACCCAGCTGCAAGCCTCCTCCCTGCTTCCAAACTCACCGTCTTAGCCCTCACATTTATTTAACCCTAGCATTCATTGTCACCATAATAATAGCCACTATAATTCTTGGCCAGCAAAAGGGCAAGAAAGGAGTAGTCACCAAGCACTTGAAGCATTATGTGGTGCTAGGAGAGTCATTCTCAAGGACCACGTGCACAGGAGGAAGAATTTTGGATTGCAAAGTTACTCACACTGTGCTTCTCACCTCCAGTAGCCTGGTGGTCCAGCTTAAATCTCTTCTTTTCAGGATGGACCCTNGGTCCCAAGGTCCCAGCCTTCTTTTCCCCACAGCCCAGGATTGCCCAGTGATCTGTATCCCCAGGGTGCCTTGCATATCCATGAGGCTATGTCCTCTCACTTTAGTCTCACCTCTGGACCAGCAGTTTCCTAATAGCACCAGAGGATTCCAGGTCTCCTTTTTCCTTTATTGAATTTATCTAGCACTCACCTCTCTCTGGGGCCAGTGGCCTTCTCTTGAACAAAGTGTTCTTTGGCAATGAGAGAAGGGTGTTCTGCCTTGGCAGANGCAGCTCTGTGGCCCATCACTTGAAGCCATGGTGTAGTCAAAAAGACTACCCTTCCTGCATGTGGATATATCCTCAGCCAAGGTACCTGGCCTGGCACTTGATGTGAATAGCAAGTAGGCAAGCTGGACTTTACCTGTCTTGAGCATTGTTGGCCTGGCATCCTTGTGCAGGAAACAGCCTGCACCACTCACACANTACCATGATGGTACTGTGGGCCACAATGTGCTTTTTTCTTAATAGTTCCCAGGTGACCNTCTAAACCCCTNGATCTACCTGGGAACCCTTGAAGTACCTGGNCCGCTATAGTTGTCAGCCTAGTCTCTGTTTTCTTGACCTCCTAAACTNTTTTTGCATGNTCGTTTACTTTAGAAGTTCATTTCTGTTATTAAAATGGTCTATATTAGTCAGATCTGTGATGTCTTTCCTGAAAGAGGTTCCTTGGTAGCAGGCAAAGAGATCCATTGCACTTTTCTGTCTCTGTTGTAGGTTGGTGGGGTTTTAAATCTTTCTCTGAGATGATGCCTGTATCAACAAAGAAAGGATTTTTTTTTCTTTTTTGGGGGGGCAGTGTGGGTTTCGAGACAGGGTTTCTCTGTGTAGCCCTGGCTGTCCCGGAACTCACTGTATAGACCAGGCTAGCTTCGGACTCAGAGATCCGCCTGCCTCTGCCCTCCAGGTGCTGGGATTAAAGCCATGCACCACCACCACCCAGTTCAAAGAAGGAATTTAATGACATGTTTCAAAAGCAAAGTGGACCATTGTAATCCTTGTGGTCTTTGGTCATTCCTCGTGAGCTCTGCTTAGTACAAGGCTGGGAAANCTGAGGCCTGANGCAAACGGAAAATGAACAANTGACACCAGGTTCCTAGAGTGTCCCTTGTTTTTAACTAGGTCTGACTTTTAAAAGTAAAACAACATCGGGCTCCATTGGTTGTTCACATGCACCAAAAATAAATAATTTCCTGCCCAGAAAGAGTTTTGGGTGGGAACAGAAAGAATCCTGTTCACAGTGTTCCTTTAAATCCTACATATGTTTCTGTGAATCATGTAAGAGTAGCAGAAGTCAAAGAAAGGATTGGCAATGTGACAGGGGCTACTGCGATATAGTTCAACAGAGTCTCAGTCATCCAAAACAGACTGCTACTAAAAACCCCATGAAATTCATGTTTATGATTTTATTTTTGTGTGTACAGTATGTGTAATATGTTATGTCTGTATACATATTTGTTAATGTGGTGTATGTGTGTGTGGTATGTGTATTATGCTATATGTGTGTATATATATTTGTTAATGTGTGTGTATGTGTGGTATGTGTAATATGTTATGTGTGTATATATGTTTGTTAATGTGATGTGTGTGTGGTATGTGTATTATGCTATATATGTGTATATATATTTGTTAATGTGGTATGTGTGTGTGTATTTGTTAATGTGGTGTGTGTGTGTGTTTGTTAATGTGGTGTGTGTATTTGTTAATGTGAT
>LZPO01075957.1:67775-85102 GCA_001675575.1 Neotoma lepida
TGAAACAATATATCTCTCATTGAACCTGTAGCTCACCCGTTAGGCGAGGCTGGCCGGCCAATGACCTTCAGGGGTATTCTTGTCTCTGCCTCTTCCCTTAGTGTTGGGGTCATGGGTGTACACCATCACAGCTAGCTTTTTACATGGGTTCTGGGGATCTGAACTCAGGTCCTCGTGTTTGTGCAGTAGGGATTTTACCAACTGAACTATCTCCCTAGTCCTAAGTTGTTTTATGAACTCTTTAAATATCTTGTCTGCAAGCATAGGAGTGTGGTGTGTGTGTGTGTGTGTGTGTGTGTGTGTGTGTGTGTGTGTGTGCTCCCACGAGCAAACACATATTCAGGTTGGGAGAAGGCTGGGTCTTAGAAAGTCCACTATCCATTATATAAAACAGGGCTCACTTTTATCTACTTGTCTAGATCCTCAAATTTGTCTACTGTTTCTGATGTAGAAATCTAGGGCCTAGGATTTTGAGACAACCTTGGGTAATCCTCCTGCCTATGTTTGTCCTATAAATTTAGACCTTGTATGTGAATAGATAGCTGTGCAGAGACACTATGTAGTAAGTGTGTGCNTGTGCATTTGCTCCACATTTTCTCTAGATCTTACAGAAATGGGAGATTCTCACCACCAAAAAGAGCTAAGCTTGGCTGAAAAGAATCTTTTCTTTGATTTTTACTTGGGAGTGTCATTTAACTCTTCTGCATTGTTGTTTTCTGATAAAGGAATTGGACTGCAAATACAATCCAAATTTATCTATTAGTTAATAAGCCTGACCATAGAGAGCTGGGGACCCCCACAATAACTATAATATAAAAGGCATAGAAATTTGTCTCTTATAACAGCTCAGGAGTGGGTGGCTCNGGGGAAATGTAGAGACATTTTTCTTTTCCCCTGGAGATGTGCTCCGCTATAACTAAGCAATGGTTTAAACTAGGGGATAGANTTAGAGCTTTCCATGGTGTTCTGGAAGAAGTTTGTTGTGCTGGAAATACCACTGTCTGATAGTTAGGAAACATAACTGAATGATATAGTAAAGTACATTTTTAGGAGTAAGAAGGCAGGTAAACCTGAAGATGATTAAAAAAACAAACAAACACTATATATAATCCCATTTATAAAGAAGATGTAAGGAGCCGGATGGAATCAGGCTATTTCCTCCCTGTCTAACTTCCTGTCTTAGTCCATTTAGATGGCTATAAGAAGACAGCGTAGNCTAGGGTCTTGTTTATTTCTCCAGGTTCTGGAAGCTGAGAAGTTATAGATCATGGTGATGACATATTCAGTGTCTGAAAAGGACCCCCTTCCTCATAGAGATGCCTCTTTATTGCAACCTCCCATGATGGAATAGGTGAGGGATCTCTCTCTCGCCTTTTTTATAAAGGCACTAATCCCGTTCACGAGGGTCCCCTCCACATAATCACCTACACAAAGCCTCATCTTTTAATGCCATTATCTGGACTGGACTTGGGTTGGGATTTTAACATATGAATTTAGGAGGCACATAAACAATGAATCTACAGCAATTACATATATAATTGAATTAGTAATTATTGTATATACGTATGTATATGGTATATAGGGAAAGATGGGGAGGGATTCTAACTCTGCTTTCTCTGTGTGTGTGTCTTACGTTTTCAAAAGAACTGTGAGCTCTTGAGAAACCAATCTACATCAGACCCTCTCTGTGCCAGTCTCTAGCATAGCATCTTACGTATACAAGGAACACAGGAGGTATCTGTAGGTTGAATCTATGGATGGGCATCTGGTTAGCTGTTGAAATGATTCTTCTTCAAGGAGTTTGCTCACTGCATAAACATTGCTATCTGATTCACTTTATCTCTGGGATACTGAGGTTGGAGGTGACTGAGTGGCTTCCACCATCCTTCCTGTGGTGCTAAATGCATTATTGATTAGTAAGGGAATTGACTAGCATAAGTGGTCGCGGGAATGCTCTTCTCTTTTCTTTGTGTCACTTTAGCAGAAGTGCGACAGTTTCCAAGCTTCCTCAGAGCTGCATGATAAATAGTTGCCAGGGAAATTAATAGGCTCTTATAGATGAGACCAAGACAAGGGGCCGGGCTTGGCCACCCTGATTTCTGCTTGCCTTNGCTCAGCCTCCTGGCAGGAACCACCTTGCTCATGGTTTGGTCTCAGCTCCTCCCTTGCTTGTCTGTAGCTGTTGGTGAGTCATGGCAACCTTGCTGGCCCTCCTCTTCCAACTGTGAAAGAGAGAGGTTGCCACCAGATCATGCCCTCTAGCTCCTAGAAACAAAGCCTTTTCTAGAGCTGTTGATGGCAAGGGGCTCCTCGCCTGCTAACTAACTAGCTTCCCCTCTCTCCTCTGTCAGATTTCCTGCTGAGGTAAGTAATGTGGAGTGGGTTTTCATGCTTTTCCTTCAGCTTTCACTTCCTTTTGTATATGTCTGGCTTATAAATGTGGTGAATAAATGCTATAATTATAACCCTCTTTGACAGCTCTGTAATCTAATTGTAATTCACTCTGAGCATCTTTTTAAGACAATGCTGTNTATTGAAGAAGCAGCTGTTCCAATCTCATCTGCTAAGCTGACGAGAATGAGTTTGGAAGCAGCCCCAGCAACTAAGGGAACTTCTGACCTAGTCAGGATCTGACAGAGGGCTGTTCTCTGAGTGTGTATGTGTGCATGACAAAAGGCTGTTCTCTGAGTGCGTATGTGTGCATGACATAGGGCTATTCTCTGAGTGCGTATGTGTATATGTGAATGTGGGTAGAATGTCCACACCCGTGTGTGTCTACTTTCTGTACTCTAGCTTGGCAAAAGAGTACTTGGAGAGAATTGTCATTTAAATTGGTTTTTACATGAATAAGAAAATGATTCTGAAGTTAGTGAGTTCATTAGGTGCACTTTCTGCAGTAAGCAAGACCATTTTTTTCTTTTAACAGAGGTGCCGGCCCTCTTAGCTGGGAGTAGGTCCCTGGCAGTGTTGGCTGGAGGCTGTTGGAGACTCAGTGTTCATTAGACATTGTATTAGTTCCCGGGGGGGGGCTATAACAAGTACCACACACTGGGAGGCAGAAATCGGTTGTCTCTCAATTCTGGAGGCCAGAGGCTGGAAATCAAGCTGTCTGCAGCACTGATTGATTCCTTCTGAGTTCTGTGAGGGAGCCCCCCTTGCAGCCTCCTCCCTGGCTTCTGGCAGCAGCAGGTGTTCCTTGGCTTGTACATGATGCTCTCCTTAGGCTCTCACTTTCTCTTCCTCTATTTGTGTCTGAGTCCAAATTCCCTCTTTTTACAAGGACATCAGTTATATTGGTTACAGCCTACCCGAATGACCACATTCTAACTTGATTGCTGTTATAATGACCCTATCTCCATATAAAGTCTCAGTCAAAGGGTTTAAATGTACAGAGTCCAATACGTCCTTTTGCTGGGGTCAAGGGANACTCAAGTCAACCCATGACTGGTGGACATTTGAATATGCAGGAATTTTTTCTTATAATAGAAATTTTTTCTTATAATAGCCAAAAATAACTTGTGTCCTACAAAGCTTTTGGATAAAAATGCAAGCAGAATCTCACAAGAACATTTCATAATGGTATCATCCCTTTCATTTATTTTGGGCTAAACACAGAACAATAAATCTGCCATCTTTGCTGGTATTTGGCCAAGTAGTTGCAGTGGATTCTGGCCTACCTTTTAACCTTGATTGCCCTGAATGCAGTGTCCTGAACATGAGACAATAGGAAAGGATCAGTGGTGGGTCACTTCAAAACCTTCTGAGTGGCAGGTGAATTTGAGGGATTTACCTGAGGTTGAATACCAGGGATTTTCCCACCATCTCCACTCCCTGTTGCAAGAGGGAAGTGGAGGATGAATGGAGAAGTCCTCCTGGCTTCAGAAAACTCCTGTATTTGACGGCTCTGGGGACCAGACCACTGGTTGGCTTGAAAAAGATTTGAAAACAGTGTTCAAGATCAAGGGGATAAAAGGGGCAGGAAAGAGGTGGCACCTGGATGTGGTGGGAGTAGCAGGGAGCCAGGTTTTAGGGAAACAGACTGTGGCCANNGTTCTGCAATCACTACTGTGATAATGGATAAGTATACTCATCTTTCTATTTCCTGCACAGTGAGGGTATTAAGCTCAGATATGTTGAGCCTGCGGTCCTACAATGTCAGGGCTGCCCAGTAGGTAAGAAGGTGGCAGATAATAGTTCGGTAGTAGATCAGTGCTCAAGTGTAGAAAGTTATAAAAGGCACTGGGTAAGGATCAGTCTAACCTGTGAAAACATGAATGACCCCGTGCCACACTGANGATGCTTTGGGCAGGTAATATAAGGAACTGATTGAGGACACGTGTTGAAAGAAATACAAGAAAAGACAGGAGGAGATTATATGTGATTGAAAGAGAAAACAGTGTGTGGCGGAGAGTAAAGGCACCACGCAGCCTACCTCTAGGCATACAGGCAAGATGCTGGACTAGAGGCTAATCACACAGCTCCTGCTTGTCCATATTTTATCATCAGCCACACCTGTGTCATTGTCACTTGGTAAGTGTATTTCTACAGACTGGTATGTCCCCATAAGTTTAGATACTTCCTCATTCACATACCAAGAACGATTGAGAAGATTGAAGTCCTTTGCTTCCTGGGAGGTGAGCATAGCAGTTTAACTAGGAAGACATAATTTCAAGACTTTTCTGTTGTGGCCAATTTCTGGCTCTCCATAGTCTAGCTTCACAGTGGAACAGACAGTAGGGTTTAGATGGTACACACACCAAAGGGCAACTCATTTTTACTTGCAGGAGTTGGAAAGCCTGCTGATCCCTGTTGGAAGAAGCAGACAAGCCTCATGGCATCTCTTGGTGTGGANTGTAAATAATAATACAAGTTGTTAATTTCAAAGACCATTGGAAATGAAGAAAAGCTGATAAATTTGTTGCTCTGGACTGCCCTTGCCCCACAATCTTGGCTTTTGCTATTCTTTTTGAAATCCCATTCTTTGAACACAACCCTTAGGGAAGGAGCTGGGTTGGTTGTAAGGCATGATTATTCATTTATTACACTGACAATCAAATAGGAGTGTGATGCTGTGCCATATACTCTATCAGAATTTTCAGGGAATTGGTTGTAATGGACGATTATTCGTTTATTACACACTGACAATCGGATAGGAGTGTGATGCTGTACCATGTACTAAATCAAAATTTTGAAGGAAAGGAAGGCCCGTGGGCATGGCAGAAGGAGGGATGGGCTCTGCCAGGAAGAATGGCCCCTGGTAGATTGCCTGTGGGAGATGAAGGCAGGCTTCTGAAAGGGTGTATAACATTTCAGCTGCTCCTTGAAGGACAGATAGAAAACAAAAACAGTAAATAAAGGGCTGAAAAGAAATTCCAGGTAAAGGGATAGCCTTGGACAAAGAAGAAAGAAAGTGCTTTGTGTCTTCAAAAATCTAGCTGTTAATCCAGCATGCCTGGGTGTAGGGTTTGCAATGGGAGTAGTAGGCCAGACCCCTGGAAGGCTGCAGATTAGAGCCAATTTATGAAAGAGACTGGACGTTGTGCCCTGAGGAGGAGTTGAACTTGATCCTGTAGGGAATAGCAGATACTGGGTGGCTTTTGACATGATAAGATCTCTTTTAAGATCTTATCACATGGGATCTTTAAGATCTTATCCCAGCCACATGGGATATGGCTGGGAGTACTCTCATCAGGAATATAAAGTGGGGGGGACAAGCTGAAGGACTCCAGAGAAAGACAGCAAGGACAGCACGTCCTGCACACATATTTTTATGGTATTTGTCTTATAAATTAATTTAAAAATCTCTAGAAAATTTTACATAAAGCTAAAGCCAGGGTTACTTTNAGGAGGAGAAAAATTGGCGTGAGGTGTGTGCCTTTTAGTGAGCACCTAGACTGAGGTATCTCCCCAGAAGTCCACATGTCTGTGTTCTGTCTCTTTTCCTTTTTTCTTTTTTCTAGATGATACCGTGAGTTTTTTCTGTTGGGTCACCTACAGCCTGGATTTTGCTGTTTGCCCTCTGTGTGGTGGCTTATATGTTCCTCTGCCCTTTGTACTTTCATGTAAATTGGTAATTCTTGAGGTGCTCTTAGATTTAGATTTTTCTTAAAGACTGGTTCATTGGTGGTGTGTTCTTCCATCACGGACAAGTGATACTAGGTAGGGTGCCTCGTGTGCACTTGCATATGTGTGTGTATGTCTGTGTCCTCTAGCTGCCCCAACATTTGTTGATGAGTCTAACTTTCTCTGGTGATTGAAGACGCTATTTTTTATCACATACTCATTTACCAATGTATTCGGTCTATAGTCTGGGTTTTCTGTTCTGTTCCGTTGATCTGCCTATTTGTGTAACTTTTCATATTGTTATCAGAGTCTATAAAGCATCCTAATTTCTGATAGNGTGGTTACACGTACTCTTTCTTTTAAGAGTATTCCTTATTATTATTTTTATTGGAATTAGATTTTACTTCTATCTTAAGACAAATAAAATGTTTATGATTTTCATTTTTTTTCAACAGTCAGGTATTTGATAGTTGGTTTGTTTGTTGATTTGCCTGTTGGTTATGAAATGTTTCTATAAAATATCCTGTGTAATACAAGGACATCTCCATTTAAGATGAAATTCATTTTCTGAAGCTACATCTTCAAGCTGGTGCTAATGGCCAGATCCTGACTGGGGGAAGCAGTATTCTGACTACTCCTAAACTCTTTCTTTGTCCATTTAACTTTTGTTCTGTATCATCAGAAAGTGAAGGGCGTGTGGGAGTGGANGAGCCCTGCAGATGAAATGTTGGGCTTTGTGAGATAGTATTCAGAGAGCAANGTGGCCACACAGGAAGCTACAAGGGTGAGCCTTCTTATTCACATTGGGTTAGAATCTTGTTTTTAAAGGGAAGAAACTCATCCAGCAAGATGGTCCCGTTGAATTCAATTCCTGGAATCTGTGGTGAAAGGAGCATATCAACTCTCCAAAGTTGTACTCTGACCTCCACGGTTTATGTACATGGTTTATGGCATGTACATGCTCGTGTGTGCATACACCCATACATGCATGCACACACACATACACACAAATAAATAAAATAAAAATTAAAAGTAGAAACCATTGTTAATGATGTTAGTGATTGTTGAGTCATTGAAACTAACACTATAACTGGCCCTACAGAGGCATATTGTGGGTATTTGATGACTGATGAATTAAATGAGATCAAACCATCCTGTTAGATGTGCATTTGGGGGGAATCTAGGGCTTTGGATGTGAGCTTGGTTGATTTAGATCTTTTCACTCCTGNTATCCCACTGCATAGTGGCTGCTCCTGAGGATGAGAGAGGAGAAACACAGATATAAGAAACTGTACTCTTGGCTCTTTTGTGTTTGTTCAATTAGGCTTTGTCCCTTAATGGCCTCAGAAAGCTGTGGTACACTACATTTTATTATGATGATTTTGAGTCAGCAAAATCCTGAAACTGTTCTCTACATTCTGTGGTAAAAAGAGTTAGAGCCTTCCGTTAGATGTAGTTCATAATGTGGGTGGTTGTGCCAGTGAGACTTTCATTTCTGTGAACATTTTACCTGAGAGAAATAATTTTAAAAAAAAAGAAAAATTCATTTTGGCTTGCAATTCTAGAGGTTTACACCCAGCTTTGGCTGAAACTGTTGCTTTGGGGCTGAGATAAAGCAGAGCATCCTGGCAGAGATGCTATGATGGGGAAATATATATATGTATGTATATATATACATATATATATGCATATATATGTATACATATATATATGCTTTTTACTTTCTCCATGTTGTTTTATTTTGTTTTTTAAACAATGTTTGTTCTATGGAAATTCCATACAATGGATTTTGAACATATTCATTCTCCTCAACTCCTCCCATAACCCCCTCTCATCCCTTCCCACCCAACTTTGAGNCATCATTGTCTTATTTTTCCCCATCAAGTCCAGTTTGGGTTGCTCCACTATCCTTGGGAGTCAGGCCTATCCTGGCATGTGATCTGCCTACCAGGGCTCATATCATTAAAGGAAACTGATTCTCCCTCTTCCAGCAGCTACCAAATGCCAACGGCTCCTCAGCCAGCAATGGGATTCCATGCCCACCCTCCCCGCTCTCTCTTGGGATTTTGTCTCCCTTGAGCTCATGCTGGTCTTGCAGATGCTATCACAATTGTTGTGATGTCATGTGTGCAACTGCCCTGTTGCATCTAGGAAACAGTTTTCTTGGTGTTACCCAGCTCTTGGAANCNATCCCTCTTCCTCACAGATCCCTGAGCCTTGGGAAAGGAGGAGTGGAATATGAATATCCCATTTAGGGTCCATCCTCTGTGTCCACATTCATACACTTGTGTGTGTAGGCAAATGGAGGCCTCAGGCTGACACCAGCCATTGTCCCCAATCACTCTTCTATCTTCGCTATTCCTGAGGCAGGGTCTCTCAATCAAAACCAGAGCTAGCCCATATGGCTAGTCTTGCTAGCCAGCTTGCTCTGGGGATCTTATCTCCTCCACCTTTGGAGACTAGAATTATAGGCAAGTGGCTCTCCCCTCTCANAGTCCTCCCCCAGCATTTACATGGATTTTCAGTCTGAACTCAAGCCCTCACAATTATGAATCAAGTACCTCAACCACTGAGTAAACCTCCCAGGCTCTGTTACCAACCTTTGAATGAACAGCCAACCTCTCATATATACTCAAGGATGGGGAAGGATAGAGAGCCCACCCTGAGGCTGTAGAATTATCCAGAGGACAGTAGGAATCAGACAGTAGTGTCTTAAACTACCATGGAAGAGTCACAGAGTAAAAACTCCCGAGACTTCTGTTTCAGCCCTTCTCCTTACTAACTGTGAGATATGAAGTCAACAGTTGACATCTTCGTGCTGAAATTTCCCCTTCTGTTAAATGGTAAAGTACAAGTCATGGAGATGTCCTGAGGGTAAAACAAGAAGAGCCATGACACATGATTGAAAGTCTTAGCTAAAGTTCTCTACAGAAGTGGGAGATGGCCGTGATAGTTTGGTGGTCAGGATGAGGAAGACTGCTCAGAGGCCTGAGCAAAGCTAAGTGTCTGGGATAGACTAGCCAAGGAGGCTTGCTTTGTTTATCGTTTGAATGTTTGCTTCAGAAGTCATATACCAGAACTTGAACCCCCAAGGTTGAAGGCAGAGCCTGCTGGAGATGACTAGGTCAGGAAGGCTCTATGCCCGTGAATGGAAGCTGTGCTGCTACAAGGGGCCTGGAGGAAACTATCTGGGACCTTTTGTCCTTTGTCTTCTTGTGAGAAACAGAGTTCATTTATGATGTTCTACCTTATGAAGACTCGAACGAAGGCACCATCTGTGAAGAAGGGGACCCACAAAGACACCAATTTTGTGGGAGCCCACAAAGGTTTTCTAGTGAGATCTCAGCTTGCTTTACACAGCAGGGCTGCATTAGCGGATGGCTTGACCACGTGCAATGTCACCAGGTGTTTGGGATGGTCTACACTTGGCTGTGCTGGGGGGAGGTCTTTTGCTCCATCCCTTGGCATTCCTTTAAAAACCCTTTAGTAGAGACAGAAGGGGCTGNTGGGTTTGGACCCAGGCCCTCCCAAGGCTATCCTGTATTTTCTGTCTCTCTCTCTCCTCTATACTTCTATCTACAAATTCCTCATTTCTCCCTGCTCAAGAGTACCCTGGGGGAATAAGAGGGAACTGGTTATCCCACACAAGTTTTCTGGCACCTCAACCTTGAACTGGGAAGTACAAACCTCACTAAACACAATTACATGATGCAGTCTCTGACCCTGTAAGAACTATGTTTACGTTGTTCAGACATTACACAGTCCACAGGTATTTTGTTGCAATAGCCTGAATGAACTAAGACTGTGTGAATGAATGAGAGAATGCCAGTTCTGTGCCATATGTGGATTGCCAATTGTGAATACCTCAAACATACTGAAAACCTACAGTAGGGCTACACTGTACATACATCAGGGTGTACACTTACTGACGCAAATACCATCTCATGATCACATTGTGAGCATCAGTTAGTACTGCAGAGAACTTTGTGAATATAAGGAAGGTGACCTTATATAGACTTTATATATTACAGACTCAGTCNGGGTAAAGTATGTGCCACAGCCCATGGGCTTGTTTCAGGTTCATTCCCTCCAGGGATGCCTCTGGATGGCACTGGCTCCCTCCGGACGCCTCACTCCATCTCTCAGCCTCAAGTGCCTTTACCATGATGGGAAATAACTAACATGACTGTCTAGCAATAAAAACACCTCCTTTGTGTTTGTCCACGACCCACAGACCTTCTGTTACTATCTCCTCACATCTTTAATCTTCCCTTTAAGGGTTATTTAGTAAACTTTCCCCCGACCCATCTGCCCACCACATTAAATGCTCTGGGTAGGGACTTTAAACGTGGGTTTTCTTCCTGTTTGAAGTTCATCATGTAGCCCGGCAGCTTTGGTTTTCACATCTTCATCTCCTTCCTNCTACTTGGCTCCAGCTAAGGAGGCTTGAGTATGGAGACAGAAATGGCCCTTAGCTTTCTCTGTACAAAGCATTTTGTGGCTTTTTCTGTATGTAATTGGGTAGGAATCTGGCCTTTTCCAGATGAATTACAGGTATGTATCAGNTACTCAGTTGACAAGATATACTGAGCGCTGCTGGCCTGTGTGGGGACACAGTGGCCCAAAAGATTGCTTGTGTAATGGGAGAGCTATTTGAAAAGTCTGTTTGAAAGACAGNGGAGTGTTGGAAAAGATTAAATCATGATTAGAAGGTTTGGCTCTGCGTGTTGTTGCCTTGTGGCCTTATCACAGCTTCTTTTTCTACATAATGAGTGACTTTCAAACAGACATTTTTTTTTCAGGTTTTGTAGCAAAGGATGGCCTTGAACTCATGGCAAGGGCTGGGATAGTAAGTCTAGGACACAATGCCCAGCTTCATTGGTGTTTCTTTTTTCTTTCTTCCTTCCTTCCCTTCTTCCTTCCTTCCTTTCTTTGTATGTGTGTCTATATATATACATATATGTATACACACACACACACATACACACACATATATTCACCTACCTCTGCCTCCTGAGAGCTGGAATTAAAGGTGTGCACCACCATGCCCAGCCTTCAAACAGTGATTCTTAGACACTCACCACTGAGATCTTTCCCAAGGCTGAGCTCAGCCTCTCATATACATTAGGTTTCCATGTTCACTTTCATATAGAGGTTTGTAAGATGGATGGTATTTGAAACTAAGAAAACTAGAGGAGCATTGGCAGCTTTTCAATCTGACTTCATGGGAGTGTACGACTTTACAAACAATACAAGAACATGTGTGAGCGTGCTGGGATGTGTGATACAGCATTATATATCAATCAATGGACATCCACCAAATTCCTGGCAGACTAGAGACTGTCTTAGTATGTGGACATCAGAGCTACCATCATCATCTCTGTGTCTTGTGCATTCGTATAAAAATGTATGAGAAATTTAGTCAATAGTCTTAGAAAATAAAGTAAAGTAGAAAAGGGAAGAAAATTGCTGATTCCAGAGACAATGACTGTTACATTTCTAATTTCTTTTCCATGTCATTAAATATCAAGATATTTTAACCTTAACATATTCCATAAATAGAACCATTTTAGTTCTCCAGCTTCTGATTAACTTCTTATTTTTCTGTTTCATATTATTCATGGAGCACACACACACAGCTTGCTTTGTTTTCTTTCTCAGTACAGAACTTATCTAATAATGTGAGGCATCCAGTACTTTATTATAAATCCATAACCTAATGTAAGCGATCTGAACACTTTCAAGTGGGGCCAGGCTCAGCTACGGTATTTAGCTATCAAATGTGCTTTCAACTTGAGTTATTTTCAACTGGTGATAAATCTTTTAGGAAATAGTTCACATCAGTCAAGGAGTATCTTTTATAGATGTATAAATACACAGACACAGCTACACAGAGAGAGATTGATTGATTGATTGATTGATTGATTGATTGATTGATATTCTGGCTTTTTATTTAACTTGGCAGCATGGATATTTTCCTGAGTGCTACATGGCTAGGGCAGTAGATATCACCCAGTAATACATAACCAACATGTAGCAAAACATCTGGCCAATANTAGGTGCTCCACAAATATTTACGAGTCAAATTACTTGTTTGTAAAATGAATGCAAATATTAAAAGTTCTGTTTCACATACTGAGTTAATGAATGAATGGTACATGGAGAAAATGCCATGCTGTCAAGTGAAATAAAAGGTTATAATCGGTTAGAANCATGGAGAAAAATGAAAACCAAGCCCACTGTCCAACAGTATGGATGTGTAACCCTCCTCCTCATTCCTTCCCTTATTTCTGTAACCGCTCCCCACCTTCCATAATGCAACCTCTAATATTCTACCTATCACTGAAGATGGGCTTATACTTTTTAGAATTATATGTATTGAAATCGTATGTCTTAAACAATCAGCTGTTCTCTCTTGTATAGCTCTTCTTTAACTCATGCAGTTGTTTCAAATACTTCAGAGTGACCAACGCTTTTGCACAGACAGTAGTTCAGTCCTTTTTATTGCCGTGTAGTGGTCCATTGATTTAGACATACTAGTTTGTTTGTGAAGTTACTGATGGACTTTGGATTGCTTTCCTTTTGAAGGTGTTGCAACATCCTTGTACAAGTCATTCCTCTTGGGTGTGTTTTCATTTCTCTAGAGTAAATACCTAGGAGTGAAATGGCTGGATCAGGTGGTAGGACAGATGTATGGTTAACTTTTTAAATAGCTACCAAGAGTGTTTTCCAGAGTTGCGTTCTCAAAGCAGAATATGAATTCCTCCCCCTCCATGTCTTTATCATCACCTAGTATGTGCAGTCTTTATTTATTTGTGTATGTATTTTAATAATGTGTTCACTCAAATTGTTTCCCATTTTTAGTTGGGTTATTTTATTTTTTTGAATTTAGGACTTTGAAATATATTTTGGCTACAAATCAATTAGATTTAGGAAGTGGAAATATGTTTCCCTAATTTGTGATTCATCATTTCATTCCTTTACTATTGTCTCTGTGTGTGTATGTGTATGCATATACATGTTCACGTGTGTGCACATGTATGTCGCAGGTATGTGTGCAGGTGTGTGCACATGTGTTCGGGTCTGTGACCAACAAGTGCCTCCCCTCAATTATTCTTCACTGATTTTTTGAGACAGGATCTTTCACTGACCCTGGAGCTCAGCAGTTTGTCCAGGCTGGCTAGCTAGGGAGCCCACGGATCCTGCTGTCCTATCACAGTGCTGATATTATAGACTGTGCTGCTGCCTTTTATGTGGGTTCTGGGGGATTGAACTCAGGTCCTCATACTTGTACGACAAGCACTCTACTGACTAAGCTGTCTCCTAAGCCCCTCTACCATTGCTTTTTGAGGAGGGGGTCTTAATTTTGAATTGAGTCCAATTTACTAGTTTGTTTGTTAATGCCATACTTTTAGTGCAGTATCTAAGTCCTCATAAGTTTTATATGAGTATCTTACATTATTTCCACCTCTCCCTCCCACCTTGTGTGCCTTCCTCCACTCTCTCCCAAGCTCATAACCTCTTCTCCTGTAATTATTGCTTATGTGTGTGTGTGTGTGTGTGTGTGTGTGTGTGTGTGTGTATGACTGAACAATACTCTGCACAATTGGTCTATGCCATGTTAATTTATTCAGTTATCAATTAATAGACATTTAGATTGTTGTTACTGTTATCAATAGTGCTACCATGAACATGTGTACACACTATGTCATGAATCCGTCAATTCTTCAACTCTGGTACAAGAATTATGGTGCAGAAAGGAGAAAATATGAGCTGGGCATGGTGAGACATATAACCTCAGAACTCAGAAAGCAGAAGCAGGTGGATCTCTATGAGTTCAAGGTCAGCCTGGTCTACCAGAGCTGCTTAAGTGAGACCATGGCTCAAAAGGAAAGAAAGAGAGACAGAGAGGGAAAAGAGGGAAAGAGAGAAAAGAAGAAAGAAGAAAAGGAGGTATAGGGGTGGATAATGAAGCTTGGAGGCATAGAGAGGAATGATGAAGGTGCGAATAGGATTCAATACTGTGTAGGAACAGAGCTAACTAAATCATACCAGAAATTGGGAAGTGGTGGGGATGTTGATCTGTTTGCTCTCGTGTAGCACAATTAGACATGGTCTGAGTTCAAGTGGGAGGGTTTCCGTAGACAGCTAGAATGTAGATGGAAGATTAACGCTGAAAATACTCACTTAGCAGTTAGAATCTTGGTCCTGTTGAAGCCATGGGACCTCCCTGATCTTCTCCCAGGCCTGGTGTGCCTTTGCTTTGCCTTCCACTCTGATTCATAGAGCAGAGTGCTGTTGTGTTCCAAGACAGGATCTCAGTAAGTCATTAGTATTCATGTGTTATGATATGAGGGACTGCAAGCCGCAGATTTAAAAGAAGTGAAGGGCCTTACCCTTTTTTCATATAGATAAAAATAGATTGTCCTGCAAGATAAAGTGGGGGGAGGGGAAACTGTAAAAGCACCTGTTCCCTCATTTCTGACCAAGTGTCATAAAGCAATAAATCGAGGGACATTTATCAAGTCAGTGCTTTCATTAGAGAAAGATAAGGCGTGTAAGCTGGAGATGATTGAGTTTGCATAAACCACTTACAGATTCTGTTTAGAAATAGTGGCATGCTATAGAACTTTGAAACTTTCATTTTGTGAGACGTCTATGGGAAGATTACTATCAAGGTTACTCATTTCCTAGGAGGGACAAGAGCCAAGAGTGGGGTTAGCGGACTCTGTGATGTTACCGGCTCATTAAGTTCCAGCTCACATCTCCGTCAGTAGGGCAGAGACCCTTGAGAAATGGAATCGCTCCCTCTGAATGGAGGCATCAGACAAATCACCTCTCTAGATCACACAAGTATACAGTCTCCTTGGACACTGACTGTAAAGTACTAATTGAAGGTCACATCACNTGCTCAGATTCCAACCCCACCCACAAATGCTAATTATTGGCAGCACATCCAACTTTCAAAGCAAAGGTCTAAACAACTGCAAAGGAAAACACACACACACACACACACACACACACACACACACACACTAGATTGACCAGCACTAGATTGACCAGACATACTTTAAAATCTTGGGGCTATAAAATGTGGCACAAGAAAAGTTCAAAGGTAAACAGAAAAGGAACTGATGTCACATGACAGGTGTTTCTGTCCTAAATACATAAAAAGTGTGGAACACCGAGACCACATCCATCAGAGAGGAAGAGACACAATGTGCTGTGATGGGGGGTTTGGGGAAATCACAAAAGTTTGGAATGTGAATTGCTGTGACCCCTTTTGGAAGGGTCATGGAGGAAGCTGCTTGTCTTATGGTAACCCAGTAGCAGAGAGACAGGCAGTCCCAAGGATACTCTAAAAGCATGCCCCCAGTGATCTGTCTCTCACCAGGCCCTACCTCTGCACCAAATAGTCCAGTCAGTATTAATTCACCAGTGGAATAATCTATTGCAGTCAGTGCCCCTGTGACGCAAACGCTTTTCAATAGCGCCACCAGTTGGGGACCAAGCATTCAACACATGAGTCTTCTTTTGGGGGATGGGAGGGGCTCTATCCAAACCACAACAGTGGTACTTACAGTGAGCTCTGCCCTTATAGAGTGTTTCTTCTGCTAATAGAGATAGATATTAAAGAGTCACTAAACTAAATACAGTGGTGGTATCGTGAAAGAGAAGTTCGGGGTTAAAGAAAACACTAACTGTCTAGCCACTGGTAACTATCACAAAGGAAGCGGTATTTCACCAAGCGGAAGGCATCCAGGCAGGAGTACGAGGAAAGAGCTGCAAGGAGGAGGCAAAGACCCAAAGAAAGGCATGTTTGAAAAACTGAAAGCAAACCACTGTGGCGCGTTGCNAGACGAGGCTGCAAGGCTGCCAAGCGCAGGGCAGCTGAGCTGATCATCAAGATTGTGGGCCTTATCCGACCTACCTTGGGTTTTATGGGGAGAATTGTCCCCTTGGGTTTTATGGGGAGAAAGGACTGGAGGTGAGGAATTACAAAGTGGATTCCAAAGTGAGTGATGAGACAAGGGTGCTGACACCTTACCAAGGAGGAATCAACTTAGGATACTGAGGATTCAAGATGTGCAACCCCAAAATATGGCATCTTGGTATGTGAGAAAACAGCAGAAGATGGACAGTCGTGGTCACATGCTCCTTGACCTTGTCCCCTGAAGCAAGACCCTCCTTTGAGAGGTACAGCTCCTTTAGCCAAAGGAGATGAAAATCCATAGCACTAAAGGTCCGGGGAAAGGGAGACGCGTCAAGTTCTTCCTGTGTCCTATCAAGAGATCCCACTCTCTCCAGTCATGTTCCTCATGCCTGTTCTCCTTTTGAGCAACTTACACAGAAACACACTTCCTATGCCTTTGGGTCTTTACTTCCTTAGGAAGGCTCTCACCCCATGTAATCTTTATGTTGAATTTGTATGCAAGTCCATTTGTTGTTACAGGTACCTCAGCTATGAACTGAAAAAAAGTTAAGAAAAGATACCTGTCTTCCCTTACAACACTAACAAGAAAAGCTCATTTCTCCTTCGTCTTGTAGTACAAAATGAAGCAAAGCCAGTATTGTAGAGTGAAACTTTAGTCCTGGACTCTAACCTTAAAATATTTTTTTAATCATCTTTGTCCATTTTCTGCTAGACTGTAGCAGGTAAAGGAGGAGTTGCCTTTGGACTTGCAGTCCAATTATTTCGGCTTCTTATCCTTTCCTGAGGCAGAGGAGGGATGGCACAGTGAAGAGGTGGGCTCCTTAACTCTCAGAGTTGAGTGAGATTGGAGCAGGGTAGAGAGAAACCAGAAAGACATCTACAGTCTGCTGCTGTGCAGAGACACCTCATATTCTCTACTGGTTTTTAAAACTTCATAATTTCTATGCTGTGATCTCTTGAGAAATTCTTTATAAGAAAAGTTGCCTTGTATGAATTTAAAAAAAAAAGACAGAAACATCTTCAGCCTAGATCCATATTCTATGAAGATGTGCCAGAACCCATGGTGTAGAGGCAATGTGGTGAATAGGCGTCACCCTACATGTCCTTGTGATATGGATGTCATCATGATAAACTTACAGATGTGCAAATGGACCTCTATTGTAAAATACTACCACCAGCTCCATTTTCGTCCAAGAATGACCAAGAAGAGACATCCAAACCTCCCTTTTTCTCAAGTTTAACTGAAATGCGCAATGATTAATGGCTTTCTAAATGCATCTAAGCAGTACTAGACCTGGAGGAAATTGGAATCATCTTTGCACCTAAAAAA
>LZPO01075957.1:92121-107183 GCA_001675575.1 Neotoma lepida
TTCACCTGGAGGGGAATGTAAATATGGTCAGGCAGCTCACAACTTCTGAAGGCAGGCCCCCACAGTAACATGGAGTCAGTTATACTACTTCTACAGCACCCTTAAGAGCAACTGTCAAGGGCAGAATTCTGGGTTGGACATTCCAGGGGCTATATGCTCCTTACTGGAATTGGAACCATGCCAAAAGTCAACCCAAGGGTGACCATGCCTAATCTGGCTCATACTGTAGAAGTTCAATCATAACATAAAATACTTCCTGGGCTCATCACGTGGGCCATGTGTACCCCCACTACCCAGCACTCACCTCTGGCTGGGATAGCTGACCACATTTTGCATCTTGACCAGGAAATGTTAGGCTTTGGTCGGTGTGGAAGGTAAGCGCGCAGAATGTGAAGGAAAGGCTGGACACTTCCTCTCTGAAATTGGGAAGCAGGGGGAAGACAAAGATGCTACCTTGTGACTTTTGCTTCTAGCTACTTTCCTCTGTAAGGCTTTCTACAAGGATGTATCCTCCACTCTCTCATTGTTGGTGAAGTTCTGTGTTGAAAGCAACAGAGCTCATTAGAGTGGACCCTCTGACGTCCTGCCCATACGTCTGTGTTTAATAAACTTGGTTGACTGTGAGAGGAAAGGGTTGCATTTTGGCTAGGACAAGGACAATCCATATAATCCAAGCTTTGTGCTGTGTAGCCATTGTCCTCCATGGGATGTACGAGATGTATGGCCCAAGACCTTTCTGCTCAGGGCCTGCTCTCTGTCTTATAAGCTAAGAGTTATAGTCAGATGTGCACAATATTCTTTTTTATAGACTATTTTTATTGATTCATTGACAATTTCATGTGAGCAATGTATCTTGAGCCCCCACACCTTCACCCCCTCTTCCCCAGGCATCCTCAACACATCTCCCTCCCTCCTGGTATCCTCTCTCCCTTTCTTTTCTTTTTTTCATAACTCACTGAGTTCAGTTAGTTCTGCCTGTTGGAATATTGGCTGATCTTGTTGACTTGATCTTCTGTGGGTAACCATAGCTGCAGTGAGTTGATGAGTGTCATGGCCTCGTCATGTCCAGAAGACAGAATTTCATAACACTCCTCCCCATATTCTGGCTCTTACATTCTTTTAGCCCCTTCTTCCGTGATGTTTCCTGAACCTTGGGGGTGGGGGAAGCTGAGTATTCAATATAGCGCTTTGTCTGGGTAGGAATCTCTGCACTGACTACTGACCACTGCAGAGAGAGAAGCTTCTCTGGTCGGGGGCAGCACTGATCTATGTGTATAAACATAAATATAGTTTTTGAGACTAGGTCTCATTATGTAGTGCTGGGTGGCCTGGAACTTACTATGTAGACTGGACTAGTCCTGAACTCACAGATATCCATCTGCCTCTGCCCCCTGAATGCTGGGATTAAAGGTATGCACCATCATACCTGACTTAAACATAAGTATGTAGAAGACAGTTTAACCATAGGTCCATTTAACAAGAGAGTGGTAGTAGATTCCCCCTAGGGCCTGTGGCCTCCCAGCCATGGGCTTTTGACCAGGTTTATAGTACCAGGCATGAATTTTCTCCCATGTAGAAGGCCTCAAATCCAATTCAAAAGCAGTTGGTTACCCCCATAACCTATGCCACTATTGTACCAATGGGTGCTTCTTGCCAGGCAGGTCAGTGTTATAGGATGAAGAGTTCGATGCTGTGTAATAGCACTGATGGCTTTTCTCCTCTGGCAGCTTGTATATAGTACCTTCTAGAACTATGAAAGCTAGCCAGCAGGTAGGAAGTCTGCAGGTCATTTCCAGCTTGATTTCGATACCGTAGGTAGTCTCTTAAAGCTCATGAGTCTTGTTAGCTCAGTCCTGTATAATGAAGTCCTTCTCTCCCAATAGCTTCTCTCATTCTGGCTTTATTAACTGAGTTCTGAGTCTTTGTTTAGCTACTTTCTATGATGGGGCAGTTGTTGAACAAATGCTCAAGAAAAGCCATTTGGGGCTTCCAGAGTTACAACCTGTGGTTGGAATCCATCTGCTTAACCAGGAAAGCAATCCATACCCCAACAGTCCCATAGTATATCTGGGTCAGCTTTTGCATGGGATGACACACGTGTCAAAAAGTATCCCTGGGAGGCTGAGGATTCTGATCATGGTGCTTTCCCTGACAGGTTAAGTGTGGTGAGGATCCTGTATAGTACACCCAAGGAGATGGATGAAACACCACAGCAGCACCAGAATGTGCCTTTAACCTTTCCAGTGATGGGGCTATGGGATCCCATTGGAGAATTCTTGCCTTATCAGCCTGACACAGGCTCTTCTTGCAGACAAACAAGAACGGTATCTGCTGCCCACTGAACAGTCAGGAGCCTTGAAATTAGCCAGTGCAATTTGCTTTCAGAGAACTTTCTTTTTTTCAAGTTACTGGAAAATATTCTCAAAATAACTCTGCTTGCTGTAGGTGAGCTGGAGCTACAATTCTACCAGAAATAGGTACCTGATTATCTGACTCCTGTCACACTTCAGTAGGGTATATGATGGGTACAGAGAGACAAAGGACAGCCTGTTAGATAAGCATAGGTTTTAATTTTATTTTATTTAATTTGTACAGTGCTGGGAATGGAACCTGGGGCCTTGTGCATGCCAGCCAAGTGTCTTCCACTGAGATGACTACCCTAGCCGTCATTTCATCATTTACTATGTTGTGTTTTGTTTGTTTTTCAAGACAGGATTCCTCTGTGTAGCTCTGGCTGTCCTGTCATTAACTTTTAAGATGCAGACGGGAGAGATGGCTCTATGGTGATGAGCACTTGTTGCTCTTGCAGAGGACCCAGGTTTGGTTCTCAGCACCCACATGGCAGTTAACAGCCCCCTATAAATCCAGTTTCAGGGGAATCTAATGCCATCTTATGGCCTCTGTGGGTTCTACATGTGCATAGTACACAGATACACATGCAGGTAAAACTCCCATACACATAAAATAAAAAGAGATAAATCTTTTTAAATGTACAATNCAATCAAGTCTTGAAACATAAGACATGCTAAACTTCACTAAAACAAGGAAACTAACCTTGGTTCTTTCCTTCTAGAGATGCCAGATCCCTGATCCTCACAGAGGCCTCCTGAATCAGTCTAGGCAGGAGAACACCTCTGAACGTATGTCTGTCCTTCACCCTAGAGCCTTATAGCCTGCCCTCTGAATTCAGTGCCTACTGGGGTAGAGTAGGTTCTGAGCTATCCAGGAGACAAGGGAAATTCCTTATCCTTCCTTTTATTCTGTGTCACCTGTCACCTCTACATAGGATGCACTATGAGTGTCACTCGTTTATGTGCTTGTCAAGATGGTAGACAGCAGTGTGGTGATATATTGAGCACCCTAATAAACTTTCCTGAGGATCAGAGAACAGCCACTAGTTCTTACCTCTATGAAATCCTCAGCCTAAAGAGAGTGAGTTCCTGTTTCCTCACACCTTATATACCTTTCTCTGCCCTGCCATCTTACTTCCTGGGATTAAATGTGTGTGTGCTTCCCAAGCAAAGGCATGAGATCTCAAGTGCTGGATTAAAGGTGTGTGCCACCACTGCCTGGCTCTGTTTCTCTCATATACTGGATCAATCTCATGTAGCCCAGTGTGGCCTTGAACTTACAGACATCCAGAGGGATCTCTGCCTCCTGAGTGATAGGATTAAGGGTGTGTGCCAACGCTGCCTGGCCTCTATGTCAAATCTAGTAGCTGGCTCTGTCCTCTGATCCCCAGGCAAGTTTATTAGGGTACACAATGTATCACCACACAGCAGTGTCTAGAAGAGTGAACATTATTCTTCTCAATACAGAGCACTTTCACATGTGAGATCTGATAAGTCCTAGAATTGTGGTAAAATGGGATTAAGAAAATAATTTATGTCTACATTGCTCTAAAAAGTAATTGAAGCTCCTCAGCGTCTCTCTGCATTACATACTCCATAATACTTTCTTCCTTATTCTGTCGTCCATATATTTTGCACACTTCATCATCTGCTTCCTCATCCGAATTCTCTTTCAGTAATTGAGAAATGCCACACACAGGTCAAGACAAAAGCACTAATTGATTTAACTGTGTCTTAGTTCTAGCTAGTACTTCAGTGATTAGTAGTCTGGGGAGACTTTCCTTATGTTGGGCATTATAATAAATAATTGAAATGTAGCATCTAACCTAATCCTTACACATCCTTAGTGTGATTATCCCTATTTTTTTAGAGCACAGAAACTAAGGTATTCTGGAACTTGTCCGAGTCTTATAGCTGGTAAGGGAGAAACCCGAGACTCCAGTGCAATTTCACCTATATTCAGTAGATTGATCTTTGAGGCTGGTGGCCTGTCCGAGGCACACCTTTGGCCATGCACAAGAATAGTGGAGCATAGTTTCTGGAAATAAGGAAGAAGCCTGGTTTGAATCTTGTCTTGTCACTGACTGTGCAAAGCCAAGCAAACCAGGTCACCCCCCTTAGCCCGTGTTTCCAGCCATGATATGAAAAATCGCCCCCGAACTCTGTAATCAGGAACAGTGTAAACCTTCAAGCACAGCACGTGGATAGACGTTGGTAGTTGACTAGGGTTATGATGTATGGAGGAAATAGCACTCACTCTCACTACAGCCATCTCCATTTCATGCAGACACGTTTTGAAATACCCCTGGGAATTTACCATCAATGGAAGTGTCTAAAGGTTCCCGGATCCATTCTTGTTTCATCCTGCGTAGCTGGAAGTCAGCAACAAGTTCTAACAAGTCCCACTTGGTGTGTGCAGGAGCATAAAACGGAGTTTCTATTGAACAGTTCTGGGACGGTCTCCTTCCATCTCTCTCCTAATACCGGGATGATACATAAATACTTTGAATATTGCTCTAGAGAAAGAGCCTCTGAAACACTAGGTTGAGGGAAGTAGAGGATCCCTCTGTAGTCTGCGTCTTCCAGGATGAGATTCCTGTGTGACCTGGTGGCTGGATCTAAGGCTCGGGGAAAGGAAACCGGGTCTCTCCTACCTAGCATCGTTTCTCAAGAGAAAAGGGATCTGGCAGCTCTGGAAGGAAAGAGCCAACGTTAGTTTCTTTGTTTTAGTGAAGTTTAGCATGTCTTATGTTTCAAGACTTGATTGTATTGTACATTTAAAAAGATTTATCTCTCTTTATTTTATGTGTATGGGAGTGTTACCTGCATGTGTATCTGTGTACTATGTGCATTTAGTACCCACAGAGGCCAGAAAATGGCATCAGACTCCCTGAAACTGGATTTATAGAGGGCTGTTAACTGCCATGTGGGTGCTGAGAATCAAACCTAGGTCCTCTGCAAGAACAAGAGAGTAGAAGTTGCTAGCAGCTTCACTGACTCTCCCAACTTCCAAACATCATCATTTGAAAAGTGCAAAAGATACCAAGAGGGCTACAAAAACAGCTCAGGGGTCCAATGCTTGCCCAATGTATATGAGGTTGTAGGCTCCATCTCCAGCATTTCACAAGCAAACAAGCAAACTGGATTTTCTTCTAACCTAGACAGGAAGTTTGTACTGACAATAAAAATGTACCAAAAAAAGTAAACATAATACTTTCTTAAAGTTATACTCCTAATCAAAAGTTTTGGAGTTAAGCCTCAACCAAGCTAAGCATATTCTAAGACCCAAGTTTAATAAAACTTTCTTCTTTCTGTAATTAAGAGGTGGGGGATTTTGGTCCTTAATTAAACAAGATGCTCAAAGCTGGAGTTGAGCATCAGCTCTGATTTTGGTGGCACCAGAAACTCCATTTAATCACTTTGGTGGCTCTCAGCCCAGTTTGCTCACAATGCTTTCTCATCTTTATTTAGCAAGAGTGTTTGTCATGTAGAGAAGGATCTGTGTGGATAGTTTCTGACTTTTGTATCTTAATGAGATGTGTGGCCATTTCTCTTAATGATTTTCAAATATGTTTTAATATATCCAAACAGGAAGTAAGTCTCTATCAGACTGTATGTGTGTATAATTCTCTGCACACACACAGGTAAACTGGAAACCAAAATATCATGATGTAATTCTCCCCCTGCTTTGTATTCCATTTTCATCTTTTTGGCTTATTTTAAGGAGAATGTTGGCCAAAACCCACTAGAGAGATTGCCAAGTCCACTCAGTTCTCCTTAGTCTAAAAACCCATCTCTCCTCCCCGGGTTTCACGTGCTCTCAGCTCACCCTAACACACACACACACACACACACACACACACACACACACGAATAACGAGTGCTTTGTGAGTTGTGGAAAGCAGTGCAGTCACCTCCTAAGGTGTTGAGTGCTAGCTGGCATCTGGAGTTCTGGAATTCCTGCAGTGTGCTAGTGCTGGCTCAGGGTTTGGTACAGTGGCTTTGAGAAATACACACCAACAGGCCTTCATACAGATCTGCCTTGCATACACTGGACACAGGGCTCTTGTGCACTCCATCAGTGGATTGGAAATTGTAGGATTCGTGGGTAGAGCAAAAGCCCAGGCAGAGTACATATTCCTAAATATGCAAGACAGTAAGCAAAGCAGACAAGCAAAGCAGACAAGCAAGGGTAGGGTATGCCCAACTTGAATAACCTTGAAGCAGAAATGGCATTGACTAAAGCTGCCTCTCTGTCACTGGCCCACAAGCCCAAGTGTGTTTATGGCCCATCAGGCTTTGCCCATAAAGGCTAAAAGGAACCCTGAGTGGTTCTATAAGCCCTGCTGCTGTCTTAGTGTATGTTTAAAGGCATGTGGTTTAGTTTCTTTTATCATCACAGTGACAAAAGCCTTATAAAAACAACTTAAGGATAAAAGGGTTTATTTTGTGTCCTAATTGGAGGGTGCGTCCATCATGGTGGGACGAGGTGGGAACAGGAGTGGGAAGCAGCTGATCACACTGTGTCTCCAGGCAGGAAGCAGACAGAAATGAATACTCCACTCACTCTCTCCTTTTTCTCTGTATTCTGCAGTCTAGGATCCCACTTTTGGGGGTGGGGGGTGCTACCCACATTCAGGATGGGTCTCCTTCCAGTACTTCCAGAAATATTCCCAGAGATGTGCTTCCTAGGCAACTCTACATCCAGTCAAGTTGATGTTGATGATTAACCATCACAGCAGGGCCACATATTGGTCCAGGTTTTGAGGGTCACACAGTAGCTACTGTCAGCCTCACTGTATCAGGCCCAAGTGTAGCAATGAGATGACAGGGAAACAGACCTTTGAGTTCTAAGACTGTGACTCTTTTCTCAAAAATCAGTATTTTCTTTCCTAGAATAAGGACCTGATCCTAACGCAAAGAAGTGATATTATATGACTCAGCCTCTTAGCCAATTTGCAGATTATGCTATTGCCTTTCCTGGGTACCAAAGTCCGTTGATTTTGCTGAAGAAGCACAATAGTTGCAAAGCCAGCATAATCTAGAGACAAACCCAGGGCGGAGAAAGCATAATGAATATAATAGATATTGTGAGAGGTTATGAGGTGCAGGGGCAGGGGCAGGGGCGGGGCAGACATCATCTAATCTCACTCAGCTTTCTAAAGAAACAGGTCCTAGAGGCTGGAGAGATGGCTCAGTGGTTAAGAGCACTGGCTTCTCTTCTAGAGGACCAGAGTTCCATTCCCAGCACCCACATGGCAGCCAGAACTGTCTGTAACTCCGGTTCCAGGGGCTCCAGCTCCCTTACAGAGACATACATGCAGGCAAAACACCAATGCACATAAAATAAAAATAAATAGATTAAAAAGAGAAATAAAGAAATAGGTCCTAGAATTGAAAAATAGATTTCTCCTTGTTGTTAAGAAAGAGTAAACACAATGTAGTTTCTGCTTTACTCTTGGATTCAGTGATATGAAAACCAAAAACAAAACAGAAAGCACAAAACCAACCCCAAATCCCTAGCCAGATTTAGGTGACAAAAAATTGGAGCATATGAAGCCCAGAAGGGACCTTTGTGAGGTCCGCTGTTGTCAGTTTGGAATTCCTGTGGTCCTCCTAGGGGGCTTGGGCAGTGAAACATAAGCATTTTGAAGAAATAACTGTCAGCATAGATCAAGATGGCATTTCAAAAGTGATTCCCAAGAGAACAATGGGCAGCCTGGAGCTTTCCTCCCTTACCTCACATGGACCAGTGGTCGCTAGTCAGTGAGGTCTCTTTCCATCCAAGAAATAGGTGGACATTGACATCATCAACCTTTCGAATCTCATGCTTGGGGTCTCCTCTCCCACCAGTTTCTGACGCACAGATCAATTGAAAGAGTCTACAGAACAGATAATGCTTGGATGGATGGTCTTTGTGTCCTTGGAGCAAGTCAGTGCTAGAGAAAAATCTCTTACTGGCAAAGCTGTTACGATAGCTAACTACTGTCTGATACAGAGTTGTGTTTCCAGTCTTTAGTACCCGCTTCACTAGAAGTCTCACCCAGTTCTGAGAGGATAAATGCCTCCACTAGGAACTTTGTACACAGAATTCCTCTATTGGAGTTGAGACTGTGTCATCTCCAGCCACTTTGGGCTCCTCATGCCTCTCAGTCAACAGGCAGAGAAGAGGTTCCTATAATGATTACTATGTGGGAGCTGAGCTGCTGGCCCGAAATGGTGGGATGAGGAAGCGTTCATAGAATAGAGGTGCTCCTTTAGGACAGCCTCTTTTGTGCTCCCAGTCTTGTGATGAGAGGCAGTAGAAAGCCAAGACAACCCAGTTCAAGATGACCAGTGATTTCTCAGGAATGCAGGTGTGGGCCATCTCGCCAAACAGAGAACCATAACCAGCTGAGGTCCCAGCCAAAGGCAAAGGGAGTATATAGTGCTAAGTAGTACCAAAAAAAAAAGTATATGTGAGTATATGGCTGCTGGGGAGTGTAGCCAGAGGAGTTTCTCAGGTGTACCACCCGGTCCCACAGCTGCTCTGACCCAAGTAAACACACAAAAGCTTATATTAATTACGAACTGGATGGCCTATGGCTCAAACTTCTTGCTAGCTAGCTCTTATATCTTAAATTAACCCATTTCTATTAATCTATGTTTTGCCACATATTCCGTGGTTTTACCAGTCTACTGGCATCATGTTGTTCCTTTGGCAGCGGCTGGCGTCTCCCCCCAGCCTCTGCCTTTCTCTTTCCTGTCTCTCTCCTCGGATTTCCCTCCTGCCTCTAAAGCTGCCTTGTCATAGACCCAATCAGCTTATTTATTAACCAATGGGAACAACATATATTCACAGCATACAGAAAGACATCCCCCAGCAGAGAAGTGTCTTAGTTAGGACTTCTATTGCTGTGAAGAGACACCATGACCAATTCTTATGAAGGAAAACATTTAATTGGGGTGGCTTGCAGTTTCAGAGGTTTAGTCTGTTATCATCAGGCAGGACATGGCAGCATGCCAGCAGACATGGTGCTGGAGAAGGAGCCAAGAGTTCTACATCTGGATCAGCAGGCTGCAGGAAGAGAGGGAGACACTGGACCTCATTTGAGCATTTTAAACCTCAAAGAGCACCCCCAGTGACATACTTCCTGGTCCAACAAGGCCATACCCCCTAATAATGCCACTCCCTGGTGACCAAGCATTCAAATATATGAGTCTATGGGGCCATTCCTATTCAGACCACCACAGGGAATGTGCTTCTGTGTATGCGTATATGTGGAGGCCAGATGTCAACCCCAGATGTTGTTACTCAGGAACTGTCCACCTTGCTCTTTGAGACAGGGTCTCTCGCTGGGGTCTGGGTCTTGTTAATTAAACTAGGTTGACTAGCCATTGAGCTTCTTCCTGTCTCTACCTACGAAATTCTGGGATTGCAAGCTTGGGCCACTAATACCCAGCATTTTATGTAAGTGCCAAGAATTGAACTCGGGTCATCATGCTTGTACAACAAGCACTTCAGCAACTGAGCTATCTCTCCAATCTCTCCCTTCTTTTTTGCAGTACTGTGGATTTAACTTTAGGCCTTGTACACGCTAGGAAAATGTTCTACTACTGAAATACAGCCCTTAAAAAAAAACCCTTTCTTTCATTAGAGTGGGTGCATGCATGTGGAGGTCAGAGGACTATTTGCAGGAGTCAATTCTCTCCTTGCAGCACGTGGGTCCCATGGGTCTAACTCTGGTCTTGGTGACAGGCACCTTTACTCACTGAGCCATCTTGTTGACCCATTCTTAGCCTTTTAACTTTTTACTTGGAGACAAGATCTTGCTAAGTTGCTCAGGATGGCTTTAAACTTGTGATACTTTCGCCTCAGCCACCTGAATAGCTGGTATTACAGATCTGCACCAGCTGCCCAGTCTTCTCTGTCTCATCCCTGAAGATGATGGTGGTGATGGTGATGATGATGATGATGATGATGACATTGATGAGGAGGATGTTGTTATTGTTAATGATGATGTTGGTGATGATGATGACATTGATGAGGAGGAGGATGTTGATGATGATGATGGTGATGATGTTGATGAGGAGGTGGATGCTGATGTTGATAATGGATGATGATGTTGTTGACAATGATATTGATGATGATGATGATGATGAAGTTGGAATTTAAGTTACAGGATATCAAAGGAGGCATTAGAGCACCCAAGGGCTTGGCATCTCAGTGGGGGGGGATAAAATGTTTTCAAATGTGGGTAGGATATCACATATAGGTTAGTGAGCATATTGCCTTTATTTTGAGATGAAATTTTATTTTAGGACATGAATATGGATGCCAAATTGAAAGAGGGTGGAGCCTGATGATCATTTTGATGTGTCAACTAGGCCAATCTGTTGTACCCGGTTATTTAATGTTGCTTAACTGAGCTGTAAACAGCAGCTTCAGCCTGTGTCTGTGAATTGCATCCTGTCCTCTCTGATGATTTCAGACCTGCATAGTCAGGCTTGAGCCAGTTCTCTTCACACATGGTATACAAAGATATGCATCTGCCTCTCTGTTTTCCTACTGGTTTTATTCTCTGATTGAAGCCTCTCTTTGCAGATGTTGCCTTATCCATCACTTTGGCCGGCTAGGCCCAGAGCACATCCTGTAAGTGTTTGGTGTGCAATGTCTAGAGCTGCCACGGCATTCATGTGCTGCCCTTGTATAGAGATGGCAGTCAGCTCTTCCACCGTTAACCTCAGTTCTCAGTCGATCACTGACTCACAAACACCCTCTGAAACTCAAATAGCAGAAACTGGCAGTGAGAGAAGCTGCCACCCACACACCTTCTACCATGTGGGAGAGATGTATCCAAACACCGAGGCTTCACATTAGGAATCCTTTCTGCCTCTGTTACTATTTCTAAATATTTGATTTCCCTTGTGAATAGTGAAACATATGTAAAAGGGCATTCTGACAAACCAACAAAAAAACACTAGAAATATTAAGACTTGATGTGGTTTTGAGGGATGAGCAAGGCAAAAGACAGAAACAGCTGCCATGTTGGTCAGTAGGCACTGGCCTAGGCTTAGATAAGCACAAGCTATTTTATGAGATTACGTTAAACATAGAGTTGTTCTATGGCAATACATGATACTAAAACAAAAATCAAGAGAGTAAGCAAAAGCCTGTCACTGAATCCCAGGGTTTACACATGTAGTCCCAGCACTCACGGGGTTGAGGCAGAAGGAAGTTATAGTGTAAGACCTTGTCTTGGAAATAACACACACACACACACACACACACACACACACACGTAGCAAACTTTCTTGTCGGACTATCTCTTGTGGGACCATCAGATCCCCAATAACTACATAGAGACTTAATATGAATTAAGAAAGCTTGGCCTTAGCTTAGGCTTTTTTCCAACTAGCTCTTATAACTTAAATTAACCTGTGTCTTTTAATCTACATTCTGGCACGTGGCTTAGTTACCTCTGTTCTGTACCGTATGTCCAACTTCTTCAGTGTCTGTGGCAAAATCCACACTTCTAGCTTCCTCCTCCTCTTCCTTTCTCTCTCCAGAAATCCCACCTATCCTCTCCTGCCTAGCTATTGGCCATTCAGCTCTTTATTTAATCAGTTAGAAGGCACCTTAGGCAGAGACACATCTTTATGATGTACACAAATATTCTGCAACACACACATACACAATATTGATCAGTGGCAATGACAACTTCCTGGTTCTCTGTAAGTGAAATTTGGTGTTTTCCCAAAATATTGTGTTGAATTATAAAATACTATCCCAGACTCAGTGCTAAGAGTTAACATGTAAACTCTAACCCTAATTTTAATAGGAGCCTAATTTTAAAATGTAGCACAATTGTATAGATGTAAATAAATGATTAAGAAATACCTAAATACCTAAACAAATCCAAGTGTAGTGGCGCAAACCTTTAATCCCAGCATTTGAGAGGCAGAGGCAGGCAGATCTTTGTGAGTTTGAGGCCAGCCTGATCTACATAGCTATTGAGTTTCAGGACAGCCAGAGCTACAGAGTGAGACCTTCTAGAGTGAGATATGTATTTAGACATATGACCCTTTACATTGACGAAGTCTAGAGTGAGATATGTATTTAGACATATGACCCTTTACATTGACGAAGTGCTGACATTTGCTTGTGGCCTGGGGCTTTGGGAGGGCTGCAATGAGGTAGTGGAAGGATGGTTGCCTGAAAGTAGATGGAAACCTGCAACAACTCATAGGTATCTCCTCACAAAAGCAGTGGCCTGAAGGGACTAGATATTTGGGGTGTGAGTTTTTTATTCATTTGTGAGTTTTGTCTTATTTCTACACGCCTAAGCTGAACGGGGGACAGTTTGCTGCACTCACCTAGTGTGTCTTGTGGGTGAGATTGCATCCATCAATGAAGGCGGAACAAATTTACGTTTTTTTCAAAGTAAGTGACATTGCAGGGCTGATTAACAGCATAAAGGAATCCCTACCCTTTATCTGTGCTTCCAGTGTGCCAGAGGCCTTTGTAAGGCTAGTGCAAGTTCATGAATATGGATGTCTTCCAAAAATACTGTGTTTGGTTATACAGTGCTGTCTTGAAGCATCTAAATATACCTCTCTGTGACTGGGGGAAAACTCTGTTCTCTATAACACATGGCTCTAAAGGGGTAGGAACCCTATCCCTTATTACTGAACATCCATATTATTGGTCCATATTATTGAGCATCAGGCACTATGTAGGATTCTGAGGGTGCAGAGAGAAGCAGTGACATTCCCTGTTATCCCTGGTCTTTCGTTTGTTCTGGAGACCCCGGCCCTGTTCTGAGGGGATCCCGATACTGTCTTTTCATCTTCTCCACATGGCACCAAGTACCTTCTTCATTCCCTGCTTCCCCTAGAAAAAGAGAAGACGCCTGTCTTTCTTCTTGTGACCTGACAAGCTGGGTCTTCAGCCCACCACTCCCTAAGAGTAGAACCCTGGTCCCTGTTCTGCCTTCTCATGGCCGCTGTGATGCAGAGTCCAGGTGACATGCTGCCAGCTCCTTAGTTGTGCCTAAAATATCCCAAGACTGTGGGGCCTGATACAAATGTGATGGCCATTGAATGTCTGTGCGTCACAGGGTATGTTCAGGTATTTTTTTAAACTTGCAAGTTCCATCTCAAAAAAAGTGTTCAGTTAGCCCCAGGGTAAGAAAAATCCCCCCAATTAGTAGAATCATGAGATTCAGACAATTGCTGTATACCATATCTTAAGGTGTCTATTTTATGTGAATATTTGCAGAAGCTTCCATAAAATGTTAGGTTTATTTAACCAGTGAAGTCCAGAATATTTCTGTTAACTCTCATGTTTACAAAAGAGTGTACATTGGAGTTTAGAAGAAAAAAGGATGTAAGTGTGTGTGTGTGTGTGTGTGTGTGTGTGTGTGTGTGTGTAGTATAAGAGTACTCAAAAAACTAAAAGACATAATGAAGTCTACACATGGTAGACTATTTGCCTAACATGTGGATGGTTGAGAGAGGAATGTGGGGGGTGGAAGTGGGAGAGTGGGGGGAAGGGAAGAAAAGAAGATTAATGAGGACTAGTTATCTAAGTGAGTTCAGAGAAACCCACTGGAAGTAGTGCCTGTAATCCTAGCACTTGGGAGGCAGAGGCAGGAGGATCGTCACAAGTTTGAGGCTGACCTGGGTTACACAGTAAAACTCTGTTGGAAAAATGGGAGGAGTATGAGGAGTAGAAGCGGGAGGAGGAGAAGGAACAGGAGGAGGAGCAGGAGGAGAGAAAGTCAAGTTTCTTTAAGCAAACTAGACTTAAAGATAAGCTTCCAAATAAGCGCTGCGTAGTCCCCGCTGTGGGGGTGCAGTGGTGATAGAACATTGGGCTCTGAAAGCTTGCTTCACAGAGATGTGTTTCATCGTATTTTACCTGGATTCTCAGATGTCCTGGCCTTACAAACCTGGTGTCAACTTCTGAAACCTCAGAGTAACACATTCATGGTGATGCTTAAACTGAATTGTGACATCTGTTTCTCAGTTGGAGGCATACCCTAGAACTCAGTGCAGAGAAGTTAAATGCTTTAATAATTTTAGGATTAGAAACGAACATATGAGAATTTTATCCATATGAAAAATGGAAAAGCAATCCTATTTGCTTGACTTTCCCAGTGATTTTTAATTTTTAGGATTATCTATATAAACTAGTGACTATGAGATGCAGGCTTCTGGTGGTATATGATCATGTCCATGAAATAATGGATAAGGAATACTTCTTTAAATGAAAAAAACCCTATAGTAATTATTGGATGGTGAAAATAAATTAATTTAATTCAGTACTTTGAGAAGAAAAATCACTGTGATCCTAAAGCAGCATGTATGCATCTATAGGTTCTTTCATGTGGAAAATTATAGAAAATTGCCAAAATATTAAGAAAATGTGGCACCCTACTGCTCACTATGAATTCAATCTTAAAGCTAAAGAGAGTGAGTATGTAGAGAGGCTGTAAGTAGATGCTAGTAAAACTGGGACTAAGAATTGGGCCAAATACTCTTGTCTTTGGGGCCCACACATTTAATCCCTAGCGGTGTCTGTAGCCAGTGAATACACAAAGTTATTAGTAATTACAATTCTCTTTCCTCTTTTCCCAGTGGTCCCATCTACTAAGAACAGTAAGGATTGTGTTGTAAAACCGTGGATGTCATCTCAAATACTCAGTGTTGGAGAACTGTTGCTAAGCG
>LZPO01075957.1:107583-132882 GCA_001675575.1 Neotoma lepida
TCTCAGTACATTTTCCCATCATGATCTCCATGTCCCTTGCTCATAGAATCTTTCCTCTCTCACAACAACTGGACTCCTGGAGCTTGGCCTGGCGCCTGGCTGTGGATCTCTGCATCTGCTTCCATCTGTCTCTGGATGAGGGTTCATGGGGGTTCCTCAGCTATTGGATAACAGTTCATGCGTCTCCACTAGTTTGGCTGGCTGTCTTTGTCTCGTTGTCCCTTGCTCATAGAAGCCCCCTCTCTCCCATGGATTGGACTCCTAGAGCTCGGCCTGGTGCCCAGCTATGGATCTCCGCATCTGCCTCCATCAGTCTCTGGATGAGGGCTCTATGATGACAGTTAGGGTATTCATCCATGTGAATACTCACCAGAGTATGCCAGTTCAGTCTTCCTCTCGATTATTTCCGGTAGTCTAAGGTGGGGTCATCCTTGCGTATTCCTGGGAACCTCCTTGGCATTCTGTTTCTCCCTATTCCCACGATGTCTTCATTTATCATGGTATCTCTTTCCTTGCTCTCTTACTGTGTCNCTGTTCCNACTCNAACCTCCCGTTCCCCTATGCTCACATCCTCCATCTCCTGCTCTCCATCCCTGCCCCCAGTCTGCCCATGTAGATCTCATCCAGTTCTCCCTCGCTGGGCAATCTATGCATCCTTCCTAGGGTACTCTGTGGAGCTGTGGGTTGCAGTCTGGTTATGGCTCAGCCGTTAAAGGCTAGGCTCCCAACCAAAAATATAATAAGCTCTGTTCTTAAGGCAGTGTACTGGGGATGTTTCATGTTAGCTTTGGGAGTGTGCTGTGTTCTGCCGCATTGTTGTAACTATTTTGTTTTTTCATGCCCCATCTGTACCACGAAAAATACTAACAATAGCAATTGCTGTTTGCCAAGAAAGTAGTGGCTACCGGGGGGCTGTACCCTACGGGGGCCTATGCTCTTAAGCCAGTTGAGACTGTGAAGCCAACTTCTAATGTTCCTCCAAAGTCCTAGGTTTATTTAGTGGATGTTTATAGACAGGTGTCCAGATTTACAGAAATAGTCCTTGTAGCAGGGAATTGCAACTCTTTTATAACTAGCTTTTAGGGGGAGTAGGGGTAGAAAGTCTTATATTTGAAAATACAAATTGGGGGAATCAAATAAATAAGAATATATAACTCCTGCTATGATTTAAAGAGTTTATACTCTATACCCATAAAGTCTCACCATCATAACTGCCTAAACATGAGCTGAACAAGGACAGCAGCAATAGACACTTACAATAGACAACAATAGACATGCTGATTTGGTTGAGGGAAAGCACGGTGCCTCAACCCTACACAAAGAACTATAAGCAACTAAGGAATGCTGAGTGGGAGAAATAGTCTTCCCCAGGAAAGAGTTATCCAATACCAAATGGTTCACCTTGAAAATATACATACAAGTAANGTTATACGGACTAANCANGTTCTATTTATGTATGTATTCATATAGGTATATNCATATACATATGTAATAGGAATTAATGAAAAAGAAACTGAATTTGAAAGAGAGCAAGAGAATATAGGGGAGGGCCGGTAGGGAGGAAAGAGTATGGGAGACATGATGTAATCATATTTTAATCTCAAAAATAAAATGTTGTTCGAATCTTAGATGGTCTTTTAATAAAAAACCCAGAGTGAGATATGAGGGTGAAAGCTGAAAAATCAGAGAAGCAGAGCAGCAGCCACTAGTTCTTACCTCTAGGAAATCCTCAGCCTAAGGTTCTTGTTTCCTCACGCCTTATATACCTTTCTCTGCCCAGACATCACTTCTTGAGATTAAAGGCATGTATGCTTCCCAGTACTGGGATTAAAGGTGTGTGCCACCGCTGCCTGGCTCTGTTTCCAGTGTGGCTTTGAACTCACAGAGAACCAGACGGATCTCTGCCTCCCAAGTGATAGGATTAAGGGTGTGTGCCACCACTCCTGACCTCTATGTCTAATCTAGTGGCTGGCTGTGTCCTCTGATCCTCAGGCAAGTTTATTAGGGTACACAATATATCACCACAATTAAAGAAATAATTTTTTAAAAAATGCATACTCTATTAATGTCACTTTATGTTTTACTGTCTAAATGAAGGATAGACCTAAGTGTCATTACTAAATCTTTTCAAAAATTAATCTTAGAAGATTAACAAATATAATAATAAAATAATCATAAGATGAACCTCTAAACTTAATACATGAAGATATTTCTGATAGGAAGCATAGCATAAGTTTTGGAAATGAAGATAGGGAGTTACTTTTCCCAAGTACACATTCCCAAGGCATGAGCTTGGGTGTTCTGTGTCCTCCTCTAAAGAGAAGTTGTTGTTATTGGGACTTGAGGTCTTTCTTTCTCCTTCTCAGAAGGGCTTACAGTGCAGTGGAGACTGGGGCTATATTTTACTATTCCTTTCCCTCCAAGACAATTATCTAAGGTATTGCTGAAACAGCATTCCAGTCCCCGAGAAGTGCACTAACTGACACTTGGACTTTGATAGGTCTTCCGAGGTGACACCTGCATGTGTACTCTTGATAAACTATGGTTTATCCTTTTAAGGTATAGCACAAAGCAACAGTGCCTTCATCCCCGCACTCCCTCAGTTAGGCTATCCTGCGAGAGCATCCTACAGGAAGCCCATGCAGGGCTCCAGGTCAAGGTTACTGTGTCCCAGTGTCCTCTCCAGGCTGTCATTTTTATGCTCTTGCGTTTGTGTTCTATGCTCTAATCACTTCTTTAACAATGTGACCAGAACAGCAAATATTTCCCCGGTGGCTTTTAGAACAATAAGATGATGTCAGGGACCTCTGGCTGATTAAGTTAACCTGTTGGTTCCCTGTGCAAGTCACTTGTCCAAAGACTGTCTCTTGACTGGCTTCTCATTGTAATGAACCCCCTTGGTTCCAGCTCACCTGAACATCCCCAGATCCACTTTGACACTCCATCATGATATGATTGTTCCTTATTTATAAGTTCTAAGCATAATCTACACTTTTCTGTTTTGCTGGAGAACTAGACTGTGGTTCCATGCTGAGGTCAAGATATCCTAACTGGTGTTTTTAATTTGGGATGTTATCTCTTGGGGCATATCTGATAGAAATATCTGAGCTTAGAGATTTGTGTATGTGTGTGTGTGTGTGTGTGTGTGTGTGTGTGTGTGTGTGTAGTGGGAAGGCACAGGTAGTTTTATAAAAAGATGAAGAATTAGGCCTTAAGAGTAAATGGAATATATTATGACTTACTGACCATTTACTGTGATGTTGCTCAACCTAGAAACCAGCTGTCACCTGCCTTCAACTTTGTCATCTACTAGTATCCTCAGTGTCTACATGAAGCTTAAAATTCAGGGGAATTTTACTCGTGAGAGCAAAGCAGGTGTCAAGATTATCACTGTCTTATCTGTTCCTGTATACATTTTAAACATCTAAATGCCTGAAGTCAGATCCTCATAGCTTTTTCTTCACCTTGTGTTTTTTGAGGCAGAGTCTCACTGTGTAGCTCTGGCTGGCCTGGAACTCACTGTGTACATCAGTCTGACTTCAAATTCACATAGACATTCCTTCCTCTCTCTGCATCCCA
This sequence comes from Neotoma lepida, assembly GCA_001675575.1. Classification (NCBI taxonomy): domain Eukaryota; kingdom Metazoa; phylum Chordata; class Mammalia; order Rodentia; family Cricetidae; genus Neotoma; species Neotoma lepida. Next base: position 111,163 of record LZPO01075957.1, read on the forward strand.
AAGGTGGCATCACACCTGACTGTTTTACCATTTTAAAATACGATCTATGTACATTTCCCTCGTCTTACAAATCATGTGTAGCCCTTTTTAAGGACAAAATGCCTAGCACACTGTATACTGTGGACCAAGACCACTAATAGGTTATAATCCTTCCAAGTGTGATCTTATTTCAGGACCCACTGATGCTGAGGTCTGTTTGTGCCTCTAACAGCATTTCTGTTTGCCTCTTTGGCACCTTAGCTCACAGTATGGAGTGAAATGGTTTGAACCTCTGCTTACTTAGCTCTGTTTCATTTTTGCCGAGGCTATGTAGGAACTCAACTGTACAGTCCAGGTTGATCTTGAACTCCAAGGAACACTCAGCTTCACCGTTTTTATGAAGTCTCAGTAAGACTACAGCTGAGGCTCATCAGGAAAATGCAGTGATGGCTTGTTACATCACTGACCTGCCTGTCATACACAGGGCCCCTATTGGAGGTTGTGGCCGCAGTGCTCCAGGGACTCTGTTAGCTTATGTGTTTCCTGTGGGTATTTTCAATACAAATGGTGGTCTTCTATGGCCCCTTCTCCTTAGAACCACTTATGCTCACTCCAAGAATATATTCCCTGGATCCCAAGCAAGTTATTTCATATCTGCTTCTCTGATCCCTCATGCCCAGACGGGGACATTAATAATGCCTAGTAATGCCACAGAGCCGTTGTGGGGACTGATCTTTCTAGCGGGTCCTTGGAGCAGTGGCAGAGAAATTAGAAACAGTTTTAAAGATGGTCGTCAGACCACCCCATAAGCGACTCTAAGGTTCTCAAGGGAAGATGATAAACGGGGCTTTTCTGGTAGAGCAGGGTTTACACTTCCTGTTCCATGGCAGAACCGGAGTGAGGCAAAGGAATTTGTGTCCAAAGGAATGGAGTGGAAGGTACTGCCGAAAATATCTTCAGCAAAGTTTGGCAGCAAGCCTCGGTCCCCAGTAGATGCGGTAATATAGGAGAAGAGGTTTATAGCAACTGCTTGGGGTCTCTTCATAGGAGAATGTTAAAGGAGACAAGAGGGATTAACTGGACTATATAGTCATGGGTGGCAATGGGGCAAAGTTTGTGCCAAGAGTTAACCATTACCCTCTGTATGTGACAAGGCCAAAACAGACTGAGTGAGGTTTTATATTATATACTTTTTAAATCCCTATAATGGTTTAGATGCTTCTCTCACCTTCTCCCAGAAAATGACCCTGACCATCAGCTTTGTTAAAGAAAGGAGGCTCCGCCTTCAGGTGGCATGTGTGTGGGTGCCCCAATGTTCTTGCAGCCTGCAGCCTCTTCTTGATCTTCTAGAAGCCTGAGGGTCAAAAGGTGCATCATGCCTGTGGCTTATGCTCTGCCTCATGTGCACCTTGGCACCTGGGCGGCCCTAACTTCTCAGCACCGGGCTTTGTCTATGGCTGCCCTTTGCCCTGGCTGTCTTGGCCAGGGGTGGCTGAGGCACCAGGTTCAGAGGCACAGCCCTATCAAATTGCAGCTTTGTGTTTATCTTGTAATTCACAGACAAGAAGAAGGGAGGCAAATTCCAGCCTTTTAAGAAGTTGTTTGGCAAAAAGAAGAAGAAGAGCACCCTATTGTCTGGGGAGGAATCAGCTGGGAGACAGAGTCGCGCTCCCCAGAGTGCCAGCAATGGGACCTTCTCTTCAGATGAGGAAACCCTGGAGAACGATCTGAGGTAATAACTTGCCCTTTCCTTGTACATCTCTGGCAGAGTCCCAGGGTGAGGAAAGAGATTCCTGGAGGGTCAGTGTGGGTTTTGGTTTGGGAGGGCAGGGGCAGCATCATAAAAGTGTCCCACCTGGTCATGAGGGCGGCACCTGGTGTGCTGGGTGGAGAAGTCACCTTGATGGGGATTGAGCCTGAGTTTCACTGCCCTCACTGGTGGTGAGGGGCAGAACTTCACTAGCTTGGCTCAACAAGGGTCCTCTGATTGAAGACCAAGGTCCTATGACCCATTATTTGGCAAAGAAAAGATACCCATAGTCTAGACCTTATACACGAGGCAAGGATATAGAGTTCCTAGGCTCAGCGAGGCCATCCTTCATGGGCATGCCCCCTGGAAACCTCTGGCTGTGTTGGGACTGTATCCTTCACAGAACTCTTAACTTTTCCTCTCCATCTCTTCTCCCTCCTTTATCCTTTTCCTTTCAGCTTCCCCCCTCTTCACCTTCCCTCTCTCCCCACTTCTTCCTCGCTCTTGTAGGACATAAGCGATAAATCTGATCAAGAACCTTAAAATCAGAGCATGGAGTGCGGGGGCCTTTGTCACCTGAGGGCCGGGATGTGAGGCNAGAGTAAGAGATAGCTAAACTCTGGTACTGCTCTTGGAAATCATCCCTTTTGAGAAGCCATCCCAACCCTCCAGTCTGATTTCTTCAGCATTGCTGTGCTCATTAGTGTCTCTAGCCTGACTCAACAAAGAACATATTACTTTCTAAGGGCATGGTTGATTTGCTTGCATCTTACTGGGCTGACTCATGAACTCAGTCAGGGACCAGGTTTTCTTCAGCCTCCTATTGAGTGCTGGCTCCCAACTTAACTAACACATGCCAAAGACAAAAATGCTCCCTAGAGTGTGTGACAATGAGGAAATTCTAGTCAATACTATATGTGTTACAAAACCCTCAGACAGGCAGCACACGTTCACCAACCGAATCTGTTAGTTCTATCCAATATTGACTCTGCCTCAACAAACCTATGTTTGTTTTCTACTGGTTTTACCACATAAGAAAATGGCCAACTTTATTTGTAGCCCTTTAGAGTAATAAAACTCTGGAAGGAAAGGCCTTAGCTGAAAGGAAAGCGTAGCAAGCAGTAAGTATCCAGCTGCTGGAGTGTGGGCACTCCAGGAAGTGGACTGCTGTCCAGCGGGAGTCAATCCTGATTTCATTTCAGTTGCTAATGCTATAAAGTGTGAATGTGGATGGATCTTCTTCACCTTGTAGCAGAATGAGGTATAAAACTATTAAAGTGGGACTAAGACATGACGTCACGTCCACAGACTCCTCCTTTGGACAGAGGGGCCTCTGAAAACACACTTCTTTTTTGCAGTAGGCTGTGGCTTTGCTGGTTCCTTGTGTCTTGTTAAACTGCTTTGGACTCTTACATGTTCTCTTCCCATTTAACTTCTGTATGCCATTTACCTCTTGAGGGTTTTCCTGAAGCTTGGGAAATTCCATGTTGGGTCAAGCAACTCCAATACTGTCTAGGTAATGTCATCTGTTCTTATTATTGTCTTTTGTTCAGAAACCTCCACTTTTGGTATGGAACATATTTTGTTTTGTTTTGTTTTGCTTTGCTTTGTTTTGATTTTTGAGACAAGAGTTTCTCTGTGTAGCCCTGGCTGTCCTAGAAGTCGCTTTGTAGACCAGACTGGCCTTGAACTCACAGAGATCCTCCTGCCTCTGCCTCTCCAGTGCTGGGATTAAAGGCATGCGCCACTACTGCCTGACAGTATGGGACATAGTTTAATTACGTATTTGTTTATATAAATAAAAATACTTGTCCCTAAGTAAAGAAGCTAAAATGATGTTTGGGCTATGGATTTTTAGTGTCTGTCTTTAAAATTAAAATAGTAATATAAGGGGGCTGAAGAGATGACTCAGAGGTTAAGAGCACTGACTGTTCTTCCAGAGGTCCTGAGTTCAATTCCCAGCAACTACATGGTGGCTCACAACCATCTCTAATGGGATCTGATGCTATTTTCTTGCATAAAGGTATACATGCAAATAGAGCACTCATATACATAAAATAAATAAATCTTTAAAAAAAAAGCTGGTGTGAATAGTGAGTTCCAGGCCAGCCAAAGCTATATAGTGAGACCTGTCTCACAACAAGTATTTCCTTTTTCTTCCAGGATATGAATGCCTTGCAATGTAGTTGAAGTTCTGCTCATTTGCCCTATTTGGAAAAAAATGAAAAAAAATTATTTTCAGTTTACTGCTCANTTGACAGACACACTACTGCACACTGCATAAAGATTTAGAAATGAATCCAGGCAGTGGTGGTGCACGCCTTTAATCCCAGCACTCGAGGAAGAGACAGGTGAATCTCTGTGAGTTCAAGGCCAGCCTGGTCTGTACTTCGAGTCCCAGGACAGCTAAGGCTATACAGAGAAACCCTGCCTCGAAAAACAAAAAACAAAAAAAAGAAAGAAAGGAAGAAGAAAAACTGCAAAATGATTTAGAAAGGAATCCTTTCCATTCCAAAATAGAAAGTGCTCATGGACACACAAAACTCCAAATCCCATGTATATGATCTGGTTATAGGTTTAAAGTGGCCAATTTCAGTCCAGTGAAATCGGTCCAGTGTTGAGGGAGAGTTTCCTGAATACTAGGGTTACCCTAAAAGCCTAGGAGGCTGAATCTATGTCTAGGGTGTTGGGGCCCAGGAGGGTGGGATTCAGTCACTAAAATTGCTGAACTTTAACAGGTTGGTCTCCAACAGTCAGTAGTTCTAGAAATGTCTCTGCAGCTAAGAATAACTCATTGATCTGTCCCCTCTGCCTGAAGTCAGCTGTTCCTTGGGGCTTTGGGGGCACTCTGCTCTTTCTGTAGCTCAGGGACCTTCTTGGCTCCTTGACTGCTGTTTTTAAATTATATATGCCTCTCCGAAAGTGAAGCTTAATCCTTGATAGTTTTTAACAATTTAATAGCATTTTCCTTTGTTAATTAAATCCAGTTGATAGTACATTTCCGAAAGTGTATGAAATAAACCTTACATGTCAGCATTTGATAAGCTGAGAGAGTGGAAACACTGTGAGTTCAAGGGTAGCCTAAGCTACAATGTGAGTACCATCCAGGACTACATAGCAACACCATGTCTCAGAAAAACAGTAACAGAGAGTGGAAGAAATGAATGTTCCATGTAAGAGGAGGGGAAGAGTCATCTTGGTAAATGTGTTTGATATACATATATATTAGGAATTTTACTTAGAGCTTTACAGGGCTTTTACTGTGTTATGCACCATTGTGGGAGCCCACAGAAGTTTCCTAGTGAGATCTGAGCTTGCTTTACACAGCAGGGCTGCATAAGGGGATGGATTGACCACGTGCGTGGTTACCAGGTATTTGGGATGGTCTACACTTGGCTGTGCTGGGGGAGGTCTTTTGCTCCACCCCTTGGCATTCCTTTAAAAGCCCTTNAGNAGAGACNGAAGGNNCTGGTNGGTTTTGACCCAGGCCNTCNNNAGGCTATCCTGTGTTTCTATCTGTCTCTCTCCTCTATATTTCTATCTAAATATTTCCCACTTCTCCCTGCTCAAGAGTACCCTGGTTGTAAAAGTGGGGGCTGGTCCCCCACACACCATGTGAGTTTCTAAGAGGAGGGATGTCATACGTAGCAGATTCCTTTGCTCAAAGACTCCTTTTTTCTTCATAGAGAATATCCAACGGCATTTATAAGAGTGACCACTCAGTAATAGCATTAATGTGTTTGGTATAGATGAACTCAGGTAATACCACAACTCCCTAAGATTTCTTATTATTGTCTCCAGTTCATAGGTGAGAAAGCTAAGGCTAGAGTGGTGTTCCCAGTGTCACAGCGCTGGTAAATCCCTGAGCAACTGCAAGCATTAGACAGTGTGTTCTTAAATATCCACTACTCCACTCTTCAGAGAGGCTGCTGTATTACTAGGACCATGGTGTCCTACTGGTCTTGGGTCTCTGGGCTCAATTGTCTGCCAACTTCCTGCTGCTGAATGAGACTCTGTTGCATCCATTGGCTCTGCTTCCATCTCCTCCTGGATCCTTGATGTCTGTGTTATCAGATCCCACTGCAGCACTTAGGAGTGCCAGCCCTAAGCTAAAGGGTCTCCAGACATAGTGACCTCACATCAGAATCTGAGCATTCAAGAAACAGTTGAGGAATGAGGAGGCCCGAGATGGCTCCTAACTACAGGCAGGATGTGGAATAGCTGAGGGGCATGAACCAGTCAAGGTAATGGCATAAGCAGAAACTTCAGTGCCAGACTGAATGTGGCAAGCTGGGTATGGTGGTGCACACCTAAAATCCCAGGATCCAAGGGATTTGGGGAAGAGGATTGTGAGTTCGAGAGCAGCTTAGTCTACGTGGTGAGATTTATCAGAAAGAGGGCCAGGAGGGGAGAACAGGATAAGGGAGAAATTTCCATCTCTTTCTATAGGCATGTGCTCACTGTACAGCATAAATAGGTAAAGATGTCACGAGCTAGCAAACAAAACCACAAGCAATATCCTTATGATTTAGGCCCAAATATCTTGCTTGTTTGAAAGACTAAAGCAGGCCAACCTGGGTCACAAAGAAAGACTCTGTCCAAAAAAAGTCCTAAGGAATCCATATTCATAAAAATCTGTTAGACTTAAGAGAAGAGTTGGTCCAGGTTATAAGATACAGGGTTATAGCTTTTGTGTATCCATTGAGTTCAAGGAATGCAAAAACCTCACCAAATGAAAGAAAATACATGCAGATGGTAGCTCTGATAAAGTCCTTGTGTTAGGGGCAGGCAAAGATCTTTTAAAATTCAATAATAAACAGTCAAAAACTTTTTTAAAAAATAGGTAAAGAATTAGGATAGACATTTCTTAGAAAGAGAGAAAGGGAAGAAAGGAAGGAAGGGAGAAAGGAAGGAGGGAAGGAAGGAGGGAAGGAGGGAGGGAGGGAAGAAAAGAGGGAAGGAGGGAGGGAGGGAAGAAGGAAGGAAGGGAGGGAAGGAAGGAAGGAGGGAGGGAGAGAGGGAAGGAAGGAGGGAGGAAAGGAAGGAAGGAGGGGAGGAACGAAGGAGAGAGAGAAGGAAGGAGGGAAGGAAGAAAAGAAGGAAGGAGGGAGGGAAGAAGGGAGGGAAGGAGGGAAGGAAGGAAGAAGAGAAAGAGAATGTTGTTAAAAATAAGCCCTACTTGTTCAACAGGGAAATATGTCTTACACATGAGCTACAGCCCAAAAGTTAGTTTTTAGAAAGAAAAATGTATTGGCAAGAACATTTATAGTTGGAACCTTCATCCCTTGGTGGTGAAAATATAAATTGATAAACGATTTAGAGCAGGGGCTTGGAGAAATGACTCAGTGGTTAAGAGCATGTACTGCTCTTCCAGAGGACCCGAGTTCAGTTCCCAGCACCCACATCAGGTAGTTTACAACCACCTATAACTCCAGCTCCAGGGAATCCAATACCTCTGGCCTCCAAGGGCACTGTACTCATGTGCACACATAGACAAGCATATACACAATTAAAAGAAATAAAAATCTTTTTTCAAGAGGATTTATGGTAAGTTTGAGTCTTTATCTATCACCTGCATTTGCAAACAGTGAAACTGAGTCTCAGACAGATGCTTGTGTTCCTAGTGGTAGAGATGTGGCTGTAGCCCCAATCCGCTACTTTGCTATGTTGTGGTTTTCATCTGAAATAACCCCCATCTCCATTTCCTTCCCTTAATTCCTCCTCGCTCCTCAGTTTTCTGTACAACTGTGCCTTCCCCAGGGAAACAAGCTCCCCTTAGTCTTATCAGCCTGTTAATTTTGCATAGCTGTGACCAGACTATTTGACAAAAGTAACTTACAGGAGAATTGATTTCCTTTGGCTCATGACTGCAGAAGAGCCAGTGTCTATGGCTGCTGGTCCCCATGCACTCGGGTAGAACATCCTGGCAGTGTGAGCATGTATCAGAAAAAAAACTGTTCACATCGTGGCAGACAGGAAACAAAGAGAAAGACAGGACACGGCCAGGGACAAAACACCCCTAAGGACCCACACCTATGCTCTNCAGCTAAATGCCACCTAAATTTTGCAGAGCCTCTTGAAATAGTGTCACCAAACGAAGACCAAGCCTCCAACCCCTGAGCCCTTCTTATCAAAAATCTAACAAAGCCTCCTCCCAGCATTGTCCTCACATCTTCTTCACCGTCCCTAAGTCTTATGACCTACCATGCTCGTATTTCCAGCCCCTAGCACTGTGCCTGGCATAGTCTAGGCATTCAGTAATTGGTGAATGAATAAATGCATGGACACTGCATTTTTACTTTCCTGGTGATTTCCACTCCACAAGTCAGTAGTCGTCAAGTCATCCTCTAGTTGCCCACCATGATAAAGAGTATCATTATCCCTCTCACCTCCTGGAAAAGGAAAAGTCCACAATTGGCATCATGAGACATGTCCCCAGTGAAATTTCAGCACAGCTCAGGGGTCCCTGGTCATTGTGTGTGTTTTCTGTCACTTGGCCGTGACAATTTCCAGAAAAGATCAACTGTACTTGTCCATTTATCCTCTACCCGTAGGGACTTGTGGCTAAATTAAACAGGGAATAGAGAAGTTTAAAAAAAAAAAAAAAACTATTGAATGGACATTCGAAACTGGCTGGACGTCGACCTGGGTTGCCTAAGTCTAGGGAGAAGGGTATTGGTGAATCAGCAGTGGCAGTTCTGAGTGAAGGAGCAGATGAGGAGGCAGGGTTGTCTTGTGAATACAGGAGTTGTCGCTCATGAGCTGGGTGACCTGAGGCAAGCCAATCCCTTGATCTGCTAAACTAACATCCTGTCTTCCGGTATTATCATAAGGTCAAATATGCACATTATACTGCACATCTGTTGTAAAGCACTTTGCAAACACATGGTAATGTTACCAGAGATAGAGATGATGGCCTGATGATTTCTGTTTTATTTCCAGAGCACAAACCTAGAGGAAATTGATTCACATGATAGGGAAAGAGGTTTTTCCACTGAGGCAACTGAGAAGTAGGCTAGGCAGCAGGGATGCCTGAGGAGTCCAGAGCTTGAGAGGCATGCTGGGGGATTCCTGATCCTGTGATATAGGGACAATTAGACAACCCCCTAGCTCCCACCTCTAGGCTGTTTATTTTAGGATTTCAGGGTGTCTTCCATTTCCTGGAATATGTATGAATACCCTGTGTGTATTGTAATTGACAGACAGTTTGGTCCACTATGATCTGGTGAGCACCACATATTTTTACAGGATCCCAGAATCTAGGATGCGTGTCAAATATGCCACACCTGATAGAGTCTGGCTCCAGTCATTTCCAACAACTGTAGTTTGTTTGATGAGGATATTTAATTGCTCATTAGCATCTCATTTGAATGAGACTCATGGATCTGTTTAGAAAGAAAACTGCTGATCAATGACAATTGCCCCGTTGCCATGGCAACAAGCTGAAATTGGACTGTAATTATATTTCCTTATGCCTGAAGTCATTGCTATAGTAATTACCCAATATCTATGGTCCCAAATTACATGATGCTTGTCCAAAAAAAAAGAAAAAGGAAAAAAAAGGAAAAGACAAAGGATAAGAAGCAGGGGGTGGGGAGTGTGCTGGCCTGAAGCATCATTCACTGTGCAGCTGCAGAGAGCCTTCATTTTCAGATGGGAGAATTTCCCTCTGTAGGCTGCAACTCCAAGCTGCTGTCAGTGGGTCTTGGAATGTGCCCAGTGCTTTGAGTAGTAGCTGGAAAGCTGTCAGATAGAATGATTTTAGTTCTACAGAGGGCATAGCTACAGTGTCAGCCGTCACTAAACGTGTATCACCTGATGTTACAGAAAGTATGGAAGACTTGTTGGGTTCAGCAATATCATTAAGGTCTAGCCAGGGGCTTAAGATGACCCAGCAGTTAGGAGCCTTGGTTGCTCTTCCAGAGGACCCAGATTCTGTTCCTAGCATTCATAACCATCCATAACTCCAGTCCCAGGGGATCCAAGACCCTCTTCTGACCTCCTTGGGCACAATGCATTCATGTATTGCACAGACACACATACAGGCACATTGGTCCAAAGCACTGAGTCCTACCCAGCATAACTTCCACTTTACAGAGCCAGAGTATTTCAGGCCCCCATCCCATCCTGGCATGCTGGGGACACATGCAGCTTTGTTCAGTAGGATTTTGGCAAAAGGGAAGCACTGCTGCTTTCTGAGCTGGCAAAAGGACTGTTCACAATTAATACAGAGTTTGAGAGAAAGCACAATTGGTAAAGGCTTGAGTTGAAGGTCTTTACAGATGTCAATCATATCACAATAGAGTGGAGGTAAAACCCAGGCACAGTGACATCATACACCTCTTAGCCCTACAGCCTCAATGGTTCCTCCTTTTCATTTTGTGGGCCCCACATATACATGTCTTCTCCTGTGAACCAAGAACACATACTCTGTGACCTCACTGCCTCCCCCGGTCCCAGCAATAGAGCATCATGCCAGCAGTATCCTCTGAACTGGTCCAGAGAAATAATCTGAAATGGCTTCAGAATCAAAAATAGTGAAAGTAAGCCCTTCACCTGAACAGAGGTTAAAATGTTTGATCTTTATATTGTTGGTGATAAGATACTTAGCATAATAATCCAATCCATGCGTTACAGCAGAGGACAGCAACTCAGCCAGCCTCAGCCTGAGATCTTTGAGCACAGAAATGAGATCTTCAGAACAGCCCTGTACTTTGTTCTGTGTTCTGACAAAGTGAGCCAAGGATACTGTTATTTGCTCTGAAATAGCCTCCAACTAGAGCTAATTCCTTCGACTGAGCACATGAAGTTCAAGAGGAGAAATATGAGGGAAATACCAGTGTCTCCTTCTTCATGTCCTTCCAAATTCATAATGACCATAGGTCAGAGGCTTCAATGTTCTAGGATGTAGAAAAACAGGACCCTCAATACCGCTCCAGAATTATCTCAGCACTAACACAACACACCTTACCTCAGCATTGACTCCACCCATTCAAAGCCTCTGGTTGATAGTTATTGGGTCCTGGGGTTCTCTCATAGAGCTTGAACCTCCCGGATGGGGTGACACAGCTGGAACCCTTGAGGCTGATGGCTCTGCGCATCAGACACCAGCANGGCACCTCCCAATCTTGTTTGATGTTAGGCCAATGTCAATGACATCTTCTCTTTAGCCACTTTCTCCTCCTTTTATGTTCCATAGAACTTCTAATCTTCCAGATAGTGACTTTAAGTTAGGAGTGTGTATGGAGGTGACATCAAGTCTTTAGGGTGAAGAAGGAGCTTTTGGTCCACCTGTTCACTGTTTTGGGTCTGCACATAGTCATAATGCTACATTGATTTTGTGGGGTTTTTTGGCTCTGGTTGGCCTAGAACTCACTTTGTAGACCAGGCCTTGAACTCCCAGAAATCCTCCTGCCTCTGCATTCCAAATACTGGGATTAAAGACATATGCCACCTCGCCTGTCCACATTGATCCTTAGAAATATTGCTATTCATTGCAGCATTGTTCCAAACAACCAACAAGTAGAAACAGCCCAAATCTCCATGGATGGGTGAATAGCTAAACAAAATATGGATTATAGCATATAATGATTTAGTGGTTAAAGAAGAATGGGATTCTGATATTGTATGACACGGGTGGGTATTTAAGATAATGTATAAATGGGGTCAGCTCCGTGATCAAACATTTGCCTATGTGTGCCAGGCCATAGGTTCAATGTTTGCTTATTGTCTTTCAAGTGCATTATGTTAAGTGAAATGAACAAGGCACAAAAACAAAAGAAACATTCTGCATGATTCCACTTATAGGAGGCACCTAGAATAGGCAAATTCATAAAGATAGACGGTAGAATAGTAGTTACCAGAGGCCATGGAGGAAGAGGAAATGCAGAGTTATTACTGAAGTGAGATAGAGTTTGTTTAGAATGGATAGGGATGACAGTTGTATAGAATATGAATGTACCTGACGTCAGTGAATTGTACAATTAAGGTGGTTCAAATGGTAAATGTTGTGTTAAATATATTTTGCTACAATTTAAAAAAAAACCTTCAACTAATAGTGTGGATATTTTAAAAACCCATAAACACCCGTGTCTCACTTGATGTTGATGGGTTTGGAAGTGACACTGGCTTACCCTTCTGTGTGTACTTTGTGGGTGCTCCTGTCTGTGACTGAGCAACTTCTGCTAATGTAGCACCCGTGTTCACCCCAAAATACAAGCATCTTAAAGTAGAGACTTCCGAGATGGGAGTCAGAGCCAGATTCCTGTCAGAGTTCAGCGTGCTCTGTGTCTCTCTTCACTTTGCTGGGCCTGTCCATCCTCAGCCCTGAAGATGCAGGTCTCAGATGCCGTGTGTACACAAGCCTGTCTGCTGTGTCTGGTGGTTCTGTGACGTCAGTAACTTGTTAGAGCTGATGCAGAGCCTGGGTTAGCAGCAGCTTCCCTTTCTGCATCTACTACATTGCTTGTGGGTCCTGTATAGGTAGGGATGTGAGGAGCAGCCCCTGCTGTCTCTGTAGAGAAATGTGGAAGGCTTGGAACAGGCCTAGGAACTCTGGATATCTAGTCATACTCTTGAGCTCTGTATTGACTTTGAGGGGTCTTTGAATGTGAAAGGATAATGTCAGTCATGACAGTCTTAGCCTGGATCTGACCTCACTCGGAAAAATACAGTGTAGGTCCTGGAAAAAGTGGGGAGAGCAGAGGTTTTGTAGAAATGTCGAGCTTAATTTTGTTCCTACTGAGTTTGCAGAGATGACCAAGCGGCAGGATCTGTTGCATGGCTTGAAGAGAGGCTTAGACGGTTATTAAAGATGCTTCTTTTCTTTATAGCAATGCTATTGGGTAACAGTTACAGAAGAGGGAAAGAAAGGCAATGTGTAGAACTAGGAGCGCCCCAGGCTCTTGTTATCAGTGCCTTTGAGAAGATAAGTACGGAGTCAGCAAAGAATGGAAGCTGAGACCAGAAGCTGGTCCCAGTGCTTGCTAGACCTCAACGTACATTTTTGGAGGTTCAGCCTCTCTGCTAGTAACAATGACATCAATGACAATAACATCCAGCCAGGACAGAAATAGAGAAATGAGGCTCTGATGTCCTGGCCTTCCTCCTTTTGTCGTTTGGAGGGCTGACTGCTAGCTAGAAGCCCAGAAGCTCCTGTTGCATGGTCCTACCAGGCTGAAAGCAGCCGTCTCTTTGACCTTTAGGAACCATGGCCATGATTTTCACCGGCTTTATGAAAACTTCCTCACAGACCAATGCTGTCCGAGCTTCCCAAGCGGCCTCTCTTTCTCTTTCAAGAACTCTTTGCTTTTCCCATGTGTGCTTGGATTCACCTTCAAATCTTGTTTAAGTTAAAATGGCAGTGAAGGGATTGTATGCACAATCCTGCAGCGAGAGTGAGATTGGGGGGCAGGGCGTGGTACATTATACACCTCTTATCATTCAGAAGCTGCTCCAGTTCCCCGGCATCAAAAGAGAAGGCTCCACACACCAAGTCCCTCCTTGTGTCTGAGCAGGGGTATGGCCTTCCAACACAGGTTGAGGGATGGGGGGAGGTGTCCTAAAGAAAGCTGTAGCAAAGAGCTACAGAGGCCTCCTACCTCCGGGTTCCTTCACAACAGAGGAAAACAGAAGAAATGGGGCTGGCCTACTTCACAGTCAATTGTGAAAGACCTTTAAATGTCAAGAATAAAGAGGCCCAGATGAACTCTGCTAAGGTACAATTTGTGGCAAATTGTCCCTCCATTCCCAATCATGTAATTTGAAGTCTCCAGCTGGTTAAGGACAATGATTCCACCAAGCTCTTTGTTCCTTAGAACACAGTTCAAGCTGAGCCCTCCACCGTGCAGGCTCTTTGGTTTCGACTTCAGCCTGCCGCAAACTCTGAAACTTTGGGTCATATTTTTGTAGTCTTTGTCTCAGCCTCAACCCTCAGAGAAAAAGAAGTCATCTACCTGGTAGAGGTGTTTGGAGCCGGAATTGACTTTTAAGATTACTAAAGATTGAATATTATTACACAAACAGCTGAGTATTTAGATGAAATAACTTACAAGAGAGTATTCATTCATGAAATTAATAAATCAGTCACCACGCTCCTGTACTATTTCTTCTCAGTGCTCTAAAATGAAACAAAAACTAAATTTAATAAGGAAAGGGGCATAAACATGTTTGATCTCCTTGAGGGTAATGGCCATGTATAACAGGCTGGCCACTTGCTGTGTAGCCAAGGGTGACCTTGAACTCCTGATCCTCCCAAGGGCCAGGACTACAGAGCAATGGCTATATCAACACAAGGTTCCGATGTGTTTATCATATGCAAGAAACTTAATAAATATGAAAAGTCCTTCGTTGACTTCTGTGATAAAGGAGATTGTGGCATCTCCATCACTGCCGTTGGGAGGAACACATAGAAGTGATGGTGTGTTGAAGTCAGATCTGTTTGAAGNATCTCCTTGCCAAGAGACAGTCTTGAGCACTTATCTCCTAGAGAGACGGAACTCCAGAGCTGAGCCCAATCTTCTATACATTATTTTCTCTCCTGCGGTCATCATTAGTGGCCTCTTGGCTTAGGGCAAGAGGCCAAAAACTGAGGTGGCTGACAGAAATCAGCAGAGCTGTGGGAAATACCCTGGGGTTGGAAATGCAAAGGTTGGAGTTTTGAGGCCAGAATTTGAGAGATTAGGATCTCTAACCTTGGAGCACTTGGCCTTACATGGGAGGTCTGCATCAAACCCCTTCTCTCAAGGATCAGGGATCTATGTGGGAGAGGAGGCAGAAGGACTGTAAGAGCCAGATGTTGGCAGATAACTCCAAGTAGAGACTGTCTCCCAGACCCAACAAGCCAGATGTACATATGAACTCAGGGACTATGACAGCACACACGAGACCTATACGAATTCAAGACAGACAAAATTCCAGCATAGAGACAGAGAAGTGGACACCAAGTCCCACCCCCTAGCCAAGAAGCTATTTGCAATTATCCCTGCTGTGGGAGGAAAAATACATTTTCTCCAATGGAGTGCCGCTGAGTATGTCTACCACACTCCATGGAAGGCCTCATGCTCAGGAGTACTTGGCTAACACATAATAGATTCCATGTTTTCTGTGGTAATGGTTTCATAATTTTTATTTTAAGGGTTTTTGTTTTGTTACTTTTGTTTTTTGTTTTCTTGGGGGCGGTTGTTGATGGGGGGGACGACACATGAAGTTAGTTGAGTGGGGAGGTGGGGAGGCTCTGGGATGACTCGGGGGAGAAAGAATATAATCAAAACATGAAAATTTTTAAATAAATAATTTTTAAGAGAGTGTATGAATTATAACAGAAAGAAAAAGATCTGTAAGAGAAGAGAAACTCAAAAGAATGAAGCTGAGTCTAGGCAACAGATTTCCTTTTCAAGCACTATTGATAAGCCTGCCCATGGAAAGAGCAGGGAAAAACAGGACGTGGTTTTTTGTTTGTTTGTTTGTTTTGTTTTTTTGTTGTTGTTGTTTTTTCGAGACAGGGTTTCTCTGTGTAGCTTTGCACCTTTCCTGGAATTCACTCGGTAGCCCAGGCTGGCCTCGAACTCACAGAGATCCTCCTGCCTCTGCCTCCCGAGTGCTGGGATTAAAGGCGTGCGCCACCACCACAGGCAACAGGACGTGTTTTAGTGGTCTGTGTTGCTAGAAGAAAAACGGGCTCAGGGACTAGCGTGGAAGGGGATGCTGGGAAATAACCCAGGCTCTGGTGAGATTCCAGAGATTATACCTCAGAGGTGAGGACAACTCAATGAGCCCGAGCCTTGGAGAGATTGCTGGTCAGCCACGGGCAAGTGTGTGAATGACTTGAGGAATTCCCCTCCCTTGCTGTTTGCTGCTGGCAATTGTGGTTGGTCCATTCAAGAAAATAGTTGACATGGCAGAGAGAATCTTGTTGGGAAATTGGGATCAATTAAAAATAAATAAATGCTGATTTGAGATAAAAATAATTCTGAAGAACGTTAACACATTGTTTTACTAGCATATTAGACAGAGAGTGAGCTAGAGCATAGTTCTCATCAGAAGCTCTGGATCAAGTTACAGCGGATATAGATTAGTGTGAAAAGAGTGCTAGCTACAGAAAAGAGAACAAAATACAAATGGCTCATGCTGGCCCATTGAGGAGATATGAGAGGAAAAACGGCTGGAGATAAACATAAGAAATAAGGGTTGAGAGTTTTTCCAAAATTGATGAAAGACATCAAGCCACAGACTTAAGAAAAGCTGGGATGCTCCAAACTGGAGAAAAGTTCACACCTACCCATGCCAGAGTAAAACTGCCAAAAAGCAAACGAGGTACAAAATTTTAATCTTCTGAAAGGAAAAAATCAGATGATGTAGTTTATTTTTCAAAGAAACAGCCATATAAGCACATCCATCAAAATTCTGGCCAATACCAGACATTTTAAAAGAGTGAAGTGTTTTCTCCCTGGGTTTGGAGCATCACAAGACCTACCATCACCTCTTCTGACTTTTGTCAACAAAAGAATTTGGCTGACTCAGTATGGAAAGGGAAAAGCAAGGAGATAAGAAGAGCTTGAGGTAAAAATGGTGTTTGGTGGTGGACAACCTAATTGTATTTTGGATAGGAAGTACAAAGGCTCAGTAGTCATATCGTTATAGTTATTAAACAACACCAGCAAAGTATCTGTTTATAAGATCAGTATAGTAAAAACAATTTTATCTTATATTCCACCACTGAGAAAACAGAAAATAAAGATTTTTAATACCATTTATAGAAAAGTCAAATCCGCCAGATATATAAAAATCAGGATATGTTCAGGCCCTCTACTCAAAGAAGTACTAAAACATTACTGAAACAAAAGATGATCTTAACACAGACACATCCCATGATCTAGATTAACAGATAAAGTATTGTAAAGACATCAGTCCTAGATATGTCTGTATATCTAACCCTGTTGTGAAAGTAATCGCAGGAACATAAGAGACAGACAGACAGACAGAGACAGAGACAAGAGAAGGGGAGGAAGAGAATAGAGAAGGATAGGATTGAATTTATGTAGAAATGCAAAAAGACAGGATAGCCATCTTGGAAAAAAAACAGAGCTGCAAAACAAATTAGATATTAAAACTTAGAAAATTTAATACAGAATGGGCACGAGCTTATTTCTATTTTGTTTTGTAGTTTTGTTTGATTGTTGTGGAGTTTTGTGTTTCTTGTTGTGTGTTTGAGGCGGGGTTGCAGGGTGTAGCCTGTACCTATGACAATCCTTCTGGCCCTGTCTCCTGAGTTCTGGATTACTGACATGAGCCACTACACCCAGCCAAAGTGGGCTGATTTCTGCCTGTGAAAACAGACAAGTAAACCAAAGGAGCAGAGGCCAGGCTCAGAATCACATGAGTCCCTGTCATCACAGGCCTTTGAGCTTTAATTTCCCATCTGAAAAGCAGGCTTAATAACAGTTCCTACACATGGGTTTTAAATATTACAGCAGGAGGATTTAGATGTTATAGTAAAGAGGTGCGCACTTGTGCACACACACACACACACACAATGTCTTATTGTATTTAGCTCTACACACACACACACACACACACACACGATGTCTTATTACATATAACTACACACACACACGATTCTTACTACATATAACTACACAGACACACACGATTCTTACTACATATAACTATACACACACACACAATGTCTTATTTATCTAGAATTACTATTAGCACTGTACTTCTTATAATTTCTATAATTTTTACTAGTATTTTTATTCTTTTTATCTATTTTTCAATGTAATCATCTAAAGGCAGAGATGTTTGGAGGCCTCTAGAGTGATTCATTCTCATGAATGCAGAATCATTATTTTAGCTACTTCATATCTTCAGCCTTTTGACACACCAGCCTTCCTGGCATGTGGTCCCTGCCTTCCTCTCCCATACTCTCTGTCCTTTTCCGGTGACCATACTCTAAAACTGTCCCTAAGATATGTCAGCTGGCTGGCATGGGGTTGCATTCAGTCGGTTACTCTGCTGCTTCAGCTCGGATGGCTTTAGATGTGGTACTTACCCCCTGAGCATCATCTCTAAGAAGATGAGAGTGGCAAGACTAAATGAGATAACGACACTAACACTCTTTGGTGAGGTTTCATCACACTAGAGGTTGCGCAGTTGCTTGTTCGCACCTAAGGTCACATGGGCTCACACCCAAGTCTTTTGGCCCTAAACTACTCAGATGTTCTTTAGCATGCTTCCTGCAGTTTGGTAAATTAAATGCCATAATTAAATCAGTCTTCTGAGTTCCATCCATTCCTGGGCAGATGAACAGTCCAGTTGCAGTGCAATGTGGGTACCTTTGCCCTATGCTTTCCTGCACTTGGTCTCAGGGGAAACCTCCCATTAAGGCTCCTCTGTGGGGAGGGAGGGAGAGTGGTACTTTCTTGGCCTTGAGACCTGCCTATGTCTTTCACTTTGGAAATGCTCTGCCTTGCCATAGGAAGGGCAAGCTGCTGTATCTGCCCAAGTAAGAAATGGTTATCTTCCGGGACTTCCTTCTCCTGGGTTTCCCTCAGTTGATGCCTCTATCCCGTGGATGTTCAGACATCTTTCAGGTGCAACCCTACAACTGGAAAGTGTCTATTTTCTTTTTCTTGATGCTAAAAAGTAAGCCTAGGGCTTTGTGCAGCCTGAGCCCTTTACTAACTGAACTACATCCAGCCCCATTGTTCATTACTGTAACAAAATACCTGAGTTCCTTGAGGCTGGATACATATAGAAAAACTTGTTTGACTCAATTTGGGAGGCTGAAAATCCAAATAGCATGGTGCTGGCTTTGGTCATGACCCCCTGGTTACATTATGTCAATGTGGATGGCATCACAGCAAGATAGATACAGCCAGAAGGGATGCTTCTTACATTATGTGTCACCTGGGCAGAGGGGACGCCAGAGTATGGGGAATGGCTGGGCTTCCTCTTCTTACTCATTCAGGAGAACTATGATCTCATGAGAATTGCATCAATTCTTTCCGAGGACAGTGCCCACAACAACCCCCCTCCACCACCACCTCTTAAAGGTTTTATTTCTCCCTAATATTACTGCACTGGGGACCAAGCATCCAACACTTGGAGCCTTGAATTCAAACCACAGCTAAACCACAGCAGTTTGCTGTGAACTATGAATCTATATCATGTTTTATATACACAAAATTCCTCCCCCTTGGTTGTATGCTTCAAGCATTGATGGTCCCTTCTTCCAAAGCCCTTGCTCTGTATCAGCACTGCCATCTGATAATGTGAGAGAAAGTCTTACTCTTCCAGATCTGTGTGTTCCTTCGTAAATACTAGTTGGCAAGATTTTCCAGAACAAAGCTGGTAGGAACAGCTCATCTGGGCAGGTCCTCCAGTTAAAAATCGAGCAGGGCCATTGGCTCTACAAATAAATACCTCCCTCGAAGTCCTCGCCCTCAGTGGTTCTGAGAAAGATTTCAAGAGAGCCACATTCTCCTTTCCCATGGGACCCCTTCATCCCCTCTGCTCCCTGTCTAACCCTCTGCTGGAGGCCATGGTGTTGAAAGACTTTCTGAATAAGATGAGAGATGTGGGTGGGACCCTTTGAGTCAGAAACTGGATCTGGAGAAGACACTTTCAACCCTAATACAATGAAGCACGTGATTTCCATTCCAGGTCCTTCAGCTATTCAATGGGAGCACGGGCGTTCTCCCATGACAGTATTTTTATCCCTGATGGGGGAGCAGAAAATGAGCAGACAGTTCAAGCAATGTCACAGGACAGCATCCTGGGCAAAGTCAAAACTCTTCAGGTAAGACAGCTTGAAACCACTGGAAGATGGGAGCCAGAGGAGCCCCGCCCCCGACCTCTGTGGAGGGAAGTAGAAAAGACCCTGGTTGGTCCTTGAGTGATGGAGTGGGAGGTCCAGGGGTCACTTCAGGGGGGAACCTTTGAGTTCTGGTACTCCATTCAGTTCTCCTGTAAGAGGCACACAACACTGCTGTACCCACCCTGAGTCCTCTCCATTTGTCGCTTCCGGTTTGATTGGGCATGAGAACAAGTGCCTAAGAAAAGCTGGCATGTGGGGAAAGAGCTCCTAATCATTAAGTTACCCAAGCCGCTGTCAACAGCATCTGCATTGTGTACTTCCATTGTGTGACTCTCCGGTAGGAGATGGGGCGGGGTGTGTCTGTAAATGCGGCTTCCAGCCACCGTGTCTTAGGAGGCTCCTTGCCGACTTCCCTGCCTTTCACGCTGCAGTGGGGATAGTTTTCTTGCTGAATGTTGACTCAGCTGGTGACTCCCTAACAGTGAAAATGTAGTAAAACAGTACTATACTAAATGTGGTTAAAATAATGGGCCCAGGAGAAGTAAAAGGAACAAAGACTATGGAGCCTCGTTAGATAGGGCTGTCCCAATGCTTGGAAGTATTTCTTTCACCAGGAAGCAATGCAAAGGCAAGCCCTTCTCTAAGATGGGAGAGCTTGGGGACTCCCTAGACTTTGAACAGAGTCCCATCTGACTATATGTCTACAGCCGTGAATGGATCAAGGGATGGATGAGAAGAAAAAAAAAAGCGATGAGAGCTGGGCATGGTGGCGCACACCTTTAATCCCAGCACTCGGGAAGCAGAGGCAGGCAGATCTCTGTGAGTTCGAGGCCAGCCTGGGCTACCGAGTGAGTTCTGGGACATCCAGGGCTACACAGAGAAACCCTGTCTTGAAAAACCAAAAAGAAAAAAGAAAGCAAGGAAAAAAAATAAAATAAAATAATGGCCTGAGAAATGATTGATACAAAGAAACACTATAACTCAAAAGTAGCTTTTCTTTTCACGTGGTCTTGTTTCTACTGAGCACATGCTGTATATTTTATGACTTGTGGTCATACAATCAATGGAAGGTGATGTATGACAAACCAGGAAGTAGCCGACACCCTGGAACCACACCCACGCTTGGCTAGATCATCATGCCTACAGCCACCACTGGCCAAGGCCACATTCTGCCCCTACAGCCTGCCCCGCCTGGCTTGCAAATCCCAACACTTCCTAGCCAGACCTCCTCTTTGTTGCTGTTGGCTGTGCTCTTATACTTCTAGACTCTGAAGAAGCAAGCTGTCACTTTTCACAGGTTGAAGAGGGAGGACAGGCATAGCCAGGGAAAATGTTGACCTACTTCTCTCTGCCATTTCTGAGCCCCTGGCTTATCATATATATCCCTTTTTCTGAGAGGAATGATGTACAGAATTCAGTCCATGAAATAGCTGCATTTTACAGGAGCTGAGACAGTCTTTAAAAGGCAGCCAATGGCCTGTTGCCTTCAGTGATACCTGTTCTATAACATTTCCCATATACCACTCCCATTTTAAAAAGTGAATTTAAGGGTTGTAAAGTGCATGTAATTGTACAGTATTGGAAAAAAAATAGAAACTCAAAATATATGAGTGACTGTGATTTCTTTTAACAATAAGGTATGGTTTTAAATAATCTGATCTCATAATTAATAAAACATGAAACCATCAACTTCCCTGAAGTGACAATACAATTAACCCAAGGGGCGGGGGTGAGCAGAGCAAAACGAATATTTAGTGTGAGTGGTCTCATTTGGGCAGCACTCTGTCATATGAGGTCTGCTGAGTTTTGCTTCTGCTGCTGGACTCAGAATCCTCCTTTGACTTTGGGGATACCGGAGGCTTTGCTCTTCAAGGCGGGAAATGGGGACCATGGTNAGAGCATAAGGAATTTTTATTTTCTAAGTGACCTAAGGTTTAACCGAATCACTCCCAAAAGACTGTGCTTTATTTTTCAGTCGACTAAGCAGTATGTTCCTGGTAAGTTCCCCAAATCTAGTAACTTCCTTCACTTGCATGAGTGCTTGGCATTTCCCCATGACAACATCTTGCTGCTGTCAATGCTCAATAAGAAGCGGACAAGACCGCCTCCTCGTAGACGCCAGCATGGAATGAGAGAGTTTAGCTGTGTCTGAGGCATGTGTGTTTTGATGTCT
>LZPO01075957.1:147210-160872 GCA_001675575.1 Neotoma lepida
ATTCTCCCTCTGTTCCCTCATCTACTCTTCCTTTGTATGACCAGTGCCTGAATTCCCCTGGGAAGGAGCACATTTTAAGACCCCCAGGGAATGCCCTACCATACACTGTTTTATCCCATGCTTAATATACACATACTTATGATAAGGTTTAATTCCTAAATTAGGTATGGTAAAAAGACTTACAACAATAATCAATTAGAACAATTATAACGATATACTGTACTGAGTCATTTAGAGCATATTAATTATTTCTGGAGACTCAGTATTCAATTGTCATTGGCCAACTGAAGCTTTGGGAGCAGGCCTTTTGATAAAGGGGATTAGTTACTGCTCTCATTTCTGTGACAAAATATCCAACAAAAACCACTTGGAGGAAGGGTTGATTTTGCCCAACAGGTTGAGTAGAGTCGATGATGTCCCAGAAATCACGGCAGCAGAAGTTTGAGCCAGCGCTTTGCATACACAGGAAGCAGAGATAAACGTTGGTGCTCAGCTCACTTCTTCCTCTTTCTCCTTGTTACTCCTACCAGGACCCCAGCCCTTAGGATGGTGCCACCCACATTCAGGCTGGGACTTNCTACCTCAGTTAGGCCGTTTTGGAAACACCCAAAGATGTGTTTCCATGGTGATTCTAAGTCCAGGCAGGTTGACAACGAGGCTTAACCATCATGGGCAGCTGCAGGGACCGCTGNGTCTGTACTGGGGAATACCTGCCCTCTTGNGATTAAGAGGACCACCTGCATGCATGATGGGGAAGAGTCCGGGCTGTGTGGGAAAAGGCTAATTCTGCTTTTTTGTCAGGGTCGTCAGAATGAGCCAGGTAGCTTTGAGAGTCAGTCTTCCCTGGACCA
Organism: Neotoma lepida; assembly: GCA_001675575.1. Classification (NCBI taxonomy): domain Eukaryota; kingdom Metazoa; phylum Chordata; class Mammalia; order Rodentia; family Cricetidae; genus Neotoma; species Neotoma lepida. Next base: position 148,062 of record LZPO01075957.1, read on the forward strand.
GAACGGGCAGCCAGGAGAAGACAAGCACATTTGGCATGAAGAGGAACCAGAACCTCTGGATTCCCACGAAGAGAAAAGGCAACATGAAGAGTATTGGCGGGAACTTGAAGCCAAGTGCAAACGGCAAAAAGCCGAAGCAGCTGAGAAGAGGCGCCTCGAAGAGCAGAGGCGGCAGGCCTTGGAGAGGCGGCTTTGGGAGGAGAGCCTCAGACAGGAGCTGCTGGAGGAGGAGGAGGATGGCGAGGAGGCCGACCTGCAGCTAGAGGCAGGGAAGGCACCTCCAGAAAAAGGGCAGCAGTCGGGACAGAAGGAGCAGGGTTGTGGAGAGCAAGAGCTGGAGGAAGCCGACCACGCCGCGCGCCTGGAGGCGGAAGAACGCAGGCAGGAGGAGGAACTGAGACAGCGTGAGGCCGAGAGGCAGGCAGAGAAACTGAGGCAGCAGGAGGCCGAGCGGCAGGAGGAGGAACTGAGGCAGCAGGATGCCCAGAGGCAGCAAGAAGAACTGAGGCAGCGGGATGCTCAGAGGCAGGAAGAGGAACTGAGGCAACGCGAGGCCGAGAGACAGGAGGAGGAACTAAGGCAGCTCGAGGCCCAGAGGCAGGAGGAGAAACTGAGGCAGCGCGAAGCCGAGAGGCAGCGTGCTCAGGAGGAGGAAGCCAGGAGGATGCTGCAGGAGCTGAGGCAGGAGGAAGAGGAGGAGGTCAAACGCTTAGAAGAGCTGAAAGGGCGGAAAATGGAAGTGTCAGAGCCTCTGGTGGACGAAGGCCCACAGAGTCCAGAAGGAGAGAGCCAGCCTCAGCTAGCAGACGACGCTGATCAGCAAAGCCCACTACAGCAGCGGGACCTTGAGAAGCCAGAGGAACAAGAAACCCCGGGATCCGCGGGGCAGAGAGAGATGGCCCAGGAGCAGAAGGAAGAGGCCGAGGTGGCCAGCGAGCCGGCAGGGCAGAGAGGAGACCTGGACACGGAGTCCGGTGTGGAAGGGAGAGAAGCCACTCAGATAGACATCCCCCTGCTGCCGCAAGAGGGGCAGATGGGCGGAACGCCGGCCTCAGAGGACAAGAACCACCGAAAGGTGGAGGAGCTCCGGTGGCAGGAGGTGGACGAGCGGCAGACCATGCCCCGGCCTTACACATTCCAGGTGTCCTCCGGGGGTAGGCAGATTCTCTTTCCCAAAGTCAACCTGAGCCCGGTGACACCCGCCAAGGACGCAAGCCTGGCCCCAGTGGCCCAGGAACCGCCGGTGCCCCGCGGTGCCGCCCCGCACGCCCTGCCCTCGGCGCTGAGCATCCCACACACGGCTATTCTGGTCACCGGAGCGCAGCTCTGCGGCCCGGCGGTCAACCTGAGCCAGATCAAGGACACGGCATGCAAGTCCCTCCTGGGCCTGTCAGAAGAAAAGCGGCCGGTGGACGTCCCTACGGTGGAGCCCAGGGCAGGTGGCAGCAAGGCCAGGCCTCCGCCGGAGTCACCGAGCAATGCCGCTGCGCTAGCCGAGTGGGCATCCATTCGATCCAGGATCCTGAAGAACACGGAGGGTGACCACCGTGGTGACAGAGAGCTGGCCAGAGCCGGAGACGAGCCCGCTCCCCGAGCGCGGAGCGATTCTCGAGGGAACGTGCGCAGGACGCCGCCGGGCAACGCCAAGTTCTCCATCATGTCGGCCTGGCAGAAATTCTCGGACGGCGGGGCAGAGACCTCCAAACAGAGCTTGGACGGTGAAAGCATTAGGAAAAGGCCTGGGCCAACACCAGAGACAGCACCCCAGCCTCCGCCTGCCGCGGCTCCAGAGCCTCGAAAGAGCCTGGAGAAACAAGAGGTGAGCCAGGAGCCACCAGANACCACTGACGGATGCAAATTTGCCAAAGACCTTCCATCTTTCCTCGTTCCAGGCCTGCCTTCTCCGCAGAAAGCTGCTTCCCGCACAGAGTCCACGACCACTTTGGACAGCGAGACCACGAGTGACATAGGAAAGCCAGATCCTGCGATGCCAGGAGCTGAGGAAAAGGCCTCGCCCTTTGGAATAAAACTGAGAAGGACCAACTATTCCTTGCGCTTCCACTGTGACCAGCAGGCCGAACAGAAGAAGAAAAAGAGGCACAGCAGCACGGGAGACACCGTGGATGGTGGCACTCCTGCAGCNGGGAGCGACCCTGGAGACAAAGAGCCTGAAGCGGTGACCCTCAAGCATGTTGCATCCCTTCCCCAGGAGAAAAAGCCAGCCCTAGCCCCTCGGAGGGACTCGGCCGAAAGCCCTTCTNTCGGTCACTCTATTGCTGTAGCCCAGTCGGGGCTACCACCAGCCAGTAACCAGACCCCAGCTCCAGAGCAGGACAAGGCAGCAAGCAAAACGCCACCAATGCAGAAGCCCGCCCTGGCTCCCAAGCCCGCCAGCCAGACTCCACCTTCGTCCCCACTCTCCAAACTAAGCAGACCCCACTTAGTAGAGCTGCTTTCTAGGCGGGCTGGCAAAGTGGATTCCGAGCCGAGTGAGGCTTGCAAGGAGAGCAGTGATAACCAGCCACCCTCACTGTCACTGCCAGAGGAGCCGAAGGGGCAGAAGAGGGATGAGGAAGAGGTGCCAGAAAGGAAACCCGCTTCCCCGCCTCCGTCAGCCAGCCAGGAAGANAGACCTTTCCTAACTCCTGAAACAGGTAGAAAAGGTATGTGGCTGCAGTTTGAANGCCCAGCTTCATTCGGTGGAGAGGGAATTGAGAGGGAACCCTGGGGAACTCTCTGCGAACACCTTAATTAATTAGAAACAAGTTTGCCCCAAATCAGATATCATCAACCATTTTGAGCAAGTCTGTAGAGGTGATCACAAGTAGGATTTTCTAGACCAGAGACTGCTTTAGTCTGGGTGGTAGCTGNAGGACGGAGGGATGGCAGGGGCATCAGCCTTGGACCTTGGAGCTTTGCTGTGTTATATTAAAATGCAACTGAACATCCTTCTCCTACTGCAAACTTCCAGTAGTGGCACCTTTAATGCCAGTACTCGGGAGGCAGAGGCAGGTAGATCTCCGAGTTTGAGGCCAGCCTGGTCTACAGCCTGAGTTCCAGGACAGCCAGGGCTACACAGAGAAACCCTGTCTTGAAAAGAAAGAAAGAAATTTCAGAGCAATCCTTGGCTCTGACTGCCCCTTCATACTAAACATGTGAGGTGGTTAGATAGTCCACTGAATTGGCTCTTATGCTTCCAAGAGTGTTCACCTAATCTTTCTACAGACAAAGTCTGGATCATGGCCAGGAAGTTTCTCTTCAAGTGTTTAGGCTGGGGGGGTTGCTTCCTTGAGGAGTGTTGGATTGGTTATTTGTCTTCCTTAATGGAAGCCCCTGGAGTACCACGGTACTGCCGTGAGTGTGCCATGCCAGAAACCATAGATGGACATGGTTATGTCTTTCTGCAATGTCAGAGTCGATCAAATATACAAGCTATATCAGTTTTATTGTTAATCGTTTGCCAAGTAGTCTCTGTTTTCCTTGGCCCTTGGCAAACCAAGTTCTCTTATCCCAATCTTAATAACTAATATTAAATCTCATATCACACATTATACCTCATACAGTAAATACACGAGTAACCAGAGAAGAAAACAATGATAAACCCAGTAGGAGGGCCTGGAGAGATGACTNAGTGGTTAAAAGCACTTGTTGCTCTTACAGAGAGGACCATGGTTTGATTCCCAGAATGGCACCTCACACCTCTCCATAACTTCAGTTCCAGGGGATCCAACACCCTCTTCTGGCCTTCATGGACACCAGGCACACTGCAATGCACTTACCTATGTTCAGGCAAAAACATCTATACATGTAAAATAAAGTCTTGGACACACACACACACACACACACACGGGGAGAGAGGATAGAAGGAGAGAGAACTGCTGGAGGTACAGAGCCATGTTGCCAGGAAAGCAGGGATTTAATGGTAAACCAGGCCTCAGGTCTTAGTATTGAGTCCAGCTTCAGAAACAGCTGGAGGTGAAGTGCCATGGAGCCATGGAAAGGGTTTGGTGTCTTTATGGGGTACAGGTGAGNGGGCTGCATCCTTCCTCCATGTGATATGTTCTATAAATCCTTAGGCTTATTCTTTCTAAAATGATTTTAATGTGCCTGTGTGCCCATATGTTCCCTGTCTACTGTTATCTTAGTTAGGGTTTCTATTGCTGTGATGAAACACCATGACCAAAAAGCANGTTAGGGTGGAAAGGGTTTATTTAGCTTACACTTCCATATTGCTGTTCATTATTGAAGGAAGTCAGGACAGGAACTCAAACAGGGCAGGAGCTGACACAGAGGCCAAAGAGGAGTACTGCTTACTGGCTTGCTCCTTATGGCTTTCTTAGCCTGCTTTCTTATAGAACCCGGGACCACCAGCCCAGGGATGACACCACCCACAATGGGGGGCCCTCCCCCATCAATCACTAATTAAGAAAATGCCTTGGGGCTGGAGAGGTGGCTCAGAGGTTAAGAGCACTAACTGTTCTTCCAGAGGTCCTGAGTTCAATTCCCACATGATGGCTCACAACTATCTGTAATGAGATCTGGCGCCCTCTTCTGTATACATAATAAATAAATCTTAAAAAAAAGAAAAGATATGGCAGAGTTTTCTAAAAAAATAAAAATAAACAATAAAATGCCTTACAGCTGGATCTTATAGAGGCATTCTCCCAATTTAGGTTCCCTCCTTTCAGGTAACTCTATAGTTTGTATGTAAACTGACCTAAGACTAGGCAGCACCACTGTGTTAAGTTACCAGGTGGCTCCTTTTTCTTTTAGGAATAAGTGTATCAGTCTGCCTCATGGGTAGTGCTGGACCAGCAATGTCTAAATGTGTGAGANCCATTCTGCTTCTGCATTTGCACTCAAAATGGAGCCCAATACTGCTTGTGAAATGGAGTCCCCTGGGACAAGGCACAGATTGAGAGCCANTGTTGACTCAGTATGGAGTCACTTAGAGCAAGGCTTAGCATGATCTCAACAAGTCCTTTTCGTTTTTTTCTTTTTTCACTTTAGAGGTTTGGTGGTGTCATCTGTTCAGCCGTGCATTCCCAAGGATGGGTTCCAGCAGCCCCAAAGTCATTTCCTTTACTTCTGACAAAGTGGGCTTCTCTGGCTGTGGCAGGCACACTCCAGTTGAACCCAGTACCTTTCTCTTTAGCACCTTGTCTTCTTCATGTTGTTTTCTTTCACCCATTTCAGGAAGCCATCTCTAGTCTTAGACTGCTTAATATTCTCAATAATATGCAGATTAATTCTCTGGATAAGAATCTTGCCCTTATCGGGGCATAGTGGCACACACCTTTAATTCCAGCACTTGGGAGGCAGAGGCAGATGGATCTCTGTGAGTTCGAGGCCAGCCTGGTCTACAAGAGTGAGTTCCAGGACAGNCAAGTCTACAAAGAGAATCCCTGTCTCTAGGGGAAAAAAATAATCTTACCTTAATTTTCTTGTTTACAACAGTGCCAACGTCATGAAGAGTAACAGTGTAGACTCTTCTAGTTTTGCTATGNTAACTTCCGGGGCATCTCTTTTTAACAGTACCCATCCCCTTGATGTTGTCTGTATCACCCATCTTATAGATATGGCCAAAGGAACAACTCCCTGTTTTCTAAATGGCCCAGGGAATATATATAGGGTGCGTCTCCTCTTTACTCTTGTTTTCTGGTTTGGTAAATTACTGAATGATGGTAGTTCAGCCCAAAAGATCTCTAAATGATCCATTTGCTTCACTGGTTTTCCTAGATGGGCAGGACTCCTTGAGAGTAGCCTGTAGATTCTTTCCTGTAGTGACTGCTATTGGAAGGCTGAGCCCATTTTTTGTTTTGACTTTAACTTTTATGTCATTAGCTTTTGTGGTATTTGCAGTCTCTCTCAGCCTCATCCCTCCCCCATGAATAAAAGCTCGATCCTCTTAGAGAGATCTCTTTGATTATTGTAATTTTCTCTCCAATTATTACCACCCCAGTTTCTTCCCTGGTAGTCAGATTTTAGATTGTCAGACTCCAAATTAAATAGACTGGGCATGGTGGCACATGCCTTTGATCCCAGTCCTTGGGAACTAGAGGCAGACAGATCTCTGTGAGTTAGAGACTAGCTTGATCTACATAGCCAGTTCCAGGCCAGCCTGAGCTGGCTCAGTGATTAAGCTCTCTTATACCACTGTTACAAGGACCAGAGTTTGGTCGAAGCACCCACGTTGGGCAGTTCACAACTACTTATAATTCCAGCTCCAGGAGGAGCCAATGCGTCTTACCTCTGTGGGCGCGCGCGCGCGCGCGCGCACACACACACACACACACACACACACACACACACACACACACACTTCAAAATAAAATAAATCTTTAGAAGTGGCAAATTGAAATTTTCGTAATTTCTTCACCCCTATGAATGTCTTTCACATTCTCTAGGACATTCAACCAATTTTGAAGGCCACTGGCTAACAAAGGAGCCTGTCTTCTAGAGGCCATGCAAGGACAGTGGGATAGCCAAAAGAAACTCTAGTCTTCAGCTACCACCTCAGTTTTTCCATATCCTAGTGGTGGCTGTTTGGAGGTTCATNGGCCACTCCATAGTAGGTGGTTCTGTACTTTGGAATATGTGACTTTGTAGCAATGATTATTTTGTNCCAAGCTTTGGGAAAATTCTTGGCTGAGGCTCAAGCGGAATCCAATTTTAATGCCCTGTTTATGGTCCTGTGAGCCAGACTTAATAAGCCTTACACTTAGTCTTTTAGAATCTGGTCCAAGGTAGCTCATTAGTGCCATAGGTAGTACATCAGTCTTATAAACATTATCCACAACCCCAGACTAGTCTATGCAAACTGTGGTTCAAAGGAAATACAGGCTTCCTTCTTTTTTTCCTTTAAAAACAATTTGTCTCTTTATTTTCTGTTTGTTTTTAGGAAACAGCAAAACACAAACATTGTGGAGTCTGAATTCCCCCATCATAGAGTGTGAATATTGGTCAGGTCTTTGGCATGGGTGGCTTTGCCATCCTTGATGCCTTGCATAGAAATGACAGGACTCTGTCCACCAGCTTCATAAATAATGGCAACGTACCTAGAGTGACCCTAGAGTAAAGCTGTGGTATGTTTCAGACACTGGCCTCCCCTTGGAGTGGACTCAGCTGTTTATAAATAGAACTGACCCCGGTATCCTGCTTCTAAGAGAACCTCCCTCAGAATTTGGGTTCCCCTTTCTGTACAGTGTTCTAGTTGTTCCAAAGCCTGCTCGGTGAACATCTGTCTCGTTAGTGTTGTCACTGGCCATATCTTCTCTTTGCCGTGTTACTTTGAATGTGGTTGATGTGTGCTGGTATCTACAGTTCTCCATCACTGTAAAAGGAAAAGAAAAGAAAAGGCAGAATGTGCCCCATCTGGGCTTAAATTCTTGATTCCAGCTTTTCTTCTCCTTTTTGGTCTTTCTCTTCATCCTGGAGTGTAATACAAAGTCCATCTCACTGAGTGCCCTGGTGGCAAGACTCTGGGTGTAAACTTCTATTACATTTCTAAGGAACAGGGCTATAGTAAGCCCTTTTCTTTTGAGATAGTAAATAACTCAATACAGTTACTGAAAGTACGTGATCTTTACTTAAGGGAAAAGAAAGGTGACTTTTGCCTCGTGGGCAAAAATAATAATTACAGTTCTCTTTTTTTNAANGTGTTTAGTACAGGCTAAGTACTGTTCTAAATATTCCAAACACAAGGATCTCTTTGCATTTTAAGTTTTGTTTGTTGAGATAAGGTCTTGCTATATAGCCCAGGGTAGCCTTGAACTCATGATCCTTGGACATGATACTTGTTTGTTATAGACCAACTTTCAAATGTAGGCACCGGTTCACAGTCATGGGGTTCTCACTGTGTTCCTGGGAACCTTGCCCTCAGCAGCTGCCTCAAGTATAAAGCACCACTGTTTTCTTTGTTCTCCAAACACCTGGGTTCCGTATATGATATTGTTTGAGAAGAGCGCTTCCGTTGCTAAAAGCAAATCTCACTGAAGCAACCAACCATGTCCTACCTGGGTCTCCTGTAAACATGGGTTTTTTTTTTATCACATTGGAGATTCTATTTTCTTGTAAAGTAGGTTCCACTTCTAGAGAAGAAAAATGCCCATTTCCCTGGTAGTCAAAGATGTTACCTCCTACCCACTGGACTCTCTTGGGCATCAGCATCGATGCCAGAAGCCTATTAGTAATTACTTCACAGTCTTAGGGGATGAGAAGCTAAGTCAACTGCTAATCACAGTGAACNTCATCTTTTCTCCACCATAGAGAAGCCCGTGCTTCAGAGCAGGCACTCTCTAGATGGCTCCAAATTAGCAGAGAAAGTTGAAACTGCTCAGCCACTGTGGATAACGTTGGCACTGCAAAAGCAAAAGGGGTTTCGTGAGCAGCAGGCGACTCGGGAGGAGAGGAAGCAAGCCCGGGAAGCCAAACAAGCAGAGAAACTCTCCAAAGAGACTGTGAGTAGCCCGCTCTGGTTTCGGTGTTGCCAGCCTAAGCTTAGCTTGCTTCTAAGTCGTGGGATTTATTTTTTAAGATCCTAACTGGAGGTGCTGTTTAGAAAGGGCTGGGGAGTAAGTAAATTGGCCACCTTGAAATCAGGGAAGCATTTTCCAGCATAAACTGCTAAATTTAATTTGGTTTTCCTATGCTTCTAGGTGAGCCTTCTTTGGAAGAAACTAAGATATCTGCATTTACAGCAGCAACTCAGACACAATGGTTACAGTAGTACCCCTGCCCACCGATCTGAGGTTTCACTTTCCATGGTTTGCATGACTTGAGGGTCAATCATGATCTAGAAATATGAAGTGGAAAATTCCAGAAGTAACAATTCATAGGTTTAGATTGGCATTTTGTGTGATGAAATGTCTTGTTCTACTCCATGAGGCACGGATGCTCTTTGTCCAGTGTATCTACACTGCATATGCCAACCACCAGGCTATCACGTGATAGCCATTTCAGTTGTTAGATCCACTGTCACAGGGTTTCAGTGTCTGTGTTCATCCTATTTTACTTAAGAACGAACGGTACCAAGGTGTAATTATAATGATACTGGATATTAACATATGCCAAGAAACTATAAAGTACTTCCTGAGGTGAAAGCTGTTGACTTAATAAGGAAAGAAAAACAATCACAAGCTGAAGTGATTGAAATCTAAGGTAAGGATGAAACAGAACAATCAGGGATTAGCTCTGTCCCTGGTCTTAGACATCCCACGAGGATCTTGGAGAAGGGAAACTGCAATATGTGGGAGACGTGGAAGTGAGTTTGTGCAGTGGGCAGAGTGTATCAGGAGCCTTGTTCTATGACCTAACTTTATGATCATCTTGATGGGGCTCTTCCTGGAAAGTAACTTCCCATCCTTNGTTCATGGCCCTGAGCCCTCACTGGAGACCTGTCTTGAACGCACTGCTCACAGAAGCAGCCTAGTTCCTCGCTGGGGCGCTGAGAAGTCATGCACTAAAAACATGCTTTTCCTGTCATTCCCAACACAGGTCAGTGTCAGCCCACAGCCTGGAAGCAGTCGAGTAAGCAGAGCTGGTTCCCTGCACAAGTCTGCCACTCCATCAGAAGAGAAAAAGCCTGAAACTGCAGTGTCCAGGCTCCAGCGCAGAGAACAGCTGAAAAAGGCCAACACTCTTCCCACATCCGTGACAGGTAGAGAGCAGGTCCACCCGTTTGCCTGTAGTTACTGTTTTCTCTGAGAGCATCTTTGTTTTCTACCGTGGAGTGACTTGGCACAGCATCTTAGACATCACAGAGCACAGGCTCTCAAGACCCAGGTGTAAACTCTGATGCTGATGCAGACTGCAGGGATTCCTCAGCTTTCAGTGGAGAGACAGTAAAATGCCTTTAGAGTCATCTCCTTAGGGTTTGTAGCCTTTACTACCTTCCATAGTGTAAATACTTCAACTGTGGCTAATTTGAAGCTGCTAATGTGCCAGCAACTAGCTTGCCCTGGTTTCTGAACATTTAACAGTACAATGTGAATCATCACCAGTACCTCATTGCCTATCATCCAGTTTTATTATCTAATCATCATCTATTTATCTATCTATCCATCTATCATCTAGCTATCATCTATCATCTATCAATCATCTATCTATCATCTTATCTATTTGCTACAGCAAGGAATAGCATATGCCAGAACATTAAACAAAGAGATGAGTATAATAGGATTGGGGAAGGCAAGGTATAAAGTTCAGATAAAATTGGAGTGAGCCTGGGCTTGGAAGTAGACCCCAGGGGCCTGTCATCTGAAATGACAAGTTGAGGTAAGTGTGTGAAAGCCACCACCAGGACCTCTGTGTGGAGGCTGGAAGTGGAGCTGCTCCTGTGTCCTAATGTCTGTATCCCATCTCCACTGATGGGATTCCAAGAGGAGGTCTCTGATTGGCTGACTTTACAGAAGAAGTGTCCTTGGCGTTCATTAACAACAGCCATCTCTATGTTTATAGCGCATGAAAGATGTGAAAAATAAAATGGCCCAGTAGTTGCCAACTATTTCCTTGCTACAAGTCACTTTGGAGGATGGATAGTTCTGAATTACATGTACTCCCAGGAACTAACAGGGCATCTGCTTCTCCAGGGGCTGTGTTGTTCCCCAGAGGGCATGTCTGTCTTGGTCCCTTTTCAGGTGGCTAACAGAATACCCAAAGCTGGGTCACTTCTGAAGCTGGGAGGGCCCTGTGCTCTTTCATCTCAGGTTGGAAAGCAGATGGACAAGTGTGTACACAGGGAGAGAGGAAAAAGCGGGTGAGCTCCTACAGTAGTGTGAGGAAATCTTAATCTACTTGTGAGGGCTGCCCCCAACACCCAAGCACACACCACTAGGCTTCTGCCTCCCAACACTGAAGAATTCAGTGCCACCACACTAGAGAATTAATGTTCCTATGTGTGAACACTGGGGAGATAGTTCAAACCGTAGCTGTATCTAAGCTGCAGCCCCAGGCCTCACTTGGGCCTTGGCTACCTGGTACCCAAGGTCTGGAGATGTGGACTTGTTAAAAAAGGTTTCACTACTTAGTGGTGGAATAGGAGTGCTTCTATACCAGAACGACCTTAGAACNCTGATCTCTGGGACCTCTAAGTATTCTTTCATTTGTTCTTACGTCGAGGGTTCTAAACTGAGAGGTTTTTGTTGTTAATGTTGTTGTTTTCCATGATAAAGTGGAAGTTGAAAGGCCCAAGAGGTCATTCCTTTCTCTGGCCAATTGGAAGTANAAAAGGATTATCACACCTTATAACAGCGCTAGCTTAATAAAGCAAGCCTGTGTTTGNAGTGTTTGTCTTCACTTTCAGTTAGTATTCCCAGCGAGTTCTAGAAGCATATATGCTGACCACGTCCCTAGGCACCGAAGGTGTGAGCTCTCTGAACCTCTTTCAGGGAATCTCCTCACAGAAGCCTAGGTCTCTAGTGAAGAAAGCAGGATAGGCAGGCCTAATGGCCTGCAACTCTTAGCCCTTGGGAGGCTGAGTCAGGGGGATTACCATGAGTTTGAGGCCAGCCTGAGCTACAATTGTGTCAAAAAGAAGAGATGGGGAGCAAAGGAATTATTAGACAAGACATTACAAGTCNTAACAACTGGNGATGGGTTCCCCTTGGGGCTGAGGTAGAGAAGCTAGGAGACGCTTTGTGGAGGAGGTAGCCTGCTATTAACCTCACCACCTTTCCAGGCCCCGGGACTCACACTTGTCATCTCAGCACTTGGGAGGCTGAGGGAGGAAGATCAGGAGTTCAGGGCCATAGAAGTTCCAAAGCATGCACTATCATGCCTGGCTTGAATTTCTTACCTCTAAATAAGTCAAAATCTTGTTCTGGAGAGAGGACCACCTGGGAAATGTGTGCTAATGGGTACAACATTTCAGAGAAGTTCCGTGGTAGGTGCCTTTAGTCCCAGAACTCAGGAGGCAGAGGCAGGTGGATCTCTGTGGGTCTGTGGCCAGCCTGGTCGAGGGAGCAAGTTCCAGGACAGCCAGGACTCTTACACAGAGAAACCCTGTCTCAAAAATCAAAAAAAATAAAAGAAAAAAGAAAAAAAGAAATCTGTTGTGTAACACAGTGACCATAGCTAACAGACCTATTGGATTCTTAAGGTGCTGAGAGTAGATTTTGTTCTTATGTAATTTGTGAACAACAATTAACTAGATTTAGCTGTTCTGGGATGTGTGTGTGTGTGTGTGTGTGTGAACAGCATTTCATGTACAGTAAGTATATATAATTCTGTTAATTAAAATGTTTGTTTTTATGTGGTTCTGTTTCTCTTTTCCTTTGAAACAATGCAGTGGAGATCTCAGACTCTGCACCCCCAGCACCACCGGTAAAAGAGGTCACCAAGAGGTTCTCCACCCCAGATGCTGCTCCNGTGTCTACAGAACCTGCCTGGCTGGCTTTGGCCAAAAGAAAAGCAAAGGCCTGGAGCGACTGCCCACAAATCATTAAGTAAACAGTGACTCTTCCTATTTCTGTGTCCAGTTGTTGGCTCTTCTCTTGCCCTTTTTATTTATTTATTTTTTATATGAGGTAAAGAAACCAAGCTAGGGAAAAGAAGCATGTTTTATAGGCTCTAAAATAATGTTTGGAAACTGAACTGGTGGTGGNCATTGTAAAGAGTGTATTTGCACAACCCTGGGTCCTGGTGCCTTGAGCTCACCCTAGTTCTCAAGAGACAGTTTTGTCTGAGGGACCACATGAAGCAAAATCTGTAAATGAGAGCTCAGGAGAGCCTGCCATGCCCATCCATGGCCTTCACATACATACGCACACCCACGCACCATTTCAGAACATATCCTTTTGCCAAGCTTTGTAAG
>LZPO01075957.1:164618-178225 GCA_001675575.1 Neotoma lepida
TCTAGCTCAGTCTAGAGATGGTTCATTGGTTAAGAGTTCTTGCCTCATACAGAGGACCCAGGCTCAGTTCCTAGCATCTACATGGTGGCTCACTCCAGCTACAGGGGTTCCCATGTATTCTTCTGGCCTCTGGAGGGAATGCAGACACATGGTACACTTACATACATGCAGGCAAAACACAAAAGATAAAAATCTTTTTTAAACTTCAGTATAAATAGTAAATGATGTATTCTGTTTATAACTCAAAAAATATATTCTGATCCTTTCTTTTCCACGGAGGTCTTTAAATGCCCAGAAACCCACAAACCTACCTTAATGTATTAGGGTTCTCTAAAGAAACATAACTGATCAGATATATTCAGCTAGGTGGAGAGAGAGAAAAGAATTTATCGACTTATTGTGACATGTACAGCCTCATATGNTGGCTCCAGAGAACCAACTGATGTCCATAAGAGATCCAAGACCATGAGGTTGTGGAGACTAGGACGTGCCACCATGTGTTGTTCACACACTAGAGACCTGTAGAACCTGTGGTATCATTCAATTCAGATAAAGGCCAGAGGCCGCAAGACCAGGGGGCCGATGATGTATCCTGCAGGCCTGAGAAGCAAGGGGATACAATGGCTGCCGCTCAGTCTCCTTCCCAAACCAGGAACTCTGGTGTCCAAGCGCATGCAAACATGGTGAGTCTTGCTCAAGAAGACAATTCTCCTTCCCCNGCCTTCTTCAATTCAGGCACTCACTGTTGGCTTGACTTCAAATGCTAACCAGTTTATAAATAGCCTCACATCCAAACCAAGAACTAGTGTTTTACTAGCTGTCTTCATTCACTTCCCCATGACTGAATATTACAAACTGACTATAACAAATAAAGGTTTACTTAGGTCTCAGTTCTGAAATCTGAGGAGTTCAAGGACCAGTAGCCACATCTGGTTCTATGTCTCTTACTGACAGAGACCTTCTGCAGAGTCCCAACCAAGGTGATGCTGGGTATCACATGGCAAAGCAGAGCACACTGGCCCTGGTCTCTCCTCTTACAAAGTTCCAGTCCCTCATGGTCAGGAGCATTCTCCCCACCTCCCCCAAAACACACACACAAGGACTCATATAATCTTAATCATTGCTCAAAGGTGCCACCCCTAAGTACCATAGTGGGGTTCTGTTTCCACCTTAATTCCCCACAGTGGGGGTGTTTTATTCCCCACAGTGAGGGTGTGTTATTCCCCACAGTGGGGGTGTTTTATTCCCCACAGTGGGGGTGTTTTATCCCACACAGTGGGGGTGTTTTATCCCACACAGTGGCAGTGTTTTATTCCACACAGTGGAGGTGTTTTATTCCACACAGTGGGAGTGTTTTGGAGATTTTTCAGACCAGAGCAGCGTCCTTTTGACCAATTTAAAAAAATGTTTCTAAAACATACAATTAACCATCTGTCTCAGTTAAGGTCACTATTGCTGTGATGAAATACCATGACCAAAAGCAAGTTAAGAAGGAAAGGGTTTACTTGGCTTACACTTCCACATCATAATCCATCACTGAAGGAAGTCAGGACAGGAACTCAAACAGGGCCGGAACCTGGAGGCAGGAGCTGATGCAGAGGCCATGGAGGAGTGCTACTTACTGACTTGCTCTTCGTGACTTGATCAACCTGCTAAAGAAGCCAGAAACACCTGCCCGGGGAGTGGTACCACCCACAATGGTCTGGGCCCTCCCCCATCAATCATTAATTAAGAAAATGTTCTACAGGCTTGCCTACAGCCCAATCTTATGGAGGCATTTTTCTCAGTTGAGGTTCCTGCCTCTCAAATGACTGGCTTGTGTCAAGTTGACATAAAACTAGCCAGCACACCACCACACATAATTAAAAGTGCTACAAAATACACCAGGTGTGAACTGGAGAGATTGCTCAACAGTTAAGAGCACTGGTAGCTCTTCCAGAGGTCGTGAGTTCAATTCCTAGCAACCACATGGTGGCTGATGCCCTCTTCTGGCATGCAGGTGTATATGCAGACAGAACATCATATATATATAAAATAAATACATCTTAAAAATTTATTTAAAAAAATACAGCAGGTATTTTGTCCTCTTTTCCTAGAAGCTCAAAACTCTCCATGTAGCTTTACAATGATATTTCCAACCATCTCACACATACATACTTATAAGGACTACACTTGATGATTTTTATCACCACACAATAAATCCAGACAGTAAATGTGATTATCTCTGCACCCAATAACAAGCATCGATTCCCAGACCACAGGAGAAGAGAAGACTTCCCCGGGGAGTTCNTACACACTTCGAAGCTTTCCACTCTGAGACTCAAGGATCCACAGTTTCCCGTCAGTAGATGCAGCTGCCAGCAGTGCTTCACGGCTACAGTTCTGGTTACTGAAAGCAAAGGGTGTGGCATACACCCTTGCTGTAGTCTCAAATTTCCACTGGAGGTGACCTTCCATGCTACAGCAGTAGAGAAAGCGGTCATGAGAGCCAAAAAATAGTTTTTGTTCTGATGCTGAGATACAAGGTGATGAAAAGACTGGTCCTCCAGCAGAGAAGCGCCAGACCTTTAAAGGAGAAGGGAGCAACCATCAGTCAGTCATCCAAATGCAGCACTTTGTTTGACAGGCTATCTTCATACAGACGGAAGAGGTGAGACGGAGACAACTTAGAAACTCCNTATACCAAAAATAACGCCGGCTTCTGGAAAGTAGCATTCTCACACTAGACTGGTCCAGTGGTAAAAACCAGGACAAGATACACTACAACATTATCACAATTTATGTTGAGCACACTTGAGAATTACTACTGGTATGTTCAGAGANGCTGTGTTTAAAGAAAAAAAATTGCATTAGGTCTTCAATGTGTGTTATTAAAAACAATCTTGGACAGGAGTAGAACTTGGCCTTGGTTCCAAATCCAGCTCTAAAAAAAAGGAGAAAGGAGAGAAAAAAGTCTAACTCAAGTTTTCCAAGCAAAGTGAGAAGGAGCTGGACTGAAAAGAGTTTAAGTGTAAATATTTAGAGCTTTAAGCAAAAATGTGTGCATTGCCTGATGGCGCACACCTTTAATCCCAGCACTAAAGTGGCTGAGACAGAAGGATCTCAGTTCTAGAACTGCCTGGGCTACCGAGTGAGCTCCAGGACAGCAAGTGAGATCCTGTGTCAAAAGAAAATTTTAAAATATATATACTGTCTCTTATACACATCTAGATGTGTATAAGAGACAGACATAGTGGTGTGTGTGTACACACATATATGGTAGAGAGTGAATGAGGGAGACATATCAACCTCAGACCTACACACCTAAACAGAGAGAGAGAGAGAGAGAGAGAGAGAAAGAGAGAGAGGAGGGAAAGATCCATTAAACAAGGTGTGGGAATGTAGCTCAACAGAACAGTCGCTGATCCCTAGGTTCAGTCTCCAGTGCTGGGGTGGGGGTGGCTACACACAGAACTGGCTAGATGGTCCTACCTCCTCTCCCGAGTGAGTGAAGCAGACCAGGTTTCCNTCCACACAGCCGATGCAGACATACCNCTGGCAACACCGAGGGGAGGAGAAGAGTGGCTTCCCACAGGACTGCTGCCAAACCACGCTCCCAGTAGCCTGTTGTGACCAAAGCAATTGACAGCACTAAGAACCATCTTACTAATCAAGCACCTTTACCACTTTAAAGTTACATTTATTTATTTATTTACTGTGTGCATGTGCACGTGTGTATGTATGTGCTACAGGGCACATATGGAGGTTGCAGGACAACTTGTGTGAATTGATTCTCTCCTTCTATCATGTGGGAAGGAGTTTAAACTCAAGTTGTCGGGCTTGGCAGCAAGTGCCTTTCCCTGCAGAGCCATCTTACAACAAACTAAAAATCTTCAAGACTAGAGATAAGCGGCAATAGTGACCCACTGACACTGTCGATGAAGCTGGCACACAGTCAGAAAATCAGTGCTACTTAGGAGAGCTAGGACAAAATGACAGTCGGCCCAGAACACAAAACAAAGCAAAACTAACACAAAGATCCAGCTTTAAGTTTTGTTTTCCTAGATTTTTCAAGACAGGGTTTCTCTGTGTAGCCCCTCCTGTCCTGGAATTTGCTCTGTAGACCAGGCTGGCCTCAAACTCAAGAGATCCGCCTGGCTCTGCCTCCCAGATGCTGGGATTAAAGGCGTGCACCACCACCACCCGGCTAAGATCTACTTTAGAAAGAAAAAACAATTTTAAAAGTAGGAAAAAATGAACAAGATCTATCCTTACAATGGACAAGAAGCATTGTTGTTGTTGTTTGCTTTATTTTTGTTTTACTTTTTTTTCTTTTTTTTTAAGAAAGGGTCTCATTACATAGTCCAGGCTATCCTGGAACACTATATAGACCAGGCTAGCCTAGAACTCTCAGCGATCCACCTGCCTTTGCCCCCACGTGCTGGGATTAATGGTGTTCACCACTGAGGGACAGACAAGAAGTTCTTAATATGACTGAGAAAATCCTGTCTAAAAAGTTTAGAAATGGGGGCTGGAGAGATGGCTCAGCAGTTAAGAGCACTGACTGCACTTCCAGAGGTCCTAAGTTCAATTCCCAGCAATCACATGGTGGCTCACAACCATCTATAATGAGATCTGGTGCCCTCTTCTGGCTTGCAGGCATACATGCAAGNAGAACATTGTATACATAATAAATAAATAAATCTTAAAAAAAAAAAAAGTTTAGAAACGGTCTGGAGAGAGGGCTCAGGGATGAAGTGCACGTTGTCCTCACAGATGACCCAGATTTGATTCCCAGCACCCACACTGCAGCTAGCAACCATCTGTAATTCTAGTTCCAGGGGATTCCATGCCCTCTTCTGACTTTGTGTTACAAAAACACATGTGTTACACATACAAACAGACATACATACAGATAAAATGCTTATACACACAAAAAATAAATCTTTTTAAAGGTTAAAAATAGTTGAAGAAACAAATACAATAAAAACATGAACTCATATTTTCTTGTTTTTCCAAATAATTTCAATCATTTTAAGTGAATTCTAGCTCATTAATATGGGGATTATATTTAACTGAAAAGCATTCAAACTTTCAAACATCAAAATCAAAAATGAAAATAGGTAATAAATGAACACAGTACTGCATGCCTACAGGATTTACAGCCAGTAAAAGTCCCTGCAGTGTAGCACAGTACAGATGATGTGGACTCAGGCTCAGACATGGAGAAGAAAAGAGCATTCCTCCACAGTTTAGCTTCCAGACACAGTTCTTCTCCTGCAAATAAGAATTTGAATTAATTGGGTGGTGCTTGTTGTTAACAAATCCATACACAATGTAGCTAAGTTTTGGTTAACCTCAACTTTATACTTTGGTTTGTTCCTTCTGGAGGTATACTAGGATTGAACCTGGAGCCTTGTACATGCTGCACNGAGCAGCTGTCAGCTCCAGAGGAATGCAGGTTCTTCTCTTCTCCCTGCCCTCCCTACTCTCACTCAGAATCCTCCTGCCTCAGCCTCCTCAGTGCTGGGATTTCAGGCATGCACCAAGCCAGGTAAGTTAGGACAGAGGCAGCAAAGGACATCACTGATACTGATAACATTAGCATTTTCCCTTTTGATCAACTGGTGTGCATGCATAAGCGTGTGTCTGTGTGTGCAAGTGCACATGTGCATGTGTGCATATACTCATTCTGAATACACAACTTGGTATGTTTCTTTCAGGGATTTTATAAAANGACTTAACAATTTTAATACATTATATTCAAAATAAAATTATCTCTCTTCCTAATTTAAAAACATCAATTACTCAACTTATAAACAACTTGATGCATATATCTGTCTATGTTTCTGATTCTTTTGTCAGGATGGAATCACAGAAAACCATTTTTTTGGTCAAAGGTTGTAAGATTTACACAGTCACACTACTTCTTTACTACATTTACTTACTGTTTGTGTGCACANGTGTCTGTGAATCACAGAACACCTATTTTTTTTTTAGACATGTAGCCAAGGATGATCTTGCATTACTAAGTCTCTTGAGTGCTGGGACTACACACATGCCAGCTAGTTTGTATGGTTCAAGGCTTCGTGTGTGCTGGGTAAGCACTATACCAACTGAGCTGTATCCCCAGCCCTTAAACTGTCTTCCTTTGGCCTTCCGGTCACANGAGCTGCTAACATGAGCTGCTACCTCTCTCATGGACGCTGTCAATCATTGTAGCACTGTAATCTGTGTTTCTGTATCTCAGTGTCTCATTCCATTGAGTACGAAAGGCCTGAAACATTTATGCCTTCAGCAGTTTCTTCCTGTGTTTATGCCCCTTGTTTTTGTTTCCTATCTGGGTTTTTTTAATTAACTTATATTTACTCTTTATTGCTATTTATACCAATAAGTAAGTTTTGATTCATTGTTATTTCAGAAAACTGCCGCAGCCCATTTCTTGTAGTTTTTATATAAATTTGATATTTTCACGTAATTGGNTCTTAAAATAGCTTACTGATATCTTTGATTTTTTTTTCTCTTATGGTCATTCTGAATTCTTCATATTACAGAAATTATTTGAAAGGAAACTAAAAATGTCTAAAGATGTTTAAATTTGACTAATCACGTCTTTCCAGACCAAATGTTATACTTGGGCTATAGTTAACACCTGCTCCCACTACAGTGCACTTGACAGTTACTTGCACTTCTGTGTTTATGGTGTGACACTGATGAGATCAATTCTTACATAAATGTCCAGAGCATATGCATGCCGGTCATGAGATCCGACATAAATGAGTCCTGTGGTAGGATCCATGGCCGGTGAGCTTTTGACAGAATCTTCAGTAGTAAATGCCCAATATTTTTCTCCACTATTACTTTTTAGAACATAAACTAATCCATTATAACAGCCTGCAGAGAAACAAAATATAAAAGACGAGGTTGAGATACACTGACATAAAATAGTTTAAAGGTTGACAATTTATATTCACACTCATCTTATGTATTTATGTTCACTCATCTGATGTAGCTTTCAGCAAACATAAAGCAGAAACTGAATAGCAGTCCCTTGTGTGGTGGCATTTTATCTATGTCCCCCAATAAAACTTTTCTGAGGATTAGAGGAACGAGGTCAGCTGCTAGCCTTGCAGTGTTAGCACACGACCTTAATCCTATCACCTAGCACGCAGGGTCTGTCTGGATCTCTGTGAGTTCCAGGTCACACTAGGAATGGAGTCAAGCGAGGAGACACATGCCTTTAATCCAACATCAACCATAGAATTCTGGAGGTCTATACAGACAGACAGGAAGTGATGTAGCCAGGCTGAGAGAGCCAATGGGAGAACAGAACAGAAAGGGATATAGGCGTGGAGGTATAGGAAGTAACACACACTCTTTTGGAGGCAGCAGCGTTGGTGAGGTGAGGTTGGTAGCTGTTCTTAATTCCTCTGATCTCTGTCAGACTTTCACCTCTATCCCTGGCTCCATGTTTTATTTAACAAGACCGTTTAGAAAATCGTTTATACCCTTGTTCTTTAATAGTATTATGGACCAGCAAGACAGTCAGTAAAGGCACCTGCCACCAAGCCTGACATCCTGACTGATCCCCAAACCAACATGGGGGAAAGAGACTCAACAAGTGGTCTCTGACCTCACAAGTACATGTACATACCCACACTGACAGACCTCGATTCAAATCTATCCTGGCTGTAGTTGGATAAATTACCCAGTGTCACAGAGCCTCAGGTTACTCTCCTTCTATGCTGAGTTATTGTGACAGTCCATAAAAGAAGGACAGATGCTCAGAGATGTTTGAGAAAAGCTAACACTAATAACAACCAATGTCCATTGGGCATTTTCTAAGTATCAGGGCTTTTTCTTTTGAGACAGGGCTTTTAGCCCAGGCTAGCCTCAGGTATCCTATTGGGGAGGAAGAACTTCTGATCCTTCGGCCTCCACCTCCTGAGTGCTGGGATTACAGGTGTGCATCATCACACCACCTGGTTTATAGAGTGCTGGAGACTGAACCTAGGGCCCTGAGCAGGCTGGGCAAGCATTCTACCATCTGAGCCACATCCCCAGCCTACTTTTCCAAATATTTTAGCATAATTATATCCACACTTATGGATGACAACATGGAAGCAGATTAACTTAAGGGGCAAA
The DNA here is from genome assembly GCA_001675575.1 of Neotoma lepida. Lineage (NCBI taxonomy): Eukaryota > Metazoa > Chordata > Mammalia > Rodentia > Cricetidae > Neotoma > Neotoma lepida. Next base: position 172,743 of record LZPO01075957.1, read on the forward strand.
ATTTCAAAGTTACCATGTGGCAGCATCANGATTTAAATCTAAGAGCCAGTGTTCTTAGTAACTCCACTGAACTTCATTTCTCAAGTGGTGGCCATGGATAAGGGGGTAGTTTGGGGATCTCAGACCTTGATGTAGGAATTATAAAAACCTACAAGTGAAGTCACCACAGATACCAGGGCACACACTATCATATGAAGTGGATGGAATCTGGGAACAGCCATTTAGAATGGCTTCACTGCCTGCACTGTACAAGGTTCTGCCCACNGNCAGGTCANTGCTCTTGAGNGTCAATTTCTAAGATACCTTCTGCGTTGCCTTCGCTTACTAAGAGCTTCATTTGTGTCTTGTAGTGTACTAAAGGACTGTTAGGCTTGGTTACTCCTGCTCACAACTGTTTGATAGCTGTCATGGGTTTTAAAATACACCCACACGTTCTTAGACGTTCTTCCAGAAATGGAGACTAATTCTCTTCCCTGAGCATGGACTGGATCTAGTGATTTGTGTTTAATGAACACAATTAAGCAAAAATGATAGTCTCCAGTTTTAGAGACTAGGTCTTTAAAAGGTATCCTCAGGCTCCTACAGCTTCCTCTTTGGGATCACCCACTCTGAAAGAAGTCAGATGCCGTGTCGTGCAAACCTTCAGACAGCTAGTGAGGCTCATGTGGCAAAACCTGAATCTTCTCAGCAAAAAACAACTAAGAGCAGAGTCCCTGTGCTAACAGTGCTGTCTGTGAGCCGTCTTAGAAGCACATCTTTCAGTCCACATAACGCCGCTAGTGCTTATAGAAGCATGAGACCTTGATCATCAGCTGAGTGCCTCCAAAATTCCTGACAAAGGATGCTGCTGTGGGTCAGCAGGTTTCAACGTCATGTGTGCTACAGCCTCAGGTTTTATTACTGTTTCCANTTTCTCCATGAGAAAAGTGAGATTGTGAGTCCGACAACCTGCCAAAGTCATAGAGTATAGCAATACAGAGCTAAGTTTATATCCAGGGTCTCAGATTCCAAATGTGCATACTTGTGCATGTGTGTGTGTGTGTGTGTGTGTGTGTTCAATCTAACTCTACAAACCTTAAGATTCAGAGACTTACCAACTACAATAAAGTTTCCACAATTAGACACGCATGCAGAGGATTCAATTCGATCTCCCAAGAGCTGTTCCCATCTCATCTTCCCAGAGTAAAGGTCAATTGCCCTCACTCTGTGGGAGTGGGANCCGATGTACACGGTTGTGGAGGACTGGTCGCCAGCGGCTATCACAAGCAGAGGGGAAGCATCTACACATTTGCGTGTGTCTGACTTCCACCTCTCCCGAAACACCACTGTCTCAGCCCCTGCCTCAGGTTTCCCCTCCTGAGAAACTGGTGGTTTTTTCAAATTTTCATCAGGAGCTGGAGGACTTAAGCCTTTTAGTATTTGAATGTTAGTCTGTGGANTGAAATCCAGAGGACAGACTGAAGGGCAGTGTCCTGACTTAGTTAGAAGCCTCCAAGTGCCCAGAGACAAAACCTGGCTCCCTCTGCTCAGAGCAATCAAAGTGTTGGTCTCACTGCCGTGGGTAAAGGGCAAGGCAGAATCTAGGTGTGCAGCTTTCCNGCAGGCTCCCTCTGGACCCGAGTCACTCAGTTTCCTTTTTGTGGCTTGACCCTTGTTGACGTTCAGGTCCTCGTGTATAAACACGGTCTGGACGATGTGGTTGTAAATCTTTACGATAGAACTGCTGAAAATAAGCTCCAGGAGCCCAGGGATNGATGTGCCAACGAGGTTTTCAATCTCATTGAGGAGCCACTCGGACTTGAGGGAATCTCCACCNCTCTCTAAGAAGATTGCTTTATCGGGAACCCTCAAAGGATCCTCGGAATCCTCAGGGAGACCCAGAATAGACTACAGACGAGAGAAGGAGAGACACGGTAAGAGGCCCAANTCAAAGGACTTCACAGGGTAACAAGTAACAGAAAGCTGACAGCACCTACAACACAGATAGCATAAAAAACGCTAACAATTAAGATAAACTAAAACTTATTTTCTCTATACTAATAATCATCACTATAACACCAACTCTGTCANGGACTCACTCTACAATCTCTAACTACAATTCCTTTTAGAGCAGTTTTCCTACCCATAAAATAAGAAATAAGGTTACAGAAACATCTACTTTACCAACTAGCCCTTAAGGTCCCCACAGCTGATATTCCCTACACGGAAGTAATACTGATCCTTTCATAGAACTCAAACTGCCTTACAAGTGGATCAATAACAATTTAGCCCTCAGTGTTTAAGACTAACCAAATGCATTCACTTCACAGAACCATTCAGAAAAATCTACATCTTTTTGTTTCTCTGTGTAGCTCTGGCTGTCCTGCAACTTACTTTGTAGACCAGGCTGGCCTTGAACTCACAGAGATCCATCTGCCTCTGCCTCCCGAGTATTGGGATTAAAGGCCTGGGACACCAACCCCCATGAAAACTCTACATCTAATCTATGAAACTTTGCTTTCCTATTGAGACCCATTTAAAAATGCCTTGAGCAGAAACACATAGCTACTGCAAGTTTCTCAGGACAAAGGACAGAAACCAAGACCCANTGGCTAGCCCGCCCTGTAGANCATGGTTTTAGTAAGGTAAAAACATAGGTAATGCTCTGCCTCTACCAGGGAAAAGTCATGTCAATAGGCAAGTAGACAGTGGCACCTTTTAAATTAACTCACTTTCAATGAATTTCCTGTGAGACATTTAATTAAATACTCTAACTTTTATTATGTACAAACTGGATGAAGGAAGGTACGCTACCTGGCACCTGGGCAGCAATTAACATTCTTAAAATATTTTTACTAGGGATACTAAAATTCCCTATAAAGAATGAATTACAAAAATAAATTTGTATTTAAGAAGTTGTACCTTCCATAATTGCTGTAATTTTTCCCAAAATTCCTCTCTTCCATGGATCTTAATCCTAGGCTCTGCATTTATGTGGTCTACATACATCTTGTTTAATGCAGAATCATCAATTTTACCTTAATATGAAGAGGAATAACAAACATTAAAATAACATTTAAACTTTAACCATGCAGCTGGGGGTGTGGTTGAGTAGTGGAGCGAGTGCTCAGCACATACCAGGTCCTCAGCTTGACCCCACCCCCTAAAATAAGCAAACAAATTGTGTGTTTATTAGTCACATACTCTTCACTGTAAAGCTTAGAGATCATAGAAAACAGATAACCAATTCTGAAGGCTGGTGCTACAAAGTCTAGAGTGAAGAACACCCAAGAGAGAAGGAGATGCTTTTCATCGACGTTAAAGAGCTNAAGACATGGGTATGGAGGGCGGGGGGCAAAGCACAGAAGGAAAAGCACCTTGTATGAAAATGTCATAATGGATTCCATTATTTTGTATGCTAACTAAACGCATCCAAAATTCTTAAACAATATGATGAGTAACAGAGCAATTACTATATTTTGAAGTATGTGTTAAATCAAAATGTCACAGGTGAGGAACTATCAATAGTGTATATACATGCATATACATATATAAAACATACTTTAGAAATAATTGTGTGTGTGTGTGTGTGTGTGTGTGTGTTCTGTGTAAGTCAGCACAACTTTCGGGACTTGACTCTCTCCCTCTATCATAACATCGAGTTATCAAACCACGAGGCATGTGCAGCGAACATTTTTAATCATGAGCCATCTCTCATAATTTTTTAAAGCATGGTCTTACTATGTAGCTCAAGTTGGTGTCAAGCTTAGTAATCCTCCTGCCTCAGCTTCCCCAGTGCTGGGATTGCAGGTATGTGGCACTGTGTCTGACTTTTACAAGTATATGTTTTGCAGCCTGGGCTACATAGTGAAATCAAGGCTACCCTGAAATACATATCAAGACCCTGTTGCCAAAAAGGTATATAAATTGAAGCTAAGTAGGACTAGGCAGAATTTCAACTCTACCACTGTGATGATTCATTTTGTGTCAACTTGAGTGAGTCATAGGATTGGCCCACTGTTTAAAATCGATGAAACACTTTCTGGGTACATCTGTAATGGCTGAATTTCAGGATAAGATTAGCATATGAACCAATGGGCTCAGTGAAGGAGACTGTCTTCCCAAACTGGCTGGTTATCAGCCCAGCTCTGGAGGCCTGAACAGAACAAAAAGTACAAGAAGGGGGAATTAACCTCCTCACTGTGTGTGTTGGGAGGTGCCTGCAGTGTTTAAGACACTGGCTCCTGCTTCTCAGGCCTCAAAACTAAGAACTACAGCCCCAGCCTTCTTAGGACCCCTCNAGCTCGAAGTCATAGTATGAGACCTTTCAGCTTCTGGAGCCACATCAGTCAGTTCCCTATAATATTTTTATATATCTATCTAAACATCAATTCTGTTTCTCTGGTAACCCCTGAGAAATACAACCATTGATCTTAATGGCCAACCTGACTGGGTTGAGTCACCTAAAAGGCTGAGGAACACCCTTGGGTGTGTCTGTGAGGATATTCTGGAGGATGAACAAAGCAGGGAGGACCCTCCCTGAATATAAANTGGGGGCATAGAGAGAATAAAGGAAAGGAGACAGCCAGACAGAGCCTGTCTTCATCCTCTCTGCTTCCTAGCCCGCCATCACANGNTCTGAGCTGCTCACTCAGCCTTCCCATCCATGGTAGACAGACACACTATGAAGCCATGAGCCCAAATCTTTCCTCCCTTAAGCCTTTTCTATCAGGTATTGTCTGGGGATGCACAAGTAATTAGTACTCAGCACAATGGTCTGGGGGGAAATTGCCTACCTGCCAATCGGAATACCATCAGCCCACAGGAGTTTTTCAACAAGAATGAGTTAGTTATACAAAGCAGTTAACAGAGGGTCTACCATAGTTAATGCTAGTATCGCNTAGTATAGCACTTATGTAGCTGTTAAACTAATCTGAGTACCATTAGTGTTCTCCAGCACTGAACACATCTGCTTTAAGTCACTTTACCGTGACATGTAAATGGTAGAGTATCAATCAACACTATGTCATCAGGGAGGGCATGAGTTGGAAGGTATTTCTGCAATTCATTGAAGATGCAATGCTTTACAAAATCATCTTTGGATGTGACGAAGAGAATCAACTTTTCCTCATTATACCACATGACTGCACAGGAGTCCACCTGGTCAAGTTCTTCAGCCACCTGTAAGAAAGATTATCCTCATTTACTAATGGGGACATCTAGAAACGGGCTCCTGAATGCTCAGATTTGTTATGCCTAAAATTAGTACAGCTGAATTAACTTCTAGAAAATACCTGAGATTTTTAAAAATTGCTTGCTATTGGTATCTATTACTAACAGAGAGTTACCATTTTAAAAAAGTACNTTCCCAACNACTGTGGGATACAGTGCTCAACTATGTTCATAGCAGCATTATTTGTAATAGCCAGAACCTGGAAACAACCTAGATGCCCATCAACTGAAGAATGGATTAAGAAAATGTGGTACATATACACAATGGAGTA
>LZPO01075957.1:183350-194546 GCA_001675575.1 Neotoma lepida
AAAAAAAAAAGCAAGTGGTAGTGGTGCACACTTTTAATCCCAGCACCCAGGAGGCAGAGGCAGATGAATCTCTGTGAGTTCGAGGTCAGTCTGGTCTACAGAGCAAGTTCCAGGACAGCTAGAGCTGTTACACACAGAAAGCCTGTCTCGAAAAACAAAACAAAACGAAAGAAAGAATTATTTTATCTATATGAGTATTTTGCTTCCATGTATATGTGGGTACCCGAGGATGTAAGAAGGCACCAAATGCCCTAGAACCCAGGATCTGAAGTGCTGGATGGTTGTGAGCCACCATGTGGGTGACAAGAACCAAACTAAAGTCCTCTGGAAGAGGAACAAGTGCTTTTATCTTCTGAGCTATGGTCTCCATCTCTTTTAACCATTTACAATGCAGTATCTCACAGCTCGTGTCCTACACACTCTTTTTATTTTATAACTTTGGTGAGTGTTTCATCTCTATGCATATGTGTGCACCACATGTACTCCTGGTGTCCTCAGAGGTCAGAGGATGGTGTCAGATCCTCTAGAACTGGAGTTACAGACAATTATGAGCCACCATGTGGGTGACAAAAAGTGAACCCAGGTCTTCTCCAAGAATAGCGTCTGAACTCACAATGGGTGTGACAGCATGCACAAAATATATGTAAGCCAAAGCCGGAACAAGTTCCAGCATGGAGAGGAGAGTTGGGCACAATGTCCCATCCCTAAGCAAGGAGCTATTGGCAACTGTCAGCTGCCGAGAGAGGGTCATTTTTCTCTTAAGAGTATAGCCCGGGTTAAGTTGACCATGTGTCAGTGAAAGGTCACACATCCAAGAATATTTGGGCTGCACAAATTAGCTTTTGTGGTGGTTTGAATGAAAATGGCCCCCTTAGGCTCATAGGGAGTGGTACTATTAGGGGTGTGGCCTTGTTGGAGGAAGTGTGTCACTGGGGTTGGGCTTTCAGGTCTCAGATGCTCAAGAAAGGCTCAGTTTCTCACTCTCTTCCTGCTTCCTGCTGATTCAGATGTAGAACCTCTTCTACCTGGATCTATACTGCACCTATTCTGCACTCAATAGAAAGTGAGCCAGTGTCTTGTAATAATCCAACCCCATGTCTGCCTGAGTACCACCAGATTTCCTGCCATGACAATAATGGACTAAATCTCTGAATTCTAAGCCAGCCCCAATTAAATGTTTCCTTATAAGAGTTGCCATGGTCANGGTGTCTCTTCACAGCAATAGAAACCCTAAGTAAGACAACCTTGATGAGGAAAAAAAATACAAATTGGGTAGGTAGATNAGGAGAACATCTGTGAAGACTCAGGGAGGAAGGGTGAATATGATCAAAGATGTAGGAAATTATCAAAGAATAAAAAAGAGTTAATTGTGAGAAAGGTGTGGTATGTGGTATATGTACAAAGGAGCATGAGTGTACACATGCAGAGGCCAGAACAGGATATCCGGTGTCTTCTTCTACCACACTCCACCATATTTTTTTGAACCTGAAGCTGACCATTCCAGCTAGGCGAGCTGATTAATGAACTTCCAGGATCCATCTGCCTCAGCCCCAACACTGAGAGTCAGGCATATGTGGCATGCCTGGCTTTTACGTGGGTACTGGGGACGTGAACTCACGTCCTCTCATGCTTTCATAAAAAGTGCTCTTATGGGGCTGGAGAGGTGGCTCAGAGGTTAAGCATACTGACTGTTCTTCCAGAGGTCCTGAGTTCAATTCCCAGCACCGTGGTGGCTCACAACAATCTGTAATGAGATCTGGCGCCCTCTTCTGTATACATAATAAATAAATCTTTAAAAAAAAAAGAATTAAAAAAAAGTGCTCTTATACACTAAGACACCTCTCCAGTTCCATACTCTTTGTTGTTTTTTGTTGTTTTTTTTTTAAGGGGAGGGTTCGTTTGTTTGGCTAGTTTTTTGGTTGGTTCTCTGTGTAGTCCTGGCTGTCCTGGAACTCACTCTGTAGACCAGGCTGGCCTTGAACTCACTATGTAACAGAGGCTGGTCCTGAGCTCCTTAGAGGAAGCCTCTACCTCCCAAGTATTGNGATTACAGGCAGATGCTCACACACCTGGTTCTTAGCTCATTTGTAATGGGGTAATTAATATACTAGCTTTTGGCAGGAATATAATATGCTTAAACATTCTGAGAGAAGATACCCCAACAGCACACTCATAGTCAAAGTCAAGTTCCTCCAGTGTACACCAGGCGAATGAATGAACAGTAAATAAATCTCTAGGCATGCTTCACTGATTTCTCTTTCATTTTAAGATAAACATGTGCCATCACAAGGTGGTAGCCTTTGATGAGCTAACTATACATCCTTAATCCATTGGGAAGAACTATAGAAATATAAAGGATCCCCTAACACATGTAACCTTAGAAGAATGTAGAAGAAAACATTTCTGTTGCTCCTAAAGCATACCTGTAAAACAGTCACTCTGTGGCGGTGAAAGAGAACATGAGCTAATTTTGATGGGAGCATTTTGACAGAAGTTGGCACAATAAGCAGACAGGCCCCACTGAACAGAGAAACAAATATTTCCACAACAGATGGATCGAAGGTCAGCGGTGAAGCCAGAAACAAGACATCTTCGTGGGTGATGTCAAAAAGTACCCTAAAGACAAACAGAGAATAGCTGTCATAAGGATCGCCTAAGCCCGGGTAGGCACGGGCCCTAAAGAAACATTAAGTAGGGACTGGAGAAATGGCTCAGTGCTTAAAAGCACTTCCTGCTCTTGCAAAGGACCCAGTTTGGTTCCCAGTATCCACATGCAGCTCACCACCATCTGAAACTTTTGTTCCAAGGAATTCATGGCTTCTTCTGATTTCCATGAACACCAGGTATACACATGGGACACTGACATTCATTCAAGGAAAACATTTTTTAAAATGCAAGATTTTTGTTTGCTTTGTTTTGTTTTTCAAAACAGGGTTTCTCTGTGCAACAGCCCTGTCTGTCCTGGAACTTGACTTAGAGGCCAGGCTGTCTTCAAACTCACAGAGATCCGCCTGCCTCTGCCTCCCATACACTATCACTGCCTGGCTAAAATGAAACATTTTCATTTGGTTTTGTTTTCCTGAGGTAGAGTCTCTCTCCACAGCACAAACTGCCCTCAAACGTGTAGTCTCCCTCTGCTTCTTAATGCTGAGACTCCTGGTGAGTCCTGCCACACCCAGCTTAAAGCATAAATTCTAAGGATTCAAAGGACAGACTTACCGAAAGTGCTGGATATTTGGTATTATGCATGCATGAGGCACTTTGACAATCTTTGGTGTCCCTGTGGTCCCTGAGGTATGTAGGACATAAGCCAAACAACACTCTTGACGAATGTCCATGCATGCCTTCTCTTCGATGCTGTTTTCAGAATTCATGCTGGTTTTTCTATCGTTTATCTCATATTTCTCTTTTCTATCAACATTTTCCTGATGAAGTGTGAAGAGCACCAGGTCCTTATAGTCCAGTGAAACTGTGTCATACTTCAAAACTCTTTTGTATGAAGATCTGAATTTCTGTTAGAGAAGATATTTACAAATATTAACTTTTTTTTTTTTTTTGATTTTTTTGAGACAGGGTTTCTCTGTGTAGCTTTGGAGCCTTTCCTGGAACTCACTCTGTACACCAGGCTGGCCTTGAACTCACAGAGATCCGCCTGCCTCTGCCTCCCCGAGTGCTGGGATTAAAGGCATGCGCCACCGCCACCCAGCCTACAAATATTAACATGTTAAAAAGGATTCTTTCATAGAGAATGTAAAATATCCATTTCCTCATTCAATATGGCTTAACCAGGGATGGGAGTACTAGCTACATATCCGGGGACATGGAGAGAAATGAGACATATCCAAGAGTTAAGTGTCCTGATTTTCAAACTCACCTTCAAAGCAGACATATATAAAAGCACGTAACTGCAATGCAATGGGGTAAAAGTGGTAAGGGCACATAACAGATGTTGGTGGAGAAGCAGAACTTAATTCCACACAAAGGGTCAGAGATTCTAGAGGCAATATCTGTTATTCCCCAAATGAGAAGATGGGTGGTTCAGCCAATCACCACTATAGAGCACAGGATCTAAGAAAGCTGAGAAGAGTAAGCACTTCAGAAACATGCAAAAATGGAGAAGGTGAGNTCNAGTGTCAACAGGAGATGAAATGAGAATCAATTACTTTGCATAATTAGCATAAAGGAGTTCAGTCCTTAGTCTATGTATGATGGGATCCATCTGAAAGTGGCAACAGCATGGGACTAAACTGTTAAATGAGAGCCACTTACTGAATCCTTTACAATGGTTCTGAGCTGGTCTTGCACTAAGAGTGGACATCAAGATTCCGCAAACAGCCTCAACAGTTGTGACCTTCTGGCTATGGTGAGCCAAAAGCTGGGTTCTGGCTTTGGTGCTATGTTTGATGCAGAGTTGAGTTGGATGAAATGGTGTTATGTTTAATTTGTTTGGTTTTTGATCTTTGGAAACAAGTTCTTGCTACGTGGCCCTGGCTGACCTGGAATTCACTATGTAGACCACTTTGGCCTCTAACTTGAGGCCATTGTCAGCGCTCTAAGGGCTAGGGTTACAGATTACATCACCACTGGACCTGCACATTTAAAGTGGGGTTCTTCTAATTAGAGCTTCTTGGGCTGATTTGTAAAAACAGCTTAATTGAAACAATCTGAGTTTTCATATTAAACAAATAAATATAAATAACAAAAGGTCAAACCCTGGTAGCTTGCCACATTTTCTGCTTGTGTGTTTGTTGTATGTGTGCATGTTAGAAGTAGCATGTTATATACAGCCTGTAATGCTAAAAAATAATAATAATAATAAATATTAAAGGCAAACTGTAACCATCTGTAATCTCAGAACACATGAGCTGGAGGCAGCAGGATCTTCTAACACAAATTCAAGGTTAGCTGGACGTAATAGTGCATGTCCTTAATCCCAGTACTCACAGAGTTGTGAGTGCATGTCCTTAATCCCAACAGACACAGAGGCAGGAAGACTTCTGTGAGTTTGAAGCTAGCCTGGTCTACATAATGAGTTCTAGGACAGCTAGGGCTATGTAGAGAGACTCTGTCTCAAACCAAACCAAACAAACACAAACAAAAAAAGAAGTTCAAGGTCATCATCTTCATAGTGAGTTTGAGGTCAGCCTGGGATATATAAAACTTTGTTTAAAACAAAACAAAACACCAACAAAAATAGTTCAAGACCATATATTCTTAAGACCTAGATCAAAATCATTATTTTCCATAAAAACTTTCCTCTGTCTACTGAGACACACTCAGCTCCCTCAGGGCCCCAGCACACTGTAGATCTGTGGTAGGCTCCAGAGTACTTGCCCTTCTTTTCTCCCTAACACACAGTACACAAAGTTAGAGGGGTTGTATACACCAACATCCTCCCAAATACCTTGTCTCTGCCTAGTCCCAGCCTCTACACTGCTGACATTTGGGCATATAATTCCTTGTGGGAGCCTGTCTTGTACACTGTAGGATTTTTAGTACCCTCTGCTAACTATTGGATGCCAATAGCATCTTGTTTTTATTAGAACAATTACTACAGCCTGGAAAACCAGCTTCTGGGCTGCTGACAGGGCTCAAAGAGAAAGCCTTAATGTAGCTAAACTTAGTTTTATCTGAGGGCTTTTTTAGGAAGTGAATGAATTCACACACATTCTGATGGCTACTTTCTTTATTCTCTCATGTTGGCTCCAAATCTCTTTGTTCTTCACAGCTATATATTCCCAAACAGAATCTTTCATGTTGAATATAGGAGTTACATTTGAAGGTCACATTCCATTTCTTAAGTAAATGATAAAAGACCGAGTCAGCTTGACAACATACATGCAATAAATCTCAACTTCCTAATTGGTAGAGCTAAAATTTTCAGCTGCAGCTGCAAAGAACCAATCATTTTGTTATCTACCTAAAGAGATAATCTTATAAAGAGTTTTTAAAGGAGTTACAAGACTAAACTACTGAGCAGTCTAAGAAAAATAAGGAAATTGTGTATTACATCATATATTTCTGAGTGTAATAACATTTTAAACTAACATTTTGGGATTAACAATCATAAAAATGTCGGGTTCTCTTGGACTAGGATTATTTACAGAGCTCGAAATACCATAAATGCTTTGGTTGGAACTCAGGTTTACCTTAATTCTCTTAATATGAGCTTATTTCAGCACTTTCCAAGGCATAGTGACACTAAAAGCATTTTAAATCTTAAAATATATTTTTCTGTCCTGTGTGTAACTTTAGACCATAAAAAAAGAAACTTGCAACTCTTTCTTGGGTCTATGAAGTACTGAGGTTAGGAACTGGTGCAGAGAGTTAATCACTGTCCTATGTTATAAGCCAGACCTAGCAAGAGAAACTAGCATAGCAATTAGTTTGCTTTGTGCCTTTAACCTTGGTTGAACAAATCAAACAGCTGGCTATGTCCTTGTGAACTGGACTGCAGCTGGCTATATGTCCTTGTGAACTGGACTGCAGCTGGCTATGTGTCCTTGTGAACTGGACTGTGGCTGGCTATGTGTCCTTGTGAACTGGACTGCAGCTGNCTATGTGTCCTTGTGAATTGGACTGCTATTCCTGGGAATCTTAAAACCCATTATCAAGGCACCTGGTCTAATATAAAGTTACTTTGAAGCTTTAAATCAGCTAATAGTATATAGCTGTCTTGATAGCTGGGGAGACACAACTATTTTCCTATGTCAACCTGAGCTGTAATATAAAACAGGTCTAAGTATCTCACAGTCCTCATGGAACAATAGGTCTAGTTATGAAACATATCCTAGTATTCATCAAAATTATACACCTTAAGGACAGCTCATCCTCCTGACAAGCCACATAACAAATGTGCCCAGTAGATGGAGTATATTCATGAGATAAACACACTACAATACAGGCAATGGGGGATTTTCCATAGCCATTTAGGGAAAAATTGCAATAGCACATGTGAAATTACAGTCAGAAGCAAACAATATTCCAAAGTCTGTAGGCCCGTGGCCATGCCTAATGANATTTCCCATCAGAGAATTATTCTCCTGGTGAGCTGACACTTTGAATATTATTAATTGCCATCTGCTGTTCTATGCCATGACTGTTGGCAGACAATAAAAAGCGTCTCCAAAGTTTGGCTTCCTGGGAGGCAAAACTGTTCCTAGTTAAGAATAACTGCTCTAGTGGGGAAAACAGTAGGTGCTCAATGAATGCTCATTGCTTCTTCATTAAGTGAAACAAGAACACTAACACCATCATTGAAATCATGGCCAAGGAGGGCAAGGCACTACCTATGGGGCTTTGCTATATGCCTTCATAAACCATCTTGTATTGACAATTAATTCTCACACCTAATCATCTTTTAACTTTCAGCAAGATTTAAGAAAAATAAGCATACCAGGTGTGGTGGCACACGCCTTTAATCCCATTACTTAGGAGGTAGAGGCAGGCGGGTCTCTGTGATTTCAAGGCCAGCCTGACCTACACATTTGATTCCAGGACAGCCACAGCCACAAACTGAGATCCTCTCTCAAACAAACAAATAAAACTGTAAGTGTGGTGATATTTTGTTTGTGCTTTAAGAAATAAAGCTTGCCTGGAGATCAGAGGGCAGAGCTAGCCACTAGAAGCCAGGCAGTGGTGGCACATAACTTTAATCCCAGCACTTGGGAGGAGGAAACAGGAAGTGATATGGCTGGGTGTAAGTGATAAGACAGAGTGGAATCCTCAGGCTGAGGATTCAATAGAGGTAAGAAGTCTCTCCAGTGGCTGCTCCTTTACTGATCTTTCAGCATTTACCCCAATATATGGCTCTGGGTTTTTATTATTAAGACCAATTAGGATTCATGCTACAAACAAGCATGACATTGAGTTTAGTTTACTTGCAGTAATAGAGGACCAAGCAATTTGAGGAATAAAAGAGAAGGCTCCAGCTAGACACTGATATTTATTTTAAAAACATGGATTAACTATATTAATCTTTCAGTTTTCTTTCTGGAGGTTCCACTTTACTACTCATGATCCTCTGGTAAGCCTCTCATATAGCTTCCCACTTCATAACTGTATGCACACAAACACATACAATGCATTTAAGCTATTCTCAAGTATGAAGTGGTTCACAGAGAGGATAGGTAAAAGTAAGCTAAATTCAATATATCCCCTATAATAGTCATCTTCATTGGATAGACAGTATTTTATAAGCAAAAAAAAATTTAATAATAATAAAACATGGCTGGGTGGTGGTAGCTCATGCCTCTAATCTCAGCACTCTGGAGGCAGAGGAAGGTGGATCTCTGTAAGTTTGAGGCCAGCCTGGTCTATGGAGTGAGTTCCAGGACAGCCAGGGCTACACAGAGAAACCTTGTCTCTGAAAAAACAAAAAGGTTTATTTTATGTGTATCTGTATACCTGATTGTCTGTGTGTGTAACATGTGGATGCAGTGCTTGCAGAGTCCAGAAAAAGGTGTTGAATACCCTGAANTATAAGTCCAGAAAAAGGTAATGAATACCCTGAATTGAAGTTATAGGCTTTGGTAAGCCACCCAGGGTGGGTGTTGGAACTGAACCCAGGTCCTCTGCAAGAGTAGCAAGTGCTCTTAACCTCTGAGCCATCTCGCCAGTCCTATACTTAAAAATGTTTTAAATAATAAATTAGGCTTTCCAATAATGTGTGGTTTAAGAGCTCATCTCTTTTTCAAAATGTAAGCTTGTTTATAACTCTTTAACACTGGAGACCACTGTAATTGATGTTAAGTATATAAAAGTAAACTCTCCAAGTACTACGACACTTTCCCCCACTGGAAAGAACTTGGGAACAGGAAGGAAAACTACACAATGCCATAAGGTTAGAAGATACTTTCATATCATAAAGGGATGGTTCTCAATGAAGTGTTCAGGGTGGACAGGGGACACGTGGAAAGATCTCAGTATTTTGGGATGCAATAGCAAAAAGGTGCTACTGGTCTCTAATATGTGGAAGGCAGTAATGCTATTACCCATCTCATATTGTACAGGAAACTTCCCACAACACACACTCAACCAAAATAGTGACATCGGTGAAGCCAAGAAACACTGCCAGAGTGAGTAAATTCAGAAGCCAAGACAGAGGAGAGAAATTTTTTTTTCTGTTTTGGTTTTTTGAGATAGGGTTTCTCCGCGTAGCCCTGGCTATCCTGGAAGTAGCTCTGTAGACCAGGCTGACCTCAATCTCACAGAGAACCCGCTGAGAGAACTCTTAAACTGAAAATATTCTCTCTCTCTCTCTCTTCCCTTCTCTCCCTCCCACTCACACCCCTGCAAAACACTTAAACACCAAGACTTACATTAACCTGCTTTTTTTCAACGAGAACATACTTTAGATGACATTTTCTCATTAAGTAAATTGATGATGACGGTGGTGAGTCTGGGTCAATTGGTGCGTAAGCCGCCGGGACCTGAAGGATCCTGAAGGACAAATACAAGGTTAGCAGAGTGAATCAAATTCTCCCGTGAGCACTGCCATGTCTCTACTTTATTGTTCATTAGCATTTCAAAATTTTAGGGTCATGCCTTAGTTGTATATAGTTATTTTATCTTGCACCCAATGAATATCTGGGGTATTGTAAAATTCTATTTTAACTTCTCATAGCTTGGGGTGGGGATGTAGCTCAATTGTCTGGAGTTTCCTTGGCATGTACAAGGTCCTGGATTCAATACTCAGTATTGAAGAAAAAGCTCTTAACACAATATACAGAAATACAACATTTTAAAAGACTTAACAAAGACTAGAGTGGTGTCTCAGTGGTTTTCTTTGATCTAACAGTTATATAATGCTTTTGCTGTTTTNTTCCCACAGACAAATGAGGCCTTTACACTTTGGAGATATTTAAATATTCTGTTAGTGAAAACCTTTAGTCTCTCCTTAATAGGCACAAATTAAATGATTAAAATGATTTAAATAATTAAATAATCAAAAATAACACTAGGATAAATGTGTACTTTAAGGTCTTTAGAAAACTGACAAATTGAAAAAAAAATCCAGCAGTAAACAGAACAATAACTTACAATGTGCACTATGTATTAAAAACTATAAATTAGAGTACTATCAGTTTATACTAGAAATATTACCCTAAAATCCAGGAGGGTAAGTTGATCCCAGGTTGACAGTAAAGACCAATTTCCCGAATTCCTTCAAAGTCACAGTGTGCTAGCAGAAAAGCGGATAATTCCGAAGCCTTACTCAGCACAGTCTTGAAGGTGTAACGCACTGGAGGCTGGTTGTTGTCTTCGTCAAAACATACAGCTGTTCTATTCAAATAAATAGAGGCGGCATGGCGCACCAACTCCTGAAGAGTCATTTTATTGACATTTGTCTAAACACCAGTGGCCGAGAAATCTACAGAGAGAAATGTTAGAAGTTAGGGGAGTTTTAGTGAGCCTAGGTAGAAACATNTCTACTAGCAAAAATGACTGCATGAGCTGGGTATCTATATCAGTGACAGATTGCTTGCCAGTATGCCCCTGAATTCCGTCCCCAGCATTGAAAAACAACAAACTGAAAGGAAGTGCCCAGATAAAAGCTATGTCTATGTTGAAGATTCTGCAAGGTTTATTGACTCAAGAAAATGTTAAGAGTCTGGAGAGTTGGGATGCTGCAGACTCAAAGACAAACTACCTTGGAATATCTTGACAGCAGGTTTATTGCTCATCTGTGTTGTGGGATATTTGTACACTGTGTGAAGATGTATTTGCTGTTACTGGTACAATAAAAAGCTGAATGGTCAATAGCTAGGCAGGTGGTACAGGCAGGATTTCCCGGGACAGAGAGGAAGAGGAGGAAAATCTAGGTGCACAGGAGCCGCCAAGGAGACACAGAGAGAAATCAGAAAGTGCAAAGATGGAAGAGAGGTAATACCACATGATAGAAGGTAGATTAAAATAAATGGGTTTATTTAAGTTATAAGAGCTAGTTAGGAATAATCCTAAGCTATAGGCCGTGCTTTCATAATTAATAATAAGTCTCTGTGTCACTTTTTGTGAGCTACACACCTGTCTATCCGATATCCTCGGTGACTGTCAGCTGAAGTCTTTGTGAAGATAAGTGCCACAGTCTAGCTTCCACCAAGCTCAGAGCTAAGAATATCACCTGATAATATACCACACTTAGGATTTTCCTTGATTTGCTATAATCCACCTACCTGATTCCCACCAAGGTACTTT
>LZPO01075957.1:203881-215026 GCA_001675575.1 Neotoma lepida
ATAAATAAGAAAACAAAACAAGTCAACTATGACTTTTAAAGGGGGAACTTTTAGGAACAACAAAGGGGTAATCTAACGAGCAGATTTCGTGTTATACGATCAAGCTTCAACGGCTTGCCCATTTCCAACTGTAAGTGATGCTATTTAGTCACCAACAAATCCTGCTTTTCAGGGCTCTCCCTATACCGGGCATTATAAATACTGGTCAATTATCCATCTGCGTCTTCACACACATCACGCAGCCTAGTGACAATGCACCTCGTGGCTTCCAAAAGTCTTTCACTGGCTCTCGGGACCGCGCCAGGAGGTGGCGAGGCAGGTGTACTGCTTTTCACTGAAGGGCACCGGGTGCAGGCGGGTGACCCNGGAGGCCACACAGCACGGATTAGCTTGCCAGACTCACAGGTTCCGAGCCAGGCTCCGGAAAACGGACAGACTCGAGGGGAAGCAGCCCTGCCTTCTCAGCCTCCACCCGCGACGCGGCTCCCGCGAACTCCCACTCCACCTTTTCACGACAGCTCGTGGAGTACACTTCCCAACGAACAGACGACCGGTAGCCGTAAAGCTACCTCGCCAACGGCCTTCTTCCGTCCATCCTCCGGCGCCCGTGACGTCAGCGCCAGCGTCGGGGGCGTGGCTATCGCTGACGGGGCTCCGCCCAGATGCGCCGAGTGGTCCTGAAGGGCCTGGGACTATGTTTGCAGAGCCGGACCTGGGCTGTTCGGGTTCAGTCCTGAAATACGCTCCAGGCAACATAGCTGTATCTGGGTGTGTGCTTGCGTGAGTTTATGTGCACCATGAGCATGCAGGTGCNGGCCGATTTCCTGAAGCGAGAGTCGCAGATGGTTGTGAGTCAACAGGTGGGCGCCGGGAACCGAAAAGGGACCTCTGGAAGGGCAGTGAGCACTCTTTCACAGCCGAGCCATCTCTAACCCAGTTGAAATTTCAGCCACAGTCTCCTCGTTCAAAAGTGGGGGTTAAAATAGCCCAAAAGGCTGNAGTGAAGAAATCACCCCCAAATTTAAGAGTAACTGGCCTTATCCCCTCCACATTTTCTGAGAACACATACTCAAGATCGGTGGGACTGTCACTACAGTGGGTGAAGCCCGCAAGGGAAGCCCCCTGTCAGAAAGAAACTCAAAAACTATGGCATCTGCAGCTGTNTACAGCACTTCCCTNTGAGGAAACCCAAGCCCATCTGAGGTGANCAGCGCCCCAAGGGCGACAGTTATTACAATAAACGTGAAGGGTCACAACTGTGGTGAGTTACTGTGCTCCGGTAGAGAGGGAAGGAGCAGGGAATTTTGTTTCTGTGTTCCGGATGGGAGGTGAGTGAGCAGCTGAGCATCCATCAAGGTGACTGAAAAGGCGTAGGGGTGTGTCCTTGGCTGCTGAGAACAGAAGCTGTTGTACCAAACCGTGCGAGAAATACCCATTTGGAAACTGTGTTTTTCCTGTGTGCTACAGGCATCTCCAAATGCCTTTTTAGTGTTTGGCTTGTTCTAGTTAGCTTCCTATTGCTGTGATAAAAACATCATAACCAAAAGCAACTTGGAGGATCAATAGTTTACTTCATCACACTCCACCACCCAGAGGAGTCAGGACAGGCGCTCAAGGCCAAAATCTGGAGGCAGGACCGGAAGCAGAGACCATAGACAAATGCTGAGTACTGGCTTGCCCCCCATGGCTTGCTCAGCCTGCATTCTTTTCTTTTCTTTCTTTCTTTCTCTCTCGTTTTGTATCTTAGATTATTTTATTTTATGTGTATGGGTGTTTTGCCTGCATGTTTGACTGTGCACCACATGCATGCCTGGTGCCTGAGGCCAGAAGAGGGTTGTGTTCTCAGATCAGGAACTGCAGTTACAGACAGTTGTGAGTCACCCTGTGGGTGTTGAGAATTACACCTGGGACCTCTGGAAGAGCAGCCAGTGCTCTTAACCACTGGACCATCTCTCCAGTCTCTCCAGCCCTCAACTTGTTTTCTTATATAACCCAGGCCCACGGGTGCCATTGCCCACAGTGGGCTGGGCCCTTCCACATCAATCATTAATCAATTATTAATTAATCAAAATGCCCAATGTGAAGGAAGCATTTTCTCAACTGAGAGTCCCTCTTTCCACATGACTCTACTCTAGTTTGCGTCAAGTTGACAAAGAACTAGCCAGCACACCTGTCTTTGTGTCTCTCTATAGAAGCTAGAACCTCACTTCTTAGTCTCTCTTGTTAACTTAGATGCTCTGGTGTTCCAGCCTCTGGCCGACCACATCAGAACTGCCTGGGCTGATTTCAAAGGTGGATTAAAATTCCTTATTCCTAGAGGCTTTCAAGGTTTTTTAGTGAGGGATTTAAGTACACACTTCTAAAAGGGTACCTTTTTTTGGTTTTTCGAGACAGAAACCGGTTTCTCCATGTAGCTTTGCACCTTTCCTGGAACCCACTCTGTAGCCCAGGCTGGCCTCGAACTCACAGAGATCCGCCTGCCTCTGCCTCCCTAGTGCTGGGATTAAAGGCATGTGCCACCACTGCCTGACCTAAAAGGGCACCTTTATATTGGTTCAGGTTTTGAATGCATTTTACTAAAGTCTTTCCGAAACTTGCTAACTCAACTCTTAACCCCTTGTATTTCAGATGCCTGATTTTTGCTTTTTTTTTTTTCACAGCATAGCCGATATTAACCCAGAGGTTCAAGAACCTTCTGCCTCCCCAAGTGCTGGAATTATAGGCCTGTATCAGGTCCAGCCATTTCTCTATTAATGCAAGTGTTATCATCCAGGGATCTTAGGTTGGGTTGGTTTTCTCCACTGATTAAAGAATGAAAAGATAGAAAATAAATCACTCACAGCAAACAAGTTTTATTAAAAGGCAAAGTGTATACATACTCCCTCACACACAAAGNCAGACTCTCCACAAGTGGAGAGATTTTTGAAGACCAAGATTGAGTCCCCTTCACCCATTCTCCCTAGACATTAAACATTTTTAGTGGTACAGGCTGGGTCCCTTTCTCCTTATTTTGCATGGGCCAATTTAAACAAAGAAGGAGTTGATGGGCACAGAGCTTCATGCAAGCAGAGACATGTCCAGAACTGACCTTGAACACATCTGGGCAGGTCAGCCAGAAGTGATAAAAGCCCACCAGGCCTTTGTTCTAAATGAAGGAGCAATCTTGGTGCTTATCCACGGCCTCTTTTCCCATCTATCTGCCTGTTGGGGTTCTTATCTTATCTTCGGTTTCCCTTCTTTCCATTTCCTCTCTTCTTCCCAGTTGACTTCTTTTCCTTCTACTGGTTTTGTGCTATCTCATGTTAGAGGCTTTTCTGGAGTGTGTAATGATCCATGATCATCCATTCCTATTTCAAAGCTTACTGAAAATCAAGAAGGGTTGCAGAGGGTAGGGTGCATCTCAATTCAGTATCTGTTCAAAACTGTTGGAGTTGATACAGCATGGGCTGACCTTGAACTCCAGATCCCAGTGCCTCCAGATCTCCACCACACTTACCCTGACTTTTGGGAAGGTGAACAAGTTTTGTGGGATGAGAGGTACATGAAACTNAAACAGACCCAGGATTGAACAGAATGCAGTTTATTGTGGACTTAGTGACAGTCCATGGTCCTAGCCACAGCGAGGCCTGTGATTTTTGTGAATCATAAGTCATAAGCACAAGGCTTATAAAATTATCTGGACAGACGTGATTTCATCCAAGCTACAATGTACCTGGTTTATCTCAAGCTAGNATCAAGGATGGCAGGTACNGTCCTGGCACTGTCAAGGTCTGGGCTGCAAAGCTCCCATCCATCNNTAAATGTTTTGTCTCCTTATGATGGGAAAGNTGGCAGGAACAGACCAGTGTTAGCNGAGTCCAAACACAGACAATTGTCTCTCTAGCCTGATCTCTCATAACAGGTCACTACTCCTCAGTCCCACGTTCCCATACCATTACTACCTCTCTAGCCATGAGACGGTGGTAAGTCTCCACATACCAAGTCCCAATGTTTCCACGTTTGCCTGAATTTTTTTTTAGCTGAGAACGCCTTCTCTCTCCAAGGCTTGATGAACACTTTATTATTATTGCTATTTTTTGAGACAGGGTTTCTCTGTGTAGCTTTTGGAGCCTATCAACTTGCTCTGTAGACCAGGCGCTGACCTCGAACTCACAGAGATCCACCTGCCTCTGCCTCCAGAGTGCTGGGATTAAAACCATGCACCACTACTGCCTGGCTTGATGAACAGTTTAAACATCACTTCAGTGATGCCTCTAAGCCCCTAGAAATTACAAATCTTTCTCTGACACCTAATTCATGATTCAGGAGGTGTTTGTTTTTTTTTTGTTTGTTTGTTTTTTCCAATTTTTGAGAATTCACCCAGCATTATTTTTGTGAGGGCCATCTGCCATAGGCTGAGTGTCCCTGTACTTTCTTGCCAGGTGTATCAAGAATACAAATACCCAACGGGTGGTGGCATTGGCGGTGCACGCCTTTAATCTCAGCACTTGAGGCCAGCCTGGTCTACAAAGTAAGTTCCAGGACAGACTCCAAAGCTAAAGAGAAACCCTGTCTCGAAAAAGCCAAAGAATACAAATCCTCAATCATTCTTTATCCAGGTCATTTTTTTTTTCTGAGTTGTTTGGGGTGATGAATTTAATATTGGAAGGGCCATTTTCCTAAGGCAAAAAGCAAGCCTGCTCCTACTTACCTTAAAAAATAGTGAGGGAATCATTCTCCTGTAAAACAAACCACTGTGTGTACACATCTGTCCGAGCTTACCTCCCTCCCCACTGGGGGATTTTGTCGAAGTGTAAACCAGTGCAAAAAACGACACTTTGCCTTGCCCTAACACTGTTTCCTTTCACTCAGGAACCTCTCTAGTCTACTGCCCTGAAACAGTAACATCAGCTATTAAAGAGCTTATCATCAGTCTCTTCCCTATAGAGATACGCAATTCTTATACAACCATAATGGATACATTTTTTTTCCAAGTCTAATTCCTGGTATTTAATAGTAAGTACTGTCTTTATTGCAACAAAGTATCAAAAGTCCTCTGCATATTCACATTCATATTCTGTCCATTTCACTGCTTCTCGTCTCCCAATTACCTCAGAAGTGAACAGCATTGCTTCCTTCAAAAATTTATTTTCAAAAACAATTTGGAAAATTACTTTTCCTTTATGGAGAATGATGGACGACAGCCAAGCTTTTGGTCTCAATTGAGTGAATTAAGTATATCACAAGCAGCAGGTAGATCATCAGATCAGGACAGGGATCTCCTGATGGACTAAGAGAGTCCTGGGCACATCACCTCCCGGGTAAGACTTCCAATAACTGTTCCCATCAGAGGCAATCGTATACTATGTATAAGCCTGGGGATTTACTTTGGGAAAGGATTCACCCTCAGCTGTGTTCAGGGACACAGCTTCTTTGCTCAAGGACAAGGTATTTTCATTCTTGGGCTGTTTTGCTCTTCTCTCTCCCTTTGTACAGGGCTGGAGCCCAGGCCAGGCCTCAGCAAACAGTCTTGGAAGACGCTTTTAAGACAAACCTGCTTAGGAGCCAGCAGGATAGCTCAGTGAGAAGGGCACTCACCACCTAGCCTAAAGGACTTGTTTGCTCCTCTGAACCCACACAATGAATGACTTCCACAGATTATCTTCTGATCTTCACATGTACACCTTCATGCACACACACATATGTACACAAAACATTAAAAAATTCACACGGGGCTGGAGAGATGGCTCAGTGGTTAAGAGAACTGACTGCTCTTCCAGAGGACCTGGGTTCAAGTCCTAGCACCCATATGGCAGCTCACAACTGTCTGTAACTCAAGATCTGACACCCTCACACAGTCATACGTGCAGCAAAACACCAATGCAAATAAAATAAAAATAAATAAAAAAATCACACACACACAAGCAAACAAGAAACAACAGACATGGTGGGTGTACATCTTTAATCTATTCCAGAGCAGAGGAGGTAGAGCAGGTAGATCTCTTGAGTTTCAGACTAGCTGGGGCCTTCTAGTGAGACCCTGTCTCAAAAATATAAGACAAACATGCTTGGGTCCCAAAACCACTTCTCAGTGAGCTTACACAGAACATGGCAATTTACTAACATAATATGGAGCACAATTGCTGACCCTATCCCAAAGCATGTATCACAACTGGGTTAATGCTGCATTGTGGGGTTTACTATCCACTGCTCTAAGGCAGTGAGGGGGTGACTCTGAAGTCATACCTTTTCAAGACAATTGGATTCTCCAGAGAAACAAGCAACAGGATGTAAATATCTGGATGGATGGAGTAATTAATGAAATTACAGTGAAAAGGTGGGGTCTGATAAGTCAGAAATCTCCAGGCCAGGTCAGAAGGATGAGAGTTCTCGTTCTGAGTTCTAGAACCAGCAGGCTTGAAACTTGGGAGAATTTTACCCTGCAGTCTTTTAGGATCCACAGTGTTGTCCATACTCTTCCTTCCCTCCCTGCCAACTTGACACTCACTGTCTGTCTGTCTTTGTCTCCCTAGACAACTAGCCAATTGAAATCACTCAGTGTGTGGCGTTTTCACAATCTTCTTTTACAGGTTAATATGCATCTCAATCTTGTGTTTCTTTTCTTTTTATTTTTTTATTTTTGAGACAGGGTTTCTCTGTGTAGCCCTGGCTGTCCTGGAACTCACTCTGTAGACCAGGCTGGCCTCGAACTCAGAGATCTGCCTGCCTCTGCCTCCCAAGTGCAGTGATTAAAGGCGTGTACAACCACTGGTGGCAGCTTGTTTCTTCGTAACATTGCACAGGACCCCATTGTCTAGACTTACTGGTTTATCCATTTGTTTACTTTGTATTTTCGAAGCCCTTGGAACACTCCAAACACTGAACCATGGCTCCCAGTGTTTCCAAAGAAGCTGTTCTGCATTGTGCTGACTCAGCGTTCTATTTTCAAATCACTCACTACCCTCCTACTTGGCATAAGTTTGCACAGCTCGTAAGAGATGGGCTATTTCTTAAAATGCCTGAATCAGAGAAATAAGATCTGACTAGCTGGTGCCAGGTATGGATCAAGGCCACTGTCTTCATGTTATTTGCCATGATGTACTGATTACCACTATTTTTAAAAAGAACACATGTAAACATATTTATTACATATATTTGTCACCAAAAAAAATCACAAAAAGGTAACAAAAGAGTAGGCTTACATTAGCCTTTGTGACGTTAACTGTGTTCAAACACATTTTTCATATTTTTCAGCATATAGTACTCTAGTTATATACATTTAAAGCAGATAAAAGAAGGCTTGAAACTAGTAAAAAATGTTAATTTAATTCATATTCAGAAACTTGTGAAATAAAAAGTCATGATGAAGAAATAATTAAGAAAAATTGTACATTTATCAAAGGATCAGACCATTATTTCTCTTTATAAAAGTATCCCAATAAAACAAAGTAAAAACTATGGAAAACACAAAAGTCAAATTAGAGATTTGGTTTTAGTACCTTCCCTGAGTTTCTTTTTAAAACATCAAATTTAAATAAGGCCATTTTAAAACTGACCTAAAGGCTTACCGTCCATGCTGCCATGGGTAATGAATGCATTTAACTTAAGAGGCTACACCCACTGACATGGCCCCAGGGCTGTAACATGCCAATTTGCCTGTGTCTTTGTCACAGGATCACTTCAGCCACTGCAGCATATGACCTTAAAGTACTACCATCTTATCTTGACCTCCCATTATGTAACACAAATGCAGACTAATAATTTCAGTTATTAATAAATACTATATTTCTAAATGGGTTTGGAAACTATACATCAAATTTTGGCAATAATATAGAAATAATAACTTTTGCATGTGAAAAATCTTACACAAACACAAGTTAGTAAGCAAATCATCTCAATCCTCTAAGTCCGCATTATGAAAAAAAATTAAAAATAAAACCTCACTAGACCTAACAAAACAAAGTAGAGAAGACATGATTATGAACTGACACTTGGGTACAGGCAATGGAATTCCCAACAGTAGCTGTCTCCTTAGCCATTAAACAAAATCGGCCCGTATTATGTTTCTATTTGCTCAGTTTCAATCATAGGTATGTATGTATTTGAGTATGCATGACTGTAAACAATCAAGCACTCAATTCAAACAGCCAAGTCTAATCAAATTAAGGATAAAGGCTTACTTAGAATTAAAATTTTTGTTTTCTTTCCAATGTACTAAGTTATTTGCTAGGCTTGTGTTGTTAGACACTAAATATTACCGATCACATCTTTTAGTCGAGTGTAGAAGAAAAAAGGCTTCGGATATATTTTTCAGTCATTCTGGTGCATCCCAAAGAGAGATGGCAAAGGTGTGCAGATCTGTACACTTCCNTCCATCATAATGAAACTGCAAACTAATTTAGCAAAAGCTAATGACCATGCACTGTTAAAATGTAGGGGTAANATGATAGTTCTAAACACNAAAGTANGGCATGTACTCACATTCCTACTGTGTACTAGATGATTGAATGACTTACTAAATAAATGGGGGCCCTGAGGCACAGAAAGACAAAAGGCAGAAAGCCCAGACTCGCCTGGAACTCAAGAATCCGTGCCTCAGCCCTCAGCTTCCCATGTAGCTTTTCTTTCTTTTCCTTTCTTTTTTTTTGGAGTTTTCCATTGGTCCCCAGAACCACAAATGTGTGTGTGTGGTGGGGGTGGGGAGGAATCTAAGAGCTAGGCCATAACTACAGGCTTGACTGTACAGATTAGATCTCTATGGGGCACAATGAATTGAAATTTTTCACAAAACATTATAAAAGCCCCGTTTCCTGTGTGCATTACAGATACTTAATCTAACCTCTTGCAAACTCTTCAAGCACGGGTCTGGGAAATACCAGTAACCTCCTGCCTTCTCCTAGGTGACAAGTCAATCCTTATATAAAAAGAATACCTACATGTTGTATTCCACATGTAATCATCATGGTTCAATTATAGCAATTTAGTAACCTCAGAAATTCTCAAAACTTATGAAGGTATACNTACATAAGCATGTGGCATCTACTTATATTGTAACAACTGAGTAACAGATAGTATGTAAACCACTNCTTGATGACTTTCAGTCTAAGGAACTCAGTCCAGACAGCTACCATTCCAGCTCCACAGGGTACTGCCCGGTGAGGCAGGCTGTACAGTGTCCCGTCTTCTCAAAACATTCCAGACTATTTCCATTCTCTTGAATTGTAATGTCATGTTTTTTCACTTTCTGCTTCTTGAATTTTATCTCTTGTTGCACAGATGAAACCAGTCCTTCCACTGACAGATATATAACACTGTTGGCTCCTGCAGGAGGAAGGGAAAGGTCAGGAGAGTTTTCTGTAGAGGGGAAAACATGCTTCACCACAGCACAGCTATGGCAAGCATCATTTAAGTCAGGATGAACAATTCTTTAGCCTTCCTAAAAAGGAAGCTGGATGTGATGACTCATAACCCATAATCCCAGTTTCCTGGGAAGNGGAGGCAAGAAGATCACAAGTTCAAGCCAACCAGGACAGTTCAAACCTTTAAAAGAGAGGGAAAGACCTGGAGATGAGGCCTGGGGGTAAAACGCTTGCTTAGAATACACAAGTCCCTGGATTTTTGAAAGGACAAATCCCGTGTATGTGTGGTGCGTGTGTGTGTGTGTGTGTCTCTGTGTGAGAGGGAGTTTTCTGATTGTGTGTATGGGGGGTTTCTGATTTTGTGTACGTGTGTGTGTGTGGGGGGGAGTTTTCTGATTGTGTGTATGGGGGGTTTCTGATTTTGTGTACGTGTGTGTGTGTGGGGGGGAGTTTTCTGATTGTGTGTGTAGTTATTCTACTCTGTGATAAAACACTTTCTCTTCTGATCTTGCTTTGACCTACATTTCTAATATAAAAAGTACCCTATTACTTTTTACAATAGTGTTCAATGTGTGCTTAACATGTAATAGTCCTTTTTTATTTCAGTGTTTCACATTTATTTCAGTGGTTCAGCAAATATACACATACATATGTACATGTACAAACATGTCACATATACAAACATACAAAGAAAACATAGTAAAACTAAAATTGGGAACACAGGTAAAAAGCATGGAAAAGTTCACTATACCGCCTGACAACTTTCATGTAGCTTTGGGATTTTAACCATAAGGACACACACTTCATAGTCACGCAAAGCTAACCTACACAGTGTGTAAGTAGAAACAATGGCAGCAAAGTGAGAATTCAGGAGAGTGGAATTCTGGGAAGGACAGGCTTGTGAGGGAGAACCTCACAGGACCTTCCATACAGGCAGTATCTCCACTTGAGTATGAATGTTGGATTTTTCTTTCTATTATTAATGATATAATCCACACATTTTTTTTTCCTGAGTATGTATTTCCAAACTGGGAAAAGGTAAAAACAATGGAATAAAGTATATAAAAATATCTTTGAGGGAAAATCACTACACATGATTTTGTATGTGTACATGTAAAAATATATTGTTTTGCTTTGTAAGATGTAAGGGGGCTTTTGCTAGGAAGTCACATACCTGAGCTCAGGTTAATGGAAATGTACTCGCTGTGAGCTAATCATCTCAGTTTTCCCTGAGATAGTCCTGATACAAACACCAGTTCTCAACACTGGATGGTTTGACATTAGGTACTATGGTTTTCTAAACAATTTCCATAGATTATATAATATG
The DNA here is from genome assembly GCA_001675575.1 of Neotoma lepida. Taxonomy (NCBI): domain Eukaryota; kingdom Metazoa; phylum Chordata; class Mammalia; order Rodentia; family Cricetidae; genus Neotoma; species Neotoma lepida. The sequence continues at coordinate 214,547 of LZPO01075957.1, forward strand.
CCACAGTAAGAGTTTCCACATGTATTCTGTATATGCAACTAAAGCTTTATTGTGAAAACCTGAAACATCTAAAACTCCATCCCTGTCTTCCTTTGGCAGTTTCCCCTATGGGTAGAACCTTGATTTTCAGTATTTGCTGAAGTTTCTGGTTCTTTATTAAACAGAATAACAACAACTTCTTTCTTTCCACATTTTGCACAAACTTCAAGTTCACAGGCACATGGTCTACATGTTATGANTCCTTCACTGTCTTTGGTAAATGTAACATACTTCCTATTTGACAGTAGTTCATATTTGCTGTATTTTACATGCNATTCCACACTTCCTAGGCTTTAACAGTGGTGTGCATTCGCTGTATTTTAAACGCCATTCTACACTTCCTAGGCTGTGACAGTAGTTTGTATTTGCTGTATTTTACATGCCACTCAAGAACTTCTTTGCAGTGCTGACATGCTCCATCATGAAGTTTTGCATTAATTT
>LZPO01075957.1:245637-275469 GCA_001675575.1 Neotoma lepida
TTNNTNCNNNNGNANNAAANNNNTATCTACACAGCTTCAGTTCTATTCTCATCCCTGGCTCCTTTCTTGCCTGATTTCTCTCTACATTTATCNGCNGTGCCCTCTAAGTTCTATCTTAATTCTTTCATCTTAGTTCTGTCTCATCTAGGTCTTTCTCATCTCATTCTTACCCATTTCATTCTTTCCCATCTGGCTCTTCCTCATCTTCCATCTCATTCTTCTAGTTCTCCAGTCAAAATCCCCCCTCAGTCTCAGAGGTTTACAGTTATATATCCATGCAATAGCAGTGCTCTAGCTAANGCAAGGTCANCNGGCTTGAATTCTTACAGAATCATAAAGGCAGACAAGAATTTTCTTCAGGCAGTGACCNTCAGGCTTTCTTTTACAACNCAAAAGGGGAGTGGTAAAGGAGGAGGTCAACTAAGAGCTAAAATTGGTTAATATACCAGAAAAAGGGAATTTATGTGCTCAAACTACATTCCTAGAGATGGTTAGGTAAATGTTAGGAGTCTATAATGTTAGTATAAATACCACTAAGGCTTGTATAAGAAAGGAAGGGTTCAGCTTAATTTACCTTAATTCAGGAGATCGTTTGGCCTTGGATGCTTGACAGGTATTTCAGATAAAATACACTGTTAAGAGTTCTTGGAAGTGTACATAGTATACAAGAAAATCATTGCAGGAAATCGGCTAATATAGATACAAAAGCTAAAATATCACCAAGGGGTTGGGGATTTAGCTCAGTGGTAGAGCACTTGCCTAGCAAGCGCAAGGCCCTGGGTTTGGTCCTCAGCTCTGGGAAAAAATAAAATAAAATAAAATATCACTAAGACTTCTTAAGCCATGGCCTGGCCTTCAGAAAAGTCCTTGACCTTTCCAAGTAGTAGCTTTTGTGATGGTAGCTGAATTCCATTACATTTTCCTGTGGCTTGCAGCAAAAGTCTTTTTATTGTTTCAGTACAGATAGTTAAAAAAAAAAATTACTTCCAGTATTTATGGGTTGAAACCATGGATACAGAACGCATATAGACAGATGGCTGACTCTATACAGGGACGTACACAGGACTGAAGAGCACAAAAGCTGTCTTCTAGTCTCCCTCTGCTCCTAATTAGACAGCACACTCATGTGACCATCACCCAAATCAAAATATAGCATATTACTAGGCCAGTACTCAGGAAGCTAAGGTAGAAGGATCACAATTTCAAGGCCAACCTGGGCTACATAGCCAAAGTATGTAAAACAACAAAAACTAAAATATCAGACCAACAAAGCAAAGAATACTAGACCCTCTACAAGCCTGCTAGCTATTATCTCCACCCCATAAAGACCACCACTAATCAATCTATCATTATAGATTAGTTTAAGATTGGTGCTTTTTTTTTCCTCTCCTTAGTGTGAATTTTTAAATGCCAAGTTTTTCTCATGCAGCAATGTTTATGAGATCCATCTCTAATTGTGCTTTGGTTATGAATTTTTCTTTGTATTACACTGGAATGGTCAATTGCACGAGTATGCATTCCATTCCATTACTCCCCCACTCCATTCCACTATAATATTCCAGTTTTTTTTCAGATTGAGGCCATTATGAGTAATTGTATGTCTATCAATGAACATCTGTATGCACCTCTGCTGAGTGCATACCCAAATGTGGGTTAGAGTCATAGGGCTTACTTACATCCAGGTAGTTCTAAACAGTTTATACATAACAATTTAGTCTATACAAATTATGAGGTAAGTATGATCATTATGGCCAATTTAAAAATGTAGAAACAGGCCTGCAGAAGCCTGTGCTTCTCAATTAGTGAGTTACAGGCTTCTNTGAGGGCAGAAGCCACATTTACCCTGTGTTCCCCTACTTATCAAGGTGCCTTGTATGGATATAGCAGGAGCTCAACAAAGTAAAGCCCCGTGCTGCATGACATTTTGGAAGAAGATGGATGGCATATACTAGAGTGATCCTGTAAAATTACAAAGGAGCTGGAAACTCACTTAGTAACATCCACCATAACGCACCATGGGACAAAACATTACNTACTTGGTTTGAAAGTACAGCACAATCAAGTGTCAGGAGTGACTGTCACGAGCTACTGCGGACCATTACGAGAATACAGCTTATAGCCATTGATAATTCAGATGTCAACCCACCAGAGGAATCATTCTCTGATGGGGTANCCNGTCCAGCAAGGCTTATGGATCACTGACTCTGAAAACTGTTGCTTCCATCTGTAATTTCTTGTGCAATAACAGCTACGCTATCTCCCCATTACCATGCATTTTCATGTAATGTGTACATGTAATCTCATGACTGCATCTCAATCTTATGGGTACACATATTTGTGGATGATCTGGAAGACGCCTTCTTATTGGATCTTCAGATTTATGGCAAACTAGGGCGATATTGCAGGTGTCTGGCCTTATTATACCAAAGTCCTTCAGAGATCAATTGCACCTATGTTGCCTTAAGCTTCCTCCACCNGCCCCTTCCCAACTCTGATTCAAAAAGCAATTAACACTTTGCATATACTTCTACATCAGTTTTTAATGCAAGATTTTAGGCTCAGTAGACTGTTTAGGTCCTGAGATTCAGGTGATTATTAGGAAAAGGCTATTATCTGACTAACCATGTCCAGATATTATTAATCACACTTAAGAAATGTGATATAGTACACACATTTTTTTGCCTCTTCCTTAGATCTCTCATTGGTTCAGTTTCTTCCCTTTGTAACCCTTGTTAACCATCCCTTTAAGAGATGAGCCAAACTTTTACAACCTGCAGCTGTTGTCAGTCACTAATTAAGCCAACCAAGCTTTTGCCACTCGAGACTCTTATCATCTATACAAAGACTGCTTGTCCCTGAGAGTTTGGTTTGTAGTTTTTTGTTTTTTCTTTTTAACCAACAAGTTGTTAATGAATGGATCTATATAGGCTTGGGAATTTGTAATGGGTAGAACAAGAAAGGTGAGAATAAGGAGGAGGAAAAGAATAAAGATGAAGAAGAAATAAGGGCATGGAACAGTAAAGAGCACAGTGGAGTAAGACCATTTGCCAGTGTGTATGAAATTATTTTAGAAATCTTTCAATCCTCGATCCTAAGAAGCATTCTCTGAAGTCACCCTGGGTAGTGGCTCTGAGGGCTGGACCCCCCCCCCAGGCTGCTAAAATCAAGTATATAACACCCAGTAATGATAATGGGATAATGGTAGCAGACAAGGATGCTACTGGTTCCTGTATTTTGCTACAGAATGTATCTTCCATCATTATTTTAGTGCACTGCTATTTATAAAAAGGCTCCCGTGATGTAAAACAACCGTCCTGTGTTACCCTGGCAGCAGCCTCCTAAATCTAATGTTTACCAAGTCTCTTGATTGGCTCAAAACACTTTGTTGAGTGACTGACCTGAACAAGCTTGTATGCTAAGAGTTATGATGAGCACAGCAACAAAACGGCCTAATGGTGCATTTCTTGGAATACGTATTCCCGTGCTTAAGTGACGTGCAACAGTGCTGGAGAGTAGGGGAAACTTGATCCCCGACCCCCACTTCCCAACTCTTTCAACTCAAGGGAGGTGAAAATCTTCTATTACCTTTTTTTTTATTTATAAAATGTAGGTCAGATGAGTTGTCCCCCTTTAACCTCCAGTGAATCCGTCATGGAAAAGTGATTGCCGCTGGCTTACTAGCATAAAAGCACCATTCTAAACCAATTAAATCTTCAACACTAGAACTTTGAAATACTTAGGTGTAGCTAAGAGATGAGAAAACACATCTAGAAGTTATGGGAATTGCCTAAGATTAAGGTGGTGTTTCATTTTAATGGTCAACATCACCAACCTTACTTTGGAATCCCAAACAAGTTCTCTGATAAGCTCCTACTGTGTTCCTCACACACTACTTCCCACTGGGGCTGTCTCTCCCTGCCGAGTACTCTTNTGGTGCTGTTGCAGAACCAGTATCTACATCTCTCAAGAAAACTTCTGAGACCATTACAGATCAGTTTCCTCAAAGCTTAACAGAACTGGAAGATTCTACAGAATGTTTCTTCCAACAGGACCTTCAACTTCATCAGGTAAACCACAAGCGTTTACAAGTCTAAAAATAACTATTAGTTGTTGGTTTTGATTCCTGTCTTGGGGCTTTGATAACTCACTGACATGATCATCTCCTATCTAACAAAATTCACCATCTACTTTCAGTTACTATAACAAAATACAGCAGGCAAGGTACTTTGTACTTTTTTGGTTTTGGTTTTCTTTTGTTTTTGTTTTTTTTTTTTTTTTGAGACAGAGTTTCTCTGTGTAGCCTTGGCTATCCTGAAACTGGCTCTGCAGACCAATCAGACCTTGAGCTCAAGAGATCTGCCTGCCTCTACNTCCTAAGTGCTGGGATTAAAGGCGTGTACCACCATGCCCAGCCTAGGTACTTTGTTTCTTTAAAATGGTGGCACAAGCCTTTAATCCCAGCACTTGGTTAGTTTGGGAGGCTGAAGGCCCACATTCAGGAAGTCCCAACAGTTTAGCTTCTGGTGAGGACCTCAATGTGGGTGACTCCANGGTAAAGGTCAAGGAGGAGGGTGGAAGAGAGGGAAAGAGCTGGACAGAATGCCAAAAGAATTTAAGGGTCAGGCGCACGCTTATAACAACTTGCTCTCAGAGAACTAACTCAGGGAGACCACCATTAATCCACAATACCCAGCTACTCACTCAAACACTTCCTGCAAACACACTCTCTCTCTCTCTCTCTCTCTGGTTTTCCAAGACAAGAGTTTCTCTGTGTAGCCCTTGCTGTCCTGGAATTCCCCCTGTAGACCAAGCTGGCCTTGAACTCAAGAGATCCGCCTGTCTCTGCCTCCCATCTCTCAAAAGATACCAGTAGAGTACTGCCACACAGAGGACCGCTTCCCACACACAGACCTTTGGAGGATAAACCATATCCACACTATACAAGGAACCTTTAAGCAGGAGTTCATGGGATGTGTCTAGTAATTCCTTTTATGGAATTTCAATAGTTATCAAGGCCCCAGGACAGGTCCAGCCTATTCTACTCTCCATAAGATAAAACGATGACTTAAAGATAACAGTGATCTACCAGAGATGTCTAGTTTGTTCAGAACTCTACAAACTACCAGATCTGATGTTTTCAAANCCACACAGTATCTGGTGATTATACGAATCTTATGAGTACATCCTCATGTGATAAGTAAAACTGGAGGCTTCTACAATAAACTACTCCTCTTAAGAAGAAAGAGTGTCTATAATTCTATTATATATCCACCTATGGTCACCTTTCTAGGTTTCAGGTTTTAATATTCCCAAGTTCAATGCCATACATACCATACATACATTAGTTCTTGGGCTGGGTGTGTAATTTGGTGGTACAGTGTATGNTTAGCCAATGTGAGGCCGGTGTACAATCCTGAGCACNCCTTCCCTCAAAACGTATTCTTAATTTTTCTTTGACCCTGATCTGCTATTTTAGGGCAGTGGGCAATTATTATATCTTCTAAGCATAAGNGTGTTCCACTGATTTTCCAATTAATTCTACCAAAGTAAGGACCTTTCCCTAATTAAAAATTTTGCTTTGCCTAGGATCTGTAATGAGAACTGGGTAAACCTTAATGATGTCATTCTTAGTCAAGAAAATCATAAGCTGTTTTCTAGTACGTTTATTCCCCTAAAAACTAGCTTATCATTGCTGTTCAAAAGAAGAAAAAGAAATACCACNGTCTTATTTTCAACACTAGTCTCCTAACAAAGACTTGCTTAGTTTAGTTAAATAGCCATCCTAATAAAGCAATTCCTCCCTCCTCCCTGGGCATCGAGACTCCCTGTTTTTGTGAACGCCGAGATTACACTCTCCACTATATAATACAACCCATTGATATCTCTTATCTTTATTGTCCTTACATTATCTTATCTCACAGTTCCTTCATATAAGAGTAACTATAGGAAACATAACATAGGACATGTAACTAGAAATCAAGTTGTATTGAGGCAGGGTTTCCCTGTGTAGCTTTGGCTGGNCTGGAGCTGGATATGTGGCCTCAATCTCAAAAGATCTGTTTGCCTCTCNAGTGCTGGGGNATTAGCTGCGTGTGCCACCACATTTGGCAAGTTCATTTTTGAAATTTCTTTTTCCTTAGGTGCACATTTAAAGAAATAGGAACACAAATGAAAAATGAAGTCTGAGGGAAACTTTCTGAGTAAAGGACCAAAATGTAAACAGTTAAGGAAAAGATGGCGTCACTTTCATCCATTGTCTAAAATTCTCTAGGTCCATTCCCCCTGCTCCTAATGCTATTCAAAATAACATCTAAAAGTGTTAGAGACTACTGATCCTCAGAATCACATGATCAGATTTAAATTTCTCTTTGGATTTTTTTTTTAGTACCTTTCCCTTCCACCCTCCAAATCCTCCCACAGACCCCTTTGTCATTAATTGTTGTTACATGGGTGTGTGTGTGTGTATTTCTTTTGTTTTGTTTTTTGAGAGGGTTTCTCTGTGTAGCTTTGGAGCCTTTGCTGGAACTCACTCTGTAGCCCAGGCTGGCCTTGAACTCAGAGATCTCTGCCTCTGCCTCCNGAGTGCTGGGATTAAAGGCGTGCGCCACCACCGCCNGGCTGTGCGTGCATTTCTAAATACATAAATTGAACATGCTCAGTTTGTACATTTTTAAAATGAGAACTCTATTACAAAGTCAGCTCATAATTATTCAAGATAGCTACTCAAATAAAAAAAATTGTGTTGATTCATCCCAGATGCTTTTTTATTTGTTTTGAGACAGGGTTTCTCCATGTAGCCCTGGTTGTCCTGGAACCTGCTCTGTAGACCAGGCTGGCCTCAAACTCAGAGATCCACCTGCCTCTGCCTCCCCAGTGCTGGGATTTAAAGGTGTATGCAACTACAACCCGATCCCAGATGCTTTTTAATAAACAAGGAGTACACAGAATGTGAAACTCGAAGATTTGGGGCTGTGAAAAAAGCAAAAAGACTACTTCTAAGTAAAGTTTGGCAAGGGAAAGGTAANCATTAGAAATGCATTTATACATGTGGCACCCACGATGCTGTTATTANTGCCCAGCTCTGTTGTAGAAGTTGTNGCTACTGTATTGTCTTATGAAACTTTGTGATACTTTGGGGAGACATGCAAATCCTAGTTTGTATTATTTCCTGCAACAGATTTATACTAACTGCCAGTTAAGTCAGATGGTAAGAAACCGAAAGATTATGGAAGCAAAGATTTTTTGTTTTGTTTATCTCGAAGGCATCTCTCAATTTTTTCCAAGTCAATTTTTTTTTTTTTTGGTTTATCGAGACAGGGTTTCTCTGTGTAGTTTTTGGAGCCTGTTCTGGAACTCACTTTGTAGACCAGGCTGGCCTCGAACTCACAGAGATTCACCTGCCTCTGCCTCCCAAGTGCTGGGATTATAGGCGTGCGCCACCACTGGCCGGCCAGTCAATACGTTATCTTGACATCAAGCACTACTCCTCTCCCCCTTTAAAGAAGGGAGTTCGCGATTGGGTCTTACTATTTTTTATTAGTATTTACTATTACTATTATTTAAAACTTTACCAATCAATCTTCGCCCTCTGATTTAAGTTAACGTATACGAAATCTACGTGACTCGTTTTGAATACGAACTAGTCCTNTTTCCCTNGGTCTGAACTCTAGANTCCCCCAATTCCCATTGCTGTAACTACCTTCAAACTCATAATCTCCAAACCTGTAACTGCTTTCAGNCTGACAATCTGCTCAATAGCTCTTCCATTGCAAACAAAGATTCTGCAAACTGGAGGCCACGCGCAAAAAACTAAGTGTTGCAGGATCTTCACCAGCCACCACCTTACTGAAGCTTATCTCAAGAACAGTTCTAGGTTCAAGGAGATCTGAAGGATTCCTTCCCAAGCTGGCTAGTGTAAGCGAACTCGAGCCTAACAAACCCGCAGGAGAGGTGCACATTCTTGGAGTTAACCAGGAAAGAGCATTTGGGAGGAACGCGACAGGCGAGGTTAATGTCTATGAGGCAAGACGTACCCCACCCCACCCCACCCCCACTTGGTCAATGCCCTGCGCAGGTACTGGTCTCGATTAGCGAGATCCACCCTCCTAGTCCTGCTGTGTCCATAGCTCCTGAGCTGGGAATCGGCCCGCGGAGCTGTGCAAAAGACTTGCCACTCCACCCCCTCATCCTGTTGCTCACCGGTGCTGCAGCCCCACGAGTCCCAGAGTGATCACATGCGGCACATCTAGCTGCGTGGGCCACTCTCCAGAAGCGATGCACCCGAACACGCCACATTCCTCACGGATCCCCAACTCCTCCAGTTCCATGGCGCCGCCGAAAGCACGTGGAGGGACCTGCTGCTGCGGCGTGGTCCGAGCGCCAACCAGCTGTCCNCTCCTCTATAGTAGGTTTCAGAACCTCACACTACTGCCTCCTCCTTCCCCGCGGGCTAGGTTCTCGCTACTGCGGCGGCGCGCGCTTTCCCAGGGGGCGTGGCCAGTTCGGCCTCCAGCGCCCCGCCAATCAGCTACGGCACGGAGCGGGGGCGGAGCTATGGAGTCAAGGGGGTGGGGTCAGTTCTCCGCGGGAGAGGTCAGGAACGCTAGTGTTCCCGCACGTGGGAGTCTCTGTTATTTTTCCCGCTCCCGAGACGTAGGTGATGAGGGGAGCGCATTTAGTGGTGTTTGTCCCTCCGGAGATGTGAGCTGTGCGTGCCCCTGGTCGCACGCCTTCCCCTGGCCGTCAGGACTTGGTTCGCTCCGACCCAGAACCCTCTCCCGGCCGGCGGGGGCTGCGCGCCACTTTTCGCTGCTAGGAACTGCAAACGCGGGGCCGCCCGGAAGCGGGGTCGCGTCAGCGCGCCTGCGCGGCGGGAAGCCTGGGGAGGCGATCCCAGCCCCGGGCGGGGCCAGCCCGGTGCCTTGAGGTCGCCTTAGCGTAACCGGGATGGACTTGGACTGGCTGCGTTATCTGGGGGCGTGTCTGTGCGTTGCACCGCCTTTCCTCCCTCCCCTAAGCCTCTCTAGTCGTTCTTGATTTCCAGAGTGCTGCTTCTCTTTGCCCGCGCGGGGTACACCTCCATCGCACCTAGGATAATGGCGACAGCTGAGGGTGAGTAGCCGGCTCTCGGACCCGCTAGAGTCTCCCCATCCCCCAGCAGGGAGTTAGCATGCTTGGCGCGGACACTTGCAGCCCCGGGGTCGGATTGCAGCCTTCTTAGTACAGGGCCCGGCCCGCTACCCCACGATGGCGCCTGGGGCCTGGATCCTGCACACGTGGTCCAAGCGCTGGGAGACGTGCATTGGACCTTAAGCACCCGGGGCCTCCGGAAATACCCAGAAATTGCCCCAGGACTGGAGGAAAGTAGCAGAGTGGGAAGGTACTCCGGAGGAGAAATGGCCAGAAAATAACGAAGTGTCTAGAAACTGTGATAGGGAAACAATCAGGAAAATGTAGCAGACTTTTTCAACCCATGTCTTGTTTTTTTCTGGTAAGATTAATACGCCAGTAATCTCCTTTGCCGTAAGGTTAATAGTTAATAATATGACTATAGGTCCAGACTTTTTGTTTTGGTCATGTGCTAGATTTGTGGTTCAGGCTTGCCTATAATTTCGGGTTACGGGTGTGGGCGAGTACCAATCGGTACTAGCTGGTAGTCTTCGATGCCACGAGAGCGCCAAAATTGAAGGCAAACAGTTTCCTTATCACTTTTTCTTTGATAGATTTAGTTACGCTACCATTTTGTCTCCGCATGGTAAGAGCCTAGGAAAAGTGGTTTGTAGCTTTTATACTAATAAAACGCTGTCTTTGCACCACAACAAAAGTTTCTAGATAATAAATTGTGTTGGCGCCCCAGCACATTCTTTCCCACTTATGAAAAGAAAAACAAAAACAAAAAACGGTGCTACAGCTTCTTAAATTGGGACTTCGGCCCAGAGTTTTTCTCAGATCAAGGGCCTGTGCTTCTAAACTGGTAAAATCTTTAGAATCTTCCCTCTTTGGTTCTATCTCTCTCTCTCTTTCTCCCCATTTATATGTGTGTTTATGTGAGTGGATGCTATGTTTGGGCATGTTTGAGAAGTCTGGAGGGTGTCTGGTCACCTGGAACTGGAGTTAAAGGCCTTTTTAATAGATGAGGCTTTATGCCTTCTAAAAGACTGTACTCAAAAACTGTTGTAGTGTGTATTCTTATTGGACAGCACAGTGCTAGAATGTTTGTTTTTTAAGACTTACATTTCAATTCCACGAAAGGATCTCAGACCTCATCTGTTTCTGTTTGAATTCACCTATCAGTTTATGGGGTTGATTTTGTGTGTGTGTGTGTGTGTGTTGGTTTTGCAACATGGTCTCTCTGTATAGCCTTAGCAGGCCTGGAATTCACAGTACTTGCTGAGATTAAAGGCACATACCACCATGCCCACCTGGCCTATTAATTATCAACAGTCATTTTGATACTTGAGATGCTTCCTATATATTTTTTCCTTTTAATCTTTTTGTTTTTCTGTAGTTCATTTCTTAATTTTTGAGGTTTGATTATAGCATTTCTCCTCCCTTTCCTCCCTCACACCCTCCCACTGTCCTTAAATTAAATTACATTCATGGCCTCTTTTTATTAACTCTTAGTGTGTGCATATGTTTATCTACATACATATATATTAAGTATAACCCGCTCGGCTCTTACGTTATTTGTTCAAGCATTGGCACTGGGCAACAAGTTGGTGTTGGAGACCACCTCTCCTGATTCCAGCTNTCCTCAGTTGCCTGCAGCTCTTTGTCTAGGGTTGAAGCCCCCATGCGCTTTTCCCGTTCACTTTATCGTGTCCATTGGTACCCTCTTGTTCAGCTCACATTTGGACAGTCATGCTGGTGAGACCTTATGGGTGTAGCTTCTGATGTTACCAGGAGACACAATCTCAGCAAACTCCCTGTTCCTCTGGCTCTTACAACCTTTCCACCCCTTCTTCCACAGTGTTCTCCAAGCCTTCGATACAGGGGTGTTTTCACAGATGTTTTTATTGGAACTGGACTCCACATCTATATTTTTTATGCCCATTGTTTAAAATCACTAAAGACTAGGTGATGAGTATAGATTTGGGTAAATTTTAGAACAATAGGTAGAAACTTTTAGTTTGCTCACTTAATTTCATTTTAGCCTTTTTATTTTATATGAGATTTGGCCCAGGCTGACCTGGAACTCATTATATGGTAGAGTCTGGACTTGAACTTTTGCTTCCNCCTCCCAAATACTCAGACTAGAGGTGCCTGGCTTCATTTTAGCCTATTAAAACTTTTAGTTTTAGGCCGGGCGGTGGTGGCGCACACCTTTAATCCCAGCACTCGGGAGGCAGAGGCAGGCGGATCTCTGTGAGTTCGAGGCCAGCCTGGGCTACCAAGTGAGTTCCAGGAAAGGCACAAAGCTACACAAAGAAACCCTGCCTTGAAAAACCAAAAAAAAAAAAAACTTTTAGTTTTAAAAAGATTTTTGCTTTTCTCTTTAATGTGTTTTGCCTGCATGTATGTATGTGTACCACATGAGACCTGTGTCCCCGGTGCTGGCAAGGGTCAGAAGGTGTTCAAGTCCCTTGAAACTGGAGTTTAGGATGGCTGTGAGTGAGCCGCCATGTGGGTACTAGAAACTGAACCTGGGTTCTCTGCAAGACAGCAAGTGTTCTTAATTGCTGAGCCATCTTCTACAGCCTTTATTTTACTTCTGGTGTGGATGTGTGGATGTGTGCACATGAGGTGCTCATGGGTCCTGCCTTGGAGCTGGAGTACAGGTGAATGTGAGCCACTCTGTGGCTGCTGGGAACTGAATTTGAGTCTTAAGCAAGAGCAGTTGCACTCTTAACTGCAGAAACATCTTTCCAGCCCCTTTTATATCTTTAAATACAAGTCTAGACTAAAACCCTTTGTCTTCCGTACTAAATCTGCTCTTTTAATGTATTGAGTCTGTCTACTGCTCTTTCCTTAGTACTTAACCACCCCCTGGTTCTCAGGTGAAGTCTAAACTCAACATGGCTCATGAAGAAATTAAAGAAGTTGGAATTCTAGAAAGGAAGTAGAGAAATAAATTTAGAGCTCAAAACTAGAACTGTAGCCTACAAGGGCTTTTTAAACTTTGTTGATCCTTCTAGACATTAGATTACTACACCACATTGGAAGCTGTTAACCAAATTATTTATCACTAGACAGTTTACCAAATTGTCTACCCACAATCAAATTTAGCTAGATGAAAAAAAGAAAAATTACATTTATTTAGTGCTAATTAGGATTGTAATCTTAGATACTGAAAGGCAAGTAGCTTTGAATGGTGTGTTGAGTTTTTACAAGGTGACCTTCACAGTTTTCCACCACAAGAAAGGTTGAAAACAGATCACTTGCAGGGATATAGTTGATGCTACCAAATGTTAGGTTTTCTCTTAAGAAGTTTGGAGGAGTCAGTATACTGTGTAGGTAACAGGTTGTAAAACTAATGTTTCAGAAACCTAGTTTGGTCCAGTCCAAAGGTCAGCTCACATGGTTGTAGCCAGGTCTCCCTGCAGTCCACATCAATCAACTCCTGCATCCATTTTAACCACTGAGCCAGCGCTAGACCATTGATTTCCTTCTTGGACACCTAATTGTTTTCCTATGCCAGCTGATGGTGTGACATAATCAACTCTTTGGTTTAGTTTCGTTTTTTACAGACAGGGTCTCATTATGTAACTGGCTGTCCTGGAGCTACCCGTGTAGAGCAGGCTGACCCCTGGCTAACTCTTCTACTTTATTCCTTGCTGTTCTGTCCACTTGGCTGCTCTGACCGCTAACAATCCACACATAACTAGAGCACCAAGTGCTCAGCCGAACTGACCTGCTCCACACTTGCACTGCTTGGGCTTGCCACTTTTAGTTACCCCTTGGGAAGTTTTGATCATTTTTCAGGTCTCCATGGAACTTTTGCTTTGTTCTAGGCTTTTCTGATGTAAGTAAGGTGACCCTGCTGTGAATATGGGATCCCANAGTCTCGACTTTTTATTGTGATTTCTTATTTAGTACCAGCTTCTTTTAAGACCCTTGGGTCCCTTGAGAGCAGAAGCCAAATTTCATTTGCTGTCCATAGTCCTGGCACACAGATACACTGGAAAAGTACTGAGGGTAAATGTGTTGTGGAAACATGAGAAGCAATTCCCTATACCATTTACTTTGGATTTTCATCTACATCATTCTAATGTAGAGTCTAGTGTTCTTTAGGTACTGAGACTGACATTAAGATGAGATGCTTTTGCCTGGTCTGGTGATGCACATCTTTCGTCACAGTGAGAGGCAGAGACAGACGGATCTCTGTGTTTGAAGTTAGCCTGATCTGTCTACAAAGGGCATTCCAGGCTAGCCAGGGCTGTGGAGTAAGACCCTGTCTCAGAAAAAAAGAAAATGCTTTTGTATTCATTTCCTGGTACTTTCCTGCATCCTCAGTGGAGAGGGTACTTACTAGTGGCAGAGGATTGAGAAATACTGTTTTTCCAGAGGGCTAACTAACCCAAATGTAAATAGAGGGAAGCCTGCTGTTGTTTCCTAGCAGGAGTGGGTTGGGGCTAGCTTCAGAACTGTCTTGGTTTGGGATTTGTTTGTTTTCCCTAGGGTACTAGACTTTCAGCCTAGACCTTTTAGATGTTACGCAAGCTCGCCATCACCACCTGCGCCACCTATCACATTTTTAGATGAGTGAAGGAGCCTCTTCCACATTAATTTGAAATCAAGAAATTGTTCTGAATTTTCCATTTAGTTTGTTAGAAGATTCAGGAAAAATAAAGCATTTTTCTCCTGTAAGTTAGCTTAAATTATGTATTGTAGTTGTGTGTACAAAAATGCTACTATGGTTACATTAATTTTAGTTGTTTTAGTTCAAAGACAAGCTGATAGTACAGAAAGCATAGTGTTGCTATCAGAAGATTTGGGATTATTTCTAGTTCTGCATATACTAAATGTGTGGCCTCAACTTTTATGAGCCTTAGTTTTCTAATCTGTAGTTAATATAATTAACACAAAATTATGTGATGATACATGAGACAAATACCTTGGAGAGTATAAGGTTTATTCAAATGGTTTTTATTAATTTTTATTTATATTAATCACTGTCTATGCAGTGATTCAACATTTTAGCTGATTCTTTAATATTTGGGAACTCTTTCTGAATCTGATATAGTTCTATTTTATTTCCACAGTACTGAACATTGGAAGAAAACTCTATGAGGGTAAGACAAAAGAAGTCTATGAATTGTTAGATAATCCAGGAAGAGTCCTCCTGCAGTCCAAGGACCAGATTACAGCAGGAAATGCAGCTAGAAAGAACCACCTAGAAGGCAAAGCTGCAATCTCCAATAAGATCACCAGCTGTATTTTTCAGTTGTTACAGGATGCCGGTGAGTGCCTCCTTTGTGTCTCTCATATTGGTCGTTTTCATGGGGAGAAATTATTTGGATTAGGAACACATTATACTTACCTGTGTATTTTATTACATCAAATTCGGGTAACTGGCTTTCTCTGGGGCATGGCTGCATTTGAATTAACCTGTTTGGGAATGTCTCACAGGCTGTTGCATATACTAAAATCAAGGCAAGAGTTTTTAAGGTTCACTGTAACAGTTTACTGGTTTGGAGGTAGTGGCGTTTAAGTTCAAAGAAACCTTAACCTGAGGCTAGCTCAGTGATACAGTACTTGCTTAGCTTGCACAAAGGCTGACGTTCGATCTCCAGTACTGCCCACAGTCTTAGTTACTTTTCTGTTACCATGACTGAGGCAACTTATAAAAGAAAGTATTTAATTTGGGGCTTACAGTTCCAGGGAGTAGAGTCCATAATCATCATGGGGGGATGGTGGCAGGCAGGCAGGCAGGGAGGGCACTGAAGCAATATCTGAGAGCTTACACCACAAATAGGAGGCAGAGAAAGCTAACTGAGAATAGCTTGGGCTTTTGAAACATCAAAGCCATGACAAGCCTCCTCCAACAAGGCCACACCTAATCCCAAACAGTTCCACCAACTGGGGACCAAGCATTCAAACCTACCTCCCACAAAGAAAAAAGAATTTAAGAGAAAGAAACTTAAGAGTTTCCTATAGTCATTATCAGTCAAGTGAATCACCGGTGTAATTTCTCTTTGCAAGGCCATCTTTAGCCTTGGGGGATTTAACTATAGAGAAGCCTTCCTGATACTAGCAGCCCGAGTGTACTCCCTGGAATGATGAACAGTGGTTTTTTTTTTTTTGTTCTGCCTACTGGAGAGAGTACAGAACTGTAAGTCCCTCTTCTGCTTGTAAACGCTGAGTATTTGAAGATAGCAGCTGTGCCTTCCTGCCCCACTGTTCTAAGTGTAAGTGACTGGGCTGAAATTAGGACAGAGGTCCACCTTTTGAAAAACTGAAGGAAGACTTTTCTCCGAGTGGATAAGTTAAAAGATCAAACTATACAGAATATTGAAGTAAAGGAGGGGAGTTAGGATTTTTATTTATTATTATTTATTGGATCTTGAGGTTTTGTTTTCCAAGTTTGTTTTATGTGTGTGTGCTGAAGTGTGTGGGAGGCACCACATGCATACATAAACACTCTGGTATCTGAAGAGGGCATTTAGTCCCATGGAACTAGATTACAGGTGGTTGTAAACTGCAGTGAGGATGCTAGGAACCACACCCAGTTCTGCAAGAGCAATAAATGCTCTTAACTGCAGATCGGCCTCTAGAGCATGGAATATTTAACTAGAGCTTATTCGTTTCCAGAGTCACAGCTTCCATTCTAAACAGCTCTTTGGCTTAGCTTTTCAGTTACAGTCAAAGAGAAGAGAATGCAAGAGCACATATGTGGGTGCTTTTTCAAGGATATTTAAACATTAAAAGAAAAGGTGTCTTCAGAATTTAGGGCTGTTCTGATTGATAGGTAGTCACTCTATAAGGATTAGTATAATACTGAACTGTGGAACATGAGAATTCCGTAGTCAGGTTAGCTTTAGAGGAAACTTAACACCACTTGGATGATTTATGTGCTTTCTACGAAGTTAGATAATGAGTGGTATGGAGGAGAGAGACTTAGAGTGTCTTATTTAGAATAAACTGAATAGCTGGAGGGTAAAACACTCTGAACTTGGGTCTTTTGACCTAGTGTATGGTTTGCCGTGTGATATTAAAATGGAACTGCTATTTTGATAACTAATAGAAAAACATTTTATTGTTTTAGTTATGTATGTCTGTGTATAGGTGTGTGCATTTGAGTGCAGGTGCCATAAAAGGCCAGAGGCGTTGGATGGCCTAGAGCTGGAGTTACAAGAGAGTGTGAGTCTCTGGTCATGCTGCTAGGAACCAAACTCTGTCTTCTAGGATAGGAGTAAGATCTCTCTATCCCATGGTGAAGTTTATTTTTGATAGATATTTGGAGATGGCTAAGCAAGTAAAGCACTTGCTATGCAAGCCTAACGTATCTGAGTTCTATGCCCAGAAACCATGTAAAGAGGGAAGTGTAACATGAATTTCTAAATGATCTTATTAATTAAAAAAACTCAGAGCCAGGTATTGGGGTGAACACTGAAAGATCAGAGAGACAGAACAAGCCACAGCCAACCTCACCTCACCAACTCCTCAGCTGATCTTGTTTCCTCACTGCAGGCTTCTGAGTCCTCACCCCAGTGGATCTCAGCTGAACTGCTGCTAAAAGCTTAAAAGGCCTCTAGTTCCTGGTCCTCACGCCTTATATACTTTTCTGCTTCCTGCCACCACTTCCTGGGATTAAAGGCATGTGTCTTTCCCAAGCAAAACATGAAATCTCAAGTCCTAGGATTAACGGCGTGTGTGCCACCATTTTCTGGCCTCTATGTCTATCTAGTGGCTGTTCTGTTCTCTGACCCCAGGAAAGTTTTATTAGGGTGCACAATAAAAATATATCAACCACAGGAAAAGAACTGGCTCTGTAGTGTTTCCACATACACTCACATGCACCTACATGCATATGCATGCATCAGAATATGTTGAAAGAGGAAAGAAAATTACAGGATGAGAGCTTTAGGCTTTAGGTCTTATTTACCTTGAAAGAAAAATTTATTGCTTTTTTTCCCCTTTTATCATCAATATGTAGGTATCAAAACCGCTTTCACCAAGAAATGTGGGGAGACTGCTTTCATTGCACCCCAATGCGAAATGATTCCAATTGAATGGGTGTGCCGAAGAATAGCAACTGGATCTTTTCTCAAAAGGAATCCTGGTGTGAAGGAGGGGTATAAGTTTTACCCACCAAAAGTGGAGATGTTCTTCAAGGTGATTGCGTTTGTGACTTAAATCACAGACCCAAAAGGGTAAACGTTATTGAAACATCTGACACTGGATGTATCATACTAGAAATTCATGTTGATAATATATGCTTACATGAGCAATAATAAATCAGGTTTTGGAGGGAGGAATCTGTGAAAATGTTTTAACATTTTAAAAAAGATTTAGTTGCATGGTGAGCTTTGTGGTGCACACCTGTATTCCTGCCCAGTAATTAAGGAATGAAGGCAGGGACTGGAGAGAGGACTCAGCAGTCAAGAGTACTGCTCTTCTAGAGGACCCTAGTTTGATCCCAACACTCACATTGTGGCTCACAACTATTTAACTCCAATTCCAGGGGACCTGATGGTCTCTTCTGGTATGCAAGCACAGTCACACATGCAGGCAAAACACCCATACCTTAAAAATAAAATTTAAAGGAAAGAGGGGATGTAGAAAATAACTGGTTCAAGTGAAGTCCAGCTTGGGCTATGCAATGAGACACTGTCCGTAAGATTTTTTTTTTTAAACATTTATTTATTATGTATACAGAAGAAGGTGCCAGATCTCATTATAGATGGTTGTAAACCACCATGTGGTTGCTGGGAATTGAACTCAGGACCTCTGGAAGAACAGTCAGTGCTCTTAACCTCTGAGCCACCTCTCCAGCCCAAGATTTTTTTGGTTGTTTTGTTTTGTTTTATTGATTTTCGAGACAAGGTTTCTCTGTGTAGCCCTGCCTGGCTATCCTGGAACTCACTCTAGACCAGGCTAGTCTCAAACTCAGAGATCAGCCTGCCTCTGCCTCCCAAATGCTGGGCTTTTTATAATTTTAATCATAACATACAAACATGTTATCCAATTTACTGCTTAAAAACGCAAAATTGACATTTTCAAAGTAGGTACACATGATGCATATACATTCATACATATAAAAATTACTTTTCAGAGAGAGGATAAATTTGACTTAAGTATTTCATTACCTAGAATAAGTGACTCATCTAAATAACTTAAAAGAACTATTAAAATGAGGGGCTGGAGAGATGGCTCAGCAGTTAAGAGCATTCGCTTAAGGTTCACATCCCAGTGCCTACACGGTTGCTCACATCTGCACATAACTCTACTTCCAGGGTATCTGGTTCCCTCTTCTGGCCTCCCTGGGCACTAGGCACGCATATGGTGTACAAATGGCATATTATGTGCAAGTAAAATGCACAAAGACCTAAAAGAAATAATACTTTTTTAAGTAGTCAAGTTAAGGCCTGAATGGGGGCTCAGCACCTGCTACTCTTCCAGAGAACCAGAATTTGGCCTCATCTCCACACATGGAGCATAACACACAAATAACAATAAAAATTTTTAAGTAGATAAACTTAAAAATAATTACTTTGAATCATAGGATATTCTAGGAGAAAATTGAAAATAACAATTTTTTTTGTTTTTGTTTTTGTTTTTTTTTTCGAGACAAGGTTTCTTTGTGAAGCCCTAGCTGTCCTGGAACTCCATTTGTAGACCAGGCTGGCCTGGTTTATAGGGATTAAAGGCATGCGCCCCCCTGCCTAGTGAAAATTTCAATTCTTAGGAACACATTCAAGGGAAAAGAGGACTTTAGTAGTCTGGAAAGTTCGAATTTCGAAGTTGAAATTAACTGTACTGCTATGTTTTATTCTCAGGATGATGCCAATAATGATCCACAGTGGTCTGAGGAGCAACTCATTGCTGCCAAGTTTTGTTTTGCTGGACTTGTTATAGGCCAAACTGAAGTGGACATCATGAGTCATGCTACACAAGCTATTTTTGAAATACTGGAGAAATCCTGGCTGCCCCAGAACTGTACACTGGTTGATATGAAGGTTGAATTTGGTGTTGATGTAACCACCAAAGAGATTATTCTTGCTGATGTTATTGATAATGACTCCTGGAGACTCTGGCCATCAGGAGATCGGAGCCAGCAGAAAGACAAACAGGTATGTAGGGCTTTGAGCTTATTGTCTTCTGTAAGATCAAGCTTTGTTAGTGGTTCGGGAAAGAGGATGTTAGTCTGATTTATTAAGTGTTTACCTTTCAAAATCATTTCTCTCTGCTGGAGATAGAGCACAATGGCGGGGCACTTGCTTAGCACACACAAGGCCTGGATTCAACCTTCAGAACCAAAGAGTAAAGGTGAACAGAAATCTCCTGTGGTCGTAAGGAATACTTTTAACCTACAAAACAGGTTTTGTATTTGTCATCTTCAGAGTCTTAAAGAGTAAAGGAGCAAGTGTCCTTGTTTACTAATAAGTATCTTCACAGTATCAAACTTAAATGACAGATCTGGGACTCTGCACACCAAGTCTTAGGGCTGAAGTCAGTTACTTGTAGTTGCTAATGAAGAAAGCATTTGACCTTAGATGAAAAGTGAAACTTTACTTTGCTGCTGAACTTTTTCATTGAAAAAACATTTGTATGTCAAGGTGTATTTCAGATGCATGTCATTATGCAAACTTGTCATAAGCTCTACTTAAAGAAAGCAAGTGTTTTACGATGGCAAGAGAAAATTATTTTCTAAACTTTCTAACTTACTTTCTAGTCCTACCGTGACCTCAAGGAAGTAACTCCGGAAGGACTCCAGATGGTGAAGAAAAACTTTGAGTGGGTTGCAGATCGAGTGGAGGTAATTCTTTTCATAAACCTGCAATAAAACATGCATTTTTATTTGATGATATCATTGGGCTGAGGAATTAGCTCAGTAGTTGGTAAAGTGTTTGCAAGCATGAAGACCTGGCTCTGATTCTCCAGCACCCATGTAAAACAACAAAGAAAATGGCAGATGTGGTGGCATGCATTTGTAATCCCAAGGTTGGGGACTTGGGGGCTGGATCCTCCCATGTTGGCTAGCATACTTGACAAGTTCCAGGCCACTGACAGTCTTGTCTCTAGAAGAAGAAGAAAGAAACAAAAAAGATAAATAAATAGATACGACTGATAAGATGGCCTAGTGGTTAAATCACTTGCTACACAATCCCATGTAATAAAGGTCAAAGGAAAAAGCAGCTGAATCCACAAAGTTCTCTGACCTCCGCATTTGTGTGGACACACATACGCAAAAACAAATTGAAAAATTTTAAAGAGAAAGTTGGATGGTGCCTGAGGAACATCTTAAGTTGTCTTCTGCACTCCACACATTTATACATAGAAAAAACAAAAAAGTGTTTCAAGCTAGGTGCGATGGTGCATGCTGACAATCTCAGCTATTTTGGAGGCCAAGATATGAAGACTTTCAAGTTCCAGGCCAGTGTGGGCAACCTGATTGAGTAAAACTGTGCAGGCGGTTGTAAACAGAGGTGGAGTTTTTCTGTCCCTACCACCTGGTCCCAAATAAACACACAAAAGCTTATATTAATTACAAAATTACTAACTAGCTCTTATATTTAAATTAACCCATTTCTATTAATCTATGTATATGTATTGCCACGTGGCTTTACTGTAATGTACTGTATTTATTGTCTGGCTTTACTAGTCCGCTGGTATCTCTCTCGACTCTCCCCTTCTTCATCAGAGTCCTCAGTTTGATTGTCCCACCTAACTTTATCCTGCCTTCCTATAGGCCAAACAGTTTTATTATTAACCAATGAGAGTAATACATATTCACATCATACAGAAGGATCATCTCACAGCAGGTGGTGGTGGGGTGGGGGGTGTTTTGTATCTTTTTTCAGTGACTTTGAAAGAAAACAAGTTTAGAAATGATCCCAGCCATGCTACCTTACCACAACTCTGATGTTAAGTTCATTATACCATTCCCAGATTCTGGTGTGGAAACCTAAGATCCTGTTTCTAACCCCTGTGTGTCACTTTTAATTTTTATAGTATTACTATTATGAATCCATGAACGTTGAATGGGATTCATTATAAGTCATAATTACTTTTTAGAAGATTATTTCCAATTTATGTATTATGTGTATATAGAGCTCAAAGCAGCCAACTAATCAATTTATAAGCTAACCTAATTTGGTTGATTCTGCCTTAAAAGTTCAACAGAATGTGCTGAAATTCTTTGTTATTGTTCCCTGAATATTAAGATGCTTATAACCCTCTGCATTAATTAGTAAACATCATTTGTCTCATAAAAGTCTTATCTGTTGGCAGGCAGATAAGGTGGTACACACTTGTGATTCTAGGACCCAGAAGACAGTAGGGCTAAGTTTGAGGAAAGCCTGAACTACATAGCCAGTCCCTATCTAAATTTGAAATATATATATATATATATATATATATATATCTGTCTCTTATACACATCTAGATGTGTATAAGAGACAATATATATATATATATATAAAATGCCTTAATTATGTAAACTTTTTTTCATATAGAAGTTTGGGATGTGGTTTTTTTTTTGAGACGACCTTGCTATGTAGACCAAGATGGCCTCTACCTCCCAGGGATCCACCTGCCTCTTTGGTGTTGGGGTTAAAAGTGTGTGCCACTGTGCCTAAGATTTTTATTATTATTTTAATGATCTTGTTTTGCTTAATTTTGGTCTGTTCAGAAAGAAAATATCAGCTGTGCATGGTTGCACACACTTTTAATCCTAGCACTTGGAAGGGAGATAAGGCATATCTCTGAGGTTGAGGCCAGCTTGCTCTACATAGTGAGACCTGTCTCAGAAAACAAAACAAAAAGTACATGTGCTGAGGATGTAGCTCAGTTTACAAGTGCTTGCCTAGCATGCATGAAGCCCTAGGGTTGATGCCCCAGGACTGCATAAAACCAAATGTGATGGTAGACACCTGTGATCCAGCACTCGGTCAGTTACCTGTGAGTCCCAGGTCAACCACAAGACCCTTTCAAAAAAAGGAAGGGAAGGGATGAGGGAAAGAAAGAAGGGAAGGAAAAAGAGAAAAGCCAGCTGTCTGGGTACTTGGGAGGTAGAGAGGCAAGAGTGAGTATCAGGAATTGATGGTCATCCTCAGCTATGTAACACCCTGGCTCAACACCCCCTATACACACACAAACACACACAGAAAAGAAAAAGTGCTCCGTTAGATTGACTGCTTGTGGTACCCATTTTTGTCTTTCATACCCCTGTGTTTCTTCTTCAGTTGCTTCTGAAGTCAGACAGTCAGTGCAGGGTTGTAGTGCTGATGGGTTCAACTTCTGACCTTGGGCACTGTGAGAAAATTAAGAAGGCTTGTGGAAATTTGGGAATTCCGTGTGAACTTCGAGTAACATCTGCCCATAAAGGACCTGATGAAACTTTGAGGATTAAAGCAGAGTATGAAGGTAAACTTTATAAATAACTAGAGAATTTCAGCTATTTCTGATTTTGGTAAAAGATTTTAAAATATGTATTTTTTTAATAATAATGTTTAAAAGAGCCTTTTTATATTTCCAAGGAAAATCATGTGGCATGCCTGAACTTTTACACTTATCTCCAGGGATGCATTAGAAACTGTAGAAGAACAGAGAAAACTTAAAATACAAGTGTGGAGGGGCTGGAAAGATAGCTCAGTTGAATTCCCTGCACCCGCATCAGGCAGCTCACAACTGCCTGTAACTCCAGTTCCAGGGGATCTGACATCCTATGGCCTCTTTGGGCACCTGCATGCATGCATGGGATGCATATAAACTTACGCAGGCACACATACTTATTATATATATGCTCATTCATTAAGAGCACTTAGAACCATAGGTAGCTCCAGTCCCNGGGATCCATCACCCTCTTCTGGCCTCCAAGGGCACTGCACACCTGTGCATAGACATGAAGACAACAGCCATACACATAAAATAAAAATTGCAAGTAAAATCTTTTTGGAATGTACAAGCATGAAAGAAAACAAACTACACCTGTAAGGACGTGTAGTCTCCTTGTCTAATTAGCAATGCCCCTTGAGCGTTGTTTCTGGTGTGTTCCAAAAGAAAGAAGCCCCTTACCTGGCTGTGGGAGGCCTAAGGCTGAAGCAGCAGAGCCTCTATGGTATCTTTGTCAGCTTTCTTGGAAGGAAGGAAGAAATAAAGCTATAATTTCAGGAGACAGTATATTAAATAAATGATAGGATATTATTGATCTAAAATATTGAAATCTGTATTCATGAGAAATACTTACTGGATAATATGTTTGATGATTCTCTCAGTCATTACTACAGAAATATAGTTAATAATGGGAGTAGGGCTTCCAGTCCTTTTAATAAGCTAATGAAGGTTTGGATTCTTTCTCCAGAAAGGCAGACTAAGTTGTAATATAGCTCAGTTGGTAGAGTGCTTATTTTGCATGCAAAAAATTCAGGATTCAATATCCAGTACCACATAAAACCAGGAGCAGGAATCACGCCTATAATCCTAACATTTGAGGAGATCAGGATTGCTGTAATTCAAGCTGAGCCTGGGCTAGAGTAAGACCCTATGTTAAGTATATCAAGTTCTTGAAGATTGAAATTAGTATATGCACTTTTGTTGCTGGTTTTCGAGACTGGAAATGACTGAGCCTGTAGTCTCAAGCACCCTAGGCACTTTAACTGTGGGTGCTTTGCTACATGGACCCCAGCACCCAGATGCTGTATATTCACTATTAAATGGGTCTACTGGCACCCTGTTGAAGGACAGCTCATATGAACGATAGCTGTTCCACCAGTGAGGTTCTTCATGTTGCTGAGTCTAAGCAGCAATAGCAGAAGGAAGCTGTAAGTCAGCCATTCCCTCACTAATTTCATGATATTCCCTTTATACCATAGATCTCAAAAATGGGCAGACCTATTCTACCTAGGTTATTATTTACTGTACACGTAGGTGGCTAGGTGAACCTTAATTTTGAGTATATGTATGCACCCATCTTTTAGATACTTTTTCCATAGCAGACTACTAAAGGATTGACGTTCATTTATATTGTATGGGTATATGCAGATTCATGTACCATGGAGCATGTGTGGAGGCTGGAGAACAGCTTGTATGAGTCAGTTCTCTGCCACTATATGGGTTCCAGAGGTCAGCATAGGTCATCAGACTTGGCAGCAAAGTCCCCCTTACCCACAAAGCCATCTCACCTGCCCGGCATTGTTTTGTTCCTGCTGTTATTGTCAACAAAACAGAAGGACCTGACTATCTGTGGTTTCCCTAGGGGATGGCATACCTACTGTATTTGTCGCAGTGGCAGGCAGAAGCAATGGTTTGGGCCCAGTGATGTCTGGTAATACTGCATATCCAGTTATCAGCTGTCCCCCCATCACACCAGACTGGGGTGCTCAGGATGTCTGGTCATCTCTTCGACTGCCCAGTGGTAAGACCTTGAAAATTTTCAGTACTGTCTCTGTACCCAAAATTTCAAGATGCAATCTCAGTGTCTCTACCCAGTCTCATATATTAATATTTGATTACACTTCTTAGCCACAGCCTACTAATTTTAAATGAGATTTTATATTTTTGAATTCTGTATTTATATGCTTAATATGCATATCTAAGAAATAAGAACTTGGGTTTATTATCTTTAATTTAGTTATTTTTATTTATTTTTAAGCTACCAACTCATTTTTTGTCTTTTTCTTTCTGAACCAATAGGTCTTGGCTGTTCAACTATACTTTCTCCAGAAGGATCTGCCCAGTTTGCTGCTCAGATATTTGGGGTAAAAAACCATTTGGTGTGGGCCAAACTTCGAGCGAGCATATTGAACACGTGGATATCTTTAAAGCAAGCTGACAAGAAAATCAGGGAATGCAATCTTTAAAAAAAAAAGTAATTTAATTTTTAGAGGNAAAAAAAAAGTAATTTTAGGGGCTAGAGAGATAGCTTATTGGTTAAGAGCACTTGCTGCTCTCTCTTCCTGGGGACTAGAGTTTAGTTCCCATCATATTGAACACGTGGATATCTTTAAAGCAAGCTGACAAGAAAATCAGGGAATGCAATCTTTAAAAAAAAAAAAGTAATTTAATTTTTAGGGGAAAAGTTACACATTCCTAGTTTGGACTAAAAAGAATTCAAGCAAAATGATTTCACATCAGAGAAAACCTAGTGAACAAATGGTCCTAGATTTATGGGTTGACAAATTGTCAGTGAGTATTTGTTACTGATATTTTCTAGCTCTGAATAGTGATGTGTCCCTGTAACCTCCTTACTCCAGAGGCTGAGGCAGAAGGTCCATCTGTTGAGATCCTGTATTGAAAAAAACAAAAAATCTTTACAGTTAGTAAAGTTGGTATGACACTGTTAAATTATATACCACCTACTATATAGTCATTGTTGGGCAGTTATATAATATTAGCAAAGAAATGTCATTTATGGAGCTGGAGCTGTGGCTGTCAAGTAGAGGGACCTGAGTTTGGTTCCCAACATCCATGTGGAATGACTCTCAATCACCTGTAACTTCTAATTAACTATTATTTCTAAATGCTAATAATGACTTCATAAATCAATAGTTACTACTTGATCTTCTGCAGTTCATGATTTGAAAATTAAAATATTTGTTTACGCTAATAATATATTCTTCTCACTGCATGGTCTGTACATTGTAAGTCATTATCTAAGAAAGTACATGAGTACATAACTACATGAGTCTCCCGCTAAGTTTGTGCTTTCTTGGGTTTGTTTTTACAGTGGTGAGGAAACCCTAGGGCCTTACCCATGGTTTGCTTGGGGGCTTTTCTTTTGTTCTTAAGAACTTGAAAATAGGGCTAGAAGACACACATAAAATGGAAATGTTGGAAGGGCTCTTTCCTGAGGTCTTTGGCTATTAGGACAATTCTCCGTGGAAAAAGGCAGTCGCCTTAACATGCCAATAAAAGNTTGAGTAAATACTGCTTAGCTGTTTAACTAGGTTTGGTAGGTGCCTCTGTGGTACTTTTTGTAAAACATTTTAGCCACACCTGCAGTCACTCAACCTCCCACTGCCTTTTTCAGAAATTGGATCTCTATTTTGTAATCCAGGAGTGCGTGGGTAGAGGGGCTGGTGGGCTAGTTGGTTGTTTTGCTAGTGTGTGTCTGGAAGTGGCCCTAGCCACTTCAGTAACCTATGATACAGAGAAGACGAATTTTGTCTTTCATGAGGATTAGCTATAGATTCCATCACAGTGTTTTCCCCGTCCTTTGCCACATTCATCACATGCATGTTAGGGAAGTGACACTGAGCCAGTTAGGTCTTGTTGACTTCTGTCTTCTACTCTGCTGGCTTCTCTACCTTAAGGACTCTGAATAGTCTTGAACATATTTACTATGCCTAGCTTGAAATTTCATGCTATCTTTCAGTGCCAACTACCACGCCAGCAAGTTTGCTACAAATATACAAATCTAGGAAGGGTGGAATTGTAGATTATAGAAAGTTCTTTATGTGAATGAACTCATTGTAAGTTGTTTCTTGTTAAACAGCAGGGAAATCTTTATTGTAGTTTATCTTAAACCCATAATTCAGTGTTTGGAAATCACTGCATTACATTGTACAGGACTGACTTTCCTATGGGTCACTACCCTTTAATCTGAGCAGCCATGAGTTTGCATGTAAATTTTTATGAGAAGGGAGTTTATGTTTGCAAAGAAGCTGCCACAGATGAAACGGTGACAAACCCACACCAGTCTGTTCGTCTCGCCTTCCACCTATTCAGATGCTACCTCTTATGGTCTACTTGCTTGGGCCCTATAGGGTGTAACTAGCTAACCACTCCTTCAGCTAGACATCAAGATGGTTAAAACTTANTGATCTTTTCTTACCCTTTTTCTTAAGTATTGGTGCCTTCTACTTGAAAAATCTCAGCAGTGTCAGGTGACCTTAACACTTTAAGCTAAAACTAGGATGACTGACTCCTAGACTGCTAGACTTTTATGTTTAACGATTTGTTTCTGCCTATCTGTCCCACGGGCACCATCACAGAAACCATAGTGCTTAAGCCTGTAACTTCAGGCTGCTGCATTCACTGTCTGCCAAGTTAGAAACTTGATTTCATGCTTGATCATCTCTAACCTTTCACAACCTTACTTGCCAAGTCTTGTCCATTTTAACCTCTGACTAGGCCTTGAATTGACTTTGTCCTATCTTCTATTCAAATGGGAGTTGAGATTTAACATATGCCTGATGTGAAGAGGCCCCCATTCTCCACTGAGCTTTTCATTACCCTAAGACTAATGCAGTCTTCTCATTTGGGCAGTGTAGATTCTGAAAAAGTTTGGCTCTTTTTATAGGAAAATGCATAGACTGATCCAGGTGTGGTAGCACATGAGAATCCCAGCACTTTGGAGGCAGAGGCAGGTGGATCTCTAAGTTCGAGGCCAGCCTGGTCTACACAGAGAAACCCTGTCTTGAAAAAAGAAAAGTCCATAAATCCATTGGATTTCATAGATTCTTTAGCTATTTGAAAGCCTGTCCGTGGACAAGAGGTTAAAAGTCACTGTTGTAAGCAAGGCCAGATAATGAAACTCTGATCCCAGCTACTCAAGAGTCTCCCAGGTTCAAGGCCAGCCTGGGCCATGTGAGACCCTCATTTAGAAAGGGAAAGGTGCTGGGATATAGTCTAGTGGTAGAGCGCTTCTCTGGCATGTACAAGGCCCTGGGAGGAGGAATCACCGTTTTCCCCAGGGAAACAATCACTTTCCCCCCACAAGCATTAAAATGTTGGTTATTTGGTCTTCACCATCATCTGAAGTTTACATAATACATAACCATGGTGGCCATAATAGTTCTCTGCTGAATTGTAAACTCGAGAGAAATCCTGCACGTGTTGTTTCCCTCAGGCTGTGTTAGTTATACCTGACTGCAGCCACTTAAAGGGGTGGGTTTGTTTTGGCTCACAATGGGGAAGGCATGCTGGCAGAAGTCCCTACTCATACGCTCTCGGGCAGAAAGGTGATTGAATGCTAGTGCTCAGCTCACTTCCTCCTTTTCACTCTTGTCGATGGCCTAGCCCATGGGATGGTGCCTTCCACATCCAGCATGAATCATCCTAGCTCAGCTAAGCTTTTCTGGAACAGCCTCACCAACACATCCAATGGTGTGTTTCCATGGTGATGATAAGTCCTGTCAACTTGAGAGTGAAGATTAACCATCACATAGTCCCACTCTGCTATGCATAGGTATCTCCTAGAAATTAGAGAATTACATTTTTTAAAACGTCTAGACAGGCTTACAGTTCCTGCAATAGCCATAACCATGTGTTGATATTTCTGCTCTACTACCCCTTTGTAGAAGACCCCACCTAACTGGCACATGAAAATTATTTTTAAGCATGGATAGACTAGTTAATAGGATCATGCATTAACAAGTTTTACCATTTGTTTTTAAATTTTTGTTTTTAAATACATGCACATGTGTGGGTATGTGCATGTGAATATCAGTGCCCTCAGACCAGAGGTGTCAGAGTTTCCTAGAATTGGAGTTACTGCCTGATGTGGGTCATGGGAGTGATGCAGGTCCTCTGGAAGAACAGTATATTCTCTTACCCAATGAGCAATTTCTCTAGCCCCCATTAGTTTCTTCTAATATGCAGTATAAGTCCTCAGTATAATCACTGTTGTGTNTTTTGTTAAAATGTACATAAACTTGTCATTTCCATGGTTTGTAGAGGAACATTTTTAAGTGTGCAAGTAGTAGAGTTTTTATTAAGTTTGCCCCACACTTGGTCTATAGCTGAGGGTAACCTTGAATTTCTGATCCTCCTACCATTGCCACCTGTTAATGTGGTGCTGAAGACTGGACCCAGGCCTTTGTGGATGCTAAGCAAGCACTCTGCCTACTAGCTACATGCCCAGCCCTAGTTTTTAAATTTTTGTTGCAAATCTACTTGGGATTTCTGTTCTTTCAATAAATAACCTAAAACCAAGTGAGTTGATATGTGTAAACCTGGCAAAGGACTGTATTATACTACATCTATTTAACAGCCTGTATGAACAATAAAATTCTAAGTCACCATGAAAAGCACGCTGATGAGGACTTCATCAGCTAGGTTAGTTTTTGAGCTGTGGAGCATCCAGACTGCCATTATTTAGGATGGGAATTCCTAGAACAGGTTAACCTGTAATCCCAGCATATGAAAGGCAGTTCAGGATGATGTGGGGCTAAACAGCACTTGTCTCATGGGATAGTTGGTGTAAAATAGTATATGTGGAAGCTTCTCTGGAGTCATGAGTGGCAAAGTTTATTCACACAGATACAAGCTTTTGAGTGCCTACATAATGACTAATGAATTTGACTGGGCTAAGAGATGCCCAGGTAGCTGATAAAATTATTTCTCTGAGTGTTTCTGGAAAGAAATAGTATTGAATGTAGACAGAAGTATAAGATTGCTCTCTGTTTGAGATGGGAAATATGTCTCTTGCCCTTAGACATTAGTGTTCGTGGCTCGGGGCCATCATGTTTGACCTGAAACTATTACCACTACTTTTCTGTAGCCTGCAGATGACAGATTGTGGAACCTCTGTAGCGGTGAAGGTATCAGTTATAAGTCTTCATGTACAGGTACCATTGCTTCTCTTTCCCTGGAGACCTCCCACAAACACAACCTCTAACATGCACAAGGTTCTGAGGATGCAAAGATGAGTCAAGTTGAATTTCTGCCCTTAGTAAGTCCTTGCTAAACAGTCCTTTGCAGTTGTTTGGAGATTTTGGGGGTTTTGGG
>LZPO01075958.1:65877-77364 GCA_001675575.1 Neotoma lepida
CAGGGCTCCTCATATACCAGCATCTTCTAAATTAAGGCAAATGTCATAGATACCTTTGGATGTTTGTGGGGGGCAAGGAAAGAGAGAGGGGTTTTCTATGTATCCCAGGTTTGTCTTGAACTCACTATTATCCCAAACTGGCCTTAGTCTCACAGAAATCCTCCTGCCTCAGGCTTGTGAGTGCAGGGATTACACTATGTACCACCATGCCTGACTGACTGCAACCTCCATTTGTTTTATATAAGTATTTTCTTCAGTGTACCCTAGAGAAAGCTACCAGACAGTCTATCTGTGTAGTGCATCCGCCATCTAGTAGTGAGATGTGTGGGCAGCTATGGATATGCAGCATTCAACAGACGCTTCTGATTTAGGACGTTGTACGGCTTTTAATGTGGAAATATCCATCACAAACTGCTCAGAAGACAATGTACCATGAGCTGTTAACAAAGCTCAAGAAGTTTTGGTGTGCTACTCTGGGTGGCACATATCCTTAAGAACAATCTTAACAATTCCAAAGATATGTCAAATGTAGATGGGTACCTCATGGTCAGTTGCTTTCTGTGTTTGGGCCAGTTGTGGATTCCTGTGATGGTCTCTGTCTGCTGCAAAAAGAAGCTTCTTTGATGAGGTGTGAGAGCTACACCAATCTGTTATAATGAGCATAGTGAGGGGAAAAAAGCCTTTTAGATGTATAAAAATAGCTTAGTCAGGATTCCTACTAAACCCAAGGTTGCACCTGATGACCAGAACTTGGTGACATCACTCACCCAAGATAGCCAGACACAGTCCTAGACCCCAAGATGGCCACTGGACAGTATATTAGCAGAAATCAAAAGCAATGCTCTGCTCTGCATATCTGGAGAGATGCCACCTTGATCTGCTCTAGGGCTGGAGAGTCTTTCCTAGGATCTTGACCCTCGACTCAGAGACTTCTGTGAGAGACTGGACCTGACTGACCTTCAGCTAAGATATGTCACACANGTGAGCAGCCTTGTGGAGATAAGGTTAGGACAGTAGTTAGGAATTTAAAGTGTGTACCTTGTGTGATGATCATCAGCATAATCAAATATAACTTTTGTTATACTAACTACATGCATCTACCTTCTTACTCACAACATCAGTGGATCTAGGAATAAGTATTTAGAATGCAGTTGGAAATTATACTGGTTTAGGAAAAAGGCACGAGGAATATCACAGAAGAGTGAATGGAAAAATTGTAAGAGTCAGAGAACAGTNACACACTCTGTGAGATAGTGTCTTCTGTGTGTGAAAGACGGATGCACCCATGGAATCTCAGCAATATGGTTGCCTAAATAAGACCTGCACAGTGACACCACCAGTTGACACGTAAACATGGATGGGGAAAAAAGAATCTCACAAGGCCTCACCCCTAGGTATAGACAATTAATAGCTACTGAGAAAGAATGCATCTTCTCCAGGAACAACCACCTTGATAGGTGATCCAATCCCAAGTGGTCATCTCTAAACACATACATATGAGCAGCACTAAAGGGACTCCATGAACTCTGTGTGTGTGTGCGTGTGTGCATGTGTGTGCGTGTGTGTGCATGTGTGTGTGATATAATAATAAAATAAGGCATGAATTTGAGAGGGAGATTGGAGGACATGAGAAAAGTTGGCAGGGAGAGGGAGTGGTGGAAATGATGTAAATACAGTCCTCAGGTATGAATTCTAAACTAAATAAATAATANAANGGGAGAAGGGTAGAGAGATGGCTAGCAGTTAAGAGCACTCACATGCTGCTCTTCCAGCNGACCAAGGTTCAATTCCAGCATCCACATAGCCACTCACAACCATATGTAATTCTGGTTCCAGAAGATCTGAGGCAACCTTCTGGCCTCTGTGGGCACTGCACACATGAGGTGCACAGACATGCATGCAGGTAAAACACCAATACACATAAAATAAAGATAAATTTAAAAAGAACAATACCCCAAAAGATGTTCTTCACAGTGTGACCTTAGAAGGCTATACTACACAAGCCGTAGTTTTTGGGTACACCACAGACACGANACTCTTTCAACATCCATTCNCAAAGACAGAGTCAAAATGGCCAAGAGTAGAGCACTGGTGTCTTCTTTATGGGGTTACACCAGAGGTCTGATGGCCAATCAGTGTGGAGAACAACAGTTATGTCCTGAAGATGCAGTCCATTCTAGGATTGACGTAAAAATTTTCACTTCACAGTAAACAGAGTCACATCCACTCCTCTTTGAGGCCCTTACACAATCAGGACTCAATCCCTTGGCCTGGACCAGCAGATTGTTCTTCAGTGACAGGGTCCTGAGAGAGAGGACCAAGAGATCAGAAAATTAAGAGGACAGAAGACAGAGAAGGTAAGAAAGTTTGGGATTGAAAGATCTTACACAAGCTACATCTTATGTCAAGCAAACATATTAAGTACAGCACCTTATATACTATTTCCAGGGGAGAAATGGGACAACGTCAGCAGAATCGATCACACAAGGTGACAAAGTCAGCAGGAGGCTAATCAAGCACAATGTTGCACAGAGGGAGCAAAGGGCATCTTAAGGATGTTACAGACAAAGCACATGGTGGCCTTGGGACTGATAACCACATCCCCATATCATGGGAAGAGTTGAGTTCTCAGGATCTGAAGCCCCAGCTCCCCTGAGGCCCTGACCCCAGGCCATTACCAGCTCTACCAATCATATTTCTAGTTTTTGAGAAGGTGGTGCGTTCCTTCTTCCTACATCAAGGCCTCCAGGAAAGGCTCAGTTGATCAGTCCAGCCCTCAACAATTCCCCCTTCTTATTCTTAAGGCCAGAGGAGTTTCCTCATGTNGGAATGTCCAAGAGACTTCTATGTCATCTAAACCAACAAATGCCTTCTAGTGTCATCAAAACAACCATCAACCTAAGTACATCAATCATAACACTGAATGAATGTGAAGGACATGAAACAGCTTAAATCCCCACAATGTGTTCAATAAATCTCTGGCCAGTTTGGAGGGGAAATCTATACAACTAGAGAGGGGGAAATTGATATGCTCCCCAGTTTCTAGATTAGAGAGACTCCCAGTCAGTAACGTNTATGGAGGTTAACACAGGCAGTGAGTTCAAACATAAAAGGATGTCCATGTCATAGTTGTTTACCTTCCCATAAATGATCACATTGTCCAGGGCTGTGGATTAACAGTCAAAGATCCAACTCAAAAAGTTTTCCTCTGGAGACATTATAACAGGAAGCAGCCAGTGAAGGGATTCTAGGAAGCTGTCTTCATCCAGGTGGGTATCTGCAGGACAAGTTGACCAGCACCTCAGGTTGTCCACTCAGAGGCACAGAGTTCCTTAGAAAGGAAGCGTGCCACCCAAGGGAAAATTCCATTCTGAAACTAGGCGCCAAATTCCCACTGCGTACTGGGAAACATCCATCCAAAGGGGGCAACNTGTAGGTGGTTAGAGACTAGAAAAGCCAAGGATGAAGGAATGATGATGTTTGATAAACCATACCATTGATCCCTCCTGGACCCCAAGGCCAAATAAGCCTTATGGCTTACACAGATGAGAGGGACGCATGCCTATTGACCCATCAGCGACAAACAAAGAGGAATGGTGGATGATATCCCAGTATAGTTAAAGGGAGCAGTGCAGGGTACCACATGACAAACACCCAGATGACCAGTTACACCAGTCTATTACTTTTAACTATTATGTAATATTTTAATATTGATATGGTTTTAAATAAACTTTGATTATATATATATATTAGCCAATTTTGTAATTATTAGTCTTAGACCTTAGAAACTTTAATATTATATATCTTTAAGCTTTACCCTTTATTACTTCATATGGTATGTGCTTATACCTTCTTCTATATGTGTTAAATAACTTATTCAAATCTTTATAACTTATAAAAGCCTTTTGATTTTTATCCTGTAAACAAAAGATTTTAATCTTAATATATAATTCTTTTTTTTCTTTAATTGTACATATTTATGGAAAGAAGTTGCAGAACTTTGCTTTGAAATGTCAATCTTACCAGTAAGTCCAAGGTGCTGTTGCAGAAGCAATGACCAGTGAGCACAAACGGAAAGGATGCTGGGTTCTAAATTTTAAAATGAACTTCTAATTACATCATATTGAAAATAAAATGACTTTAACCACTCTTGCAACAGCATGAAGGAAACCCATGCATATCTCATCTNAAGTTTAAACATGAAATGAATATGTATCTCCACAACAATGAGGATATTTCTGTTCTTACATAATAGAATGTTTATTATACTGTGAAAACACAATTATACAAAGAGCTATGTATCATCAAGTTTTATAAAAACAGACACAGGCATAGGCAGGCATACTGATCTGTGGAGTAAAGAGACACAGGAAGTATTTTGTGGCAAACTTTTAAATTCTTTATTTATTAAAATATTTTTATGATATTTCTACTTTTTAATAGCTTATCTCTTTATAGTCATATCGATAGAACTCCCCCTTTATATGTTTTTTATAAAAAATGGGCTGGGATGGTCTGTCTTGAGCAATTATCTCTTAAGATCCAGCAGACACTATCTTAGAAGCTCTTTAGCGGCCAGAATATTCAAGACTTCTGTTACCACATCAAGACTCTGGTAGGATTTGACCTGAAGGCTGAACAGGCCCAGGACCTAACACAATGACTAGCACTCATTTGACATTCAAGGTAAGTTGTTTTCTTAGGTAAATTTCATTTTCAATTTAGTAAATTAGTTATAGAACTATATTGACCTAATTCTAACTAACACAGACTAAATTATAACCTCTACACTTCCTACTGTATTCTGTTTGTACTGTAAGTACAGTGTCTGTGGTTTAGTCAAAGCCATGTGTATGACTGTACCGGTGCTTCAGAGATCCACTCAATTATCTCCAAAATTTACCAAGATGGATTATTCAACTGTATTAGTGTCTAATTGCTGTTATAGTAAATTATTATAGACTAAGTGGCCTTAAACTATACAAATTTATTTTTACTCTAGTAATCAGTGTATCNGAAGGTCTACATTCCTTCTGGAGGTTTCAGGGGACAATCTATCTCTCTGACTTTTTCAACTTCTTCTAGTACCTGCACCCTGACCCCTTTTCACATCATTCCGACCTCATCTCCACGACTGACTCTTCCTCCTGCTCCTCTCTTGCGAAGTTCCCCATTACCACACTTGCCCACCTATATGATCCAAGGTAATCTTCACAAGCAAGAATTCTCAGCCATATCTGCAGCGTCGATGCAGGACAAAATGTGCCTGGGTTCTGAAGACTGGGATGTGATCATTTGGGGGCTCTTTTGTTCAGCATACCAAAACCAATGGTTTCTTAACTCATCGCAAACAGATATTTATATTCTTACTCTCTGAAATATAACAGGCACATTTAGACGCCATCAATAAGAACAGCACCAAGACTTCAACATTAATAAATATATTTTCCAACAGGTAATAAGATGATTTCATAAGAATTTCAGTTCAAAGATTCATAGGCAANCAAAAAGGAGTGAACAATATGGTTCTCAGAGCCAAGCACAGGAAATTAAGTAGGACACTAAATTCAGAAAGTGCCAAAAGTTAAGGTTGTCATGGCAACATGAACTCAGCAACACAGCTAAACCTGCTCATCAAAAGTATACACTCAACATGGCTTTGCAAAATTGTGGTTTGCTGAAAGAGCAGCTTTCATTCAATGATACAAAACCTTTCACAAACTCCAAGTGAAACAAAGATGGGCTGACTGACAAAATTCAATTTTTTTTTAATGTTGGGATGGCCTCTACTTGTGCGAAATAGGTAAGACACCGACCTAAGTTCTGGGGGTGGGGGTGANAAGAAGGATAAGGTGTCATTCCTGTTGCCAAGNGGGTTTCATCCAGACTAAAAAGCATTCAAGCAAATGATAGAAGGGAAAATCTGCTGAGCAGAAAGATATTAATAGAGGCTTCAGGGGAGAATGTTCAGACTTTCAGGGAAGACAAAAGGTTTCCTGGATCAAACAGCATTTGAGATGGGCTTCAAGGCTGGGTGGAATATTCACAAGAATATGGTACATTGGGAGCCTCCTAACAAAGCTCAGAGTCTGATGAGAGCAAGATGTGGGGGGTAATCTTGGTTGTTTGGTCCAAATGAAGGTTATAGGGGAGAGTCAGCTGTTGGAAACAATGCATTCCTGCCTTTTATAAAGCAGGGCCCTGGGACCAAAGCTGGTGCCGCACTCAGAGCACAGTAGTTATTTCCAGTGTGGCTATTAAATAAATGTAAAGAATCAATCTTACCTCACTCTGCTGTAGTGAGTCCTCATGGGGCTTTTTCAAGCCTCTTACTACTCATGTCCCTTCATGGCCCCTCTCCTTGTCATGTGCTGTTCCTTCTGAAAGGCAAGGCAGACTTCCAGAAGTTCTCAGAAAACATAAGCAAGAACCAGAGGTAAACTTCCCCAAGTTACATGAGAAAGCAGTGACTCCGGGAAGTAAATATCTCTGTAACCAAAGAGTCTAAGCTATTTCCTTTGAGTTTGAACTCACTGCTGTGTATTTCAGTTGCTTCTTTGAATGTCTCCCTCGTTACACTGCCTCGTGGCTATATCTCCTGTCTTGCTCAATCTCACGTCCTTAGAATGTGACCAGCAGCTGACACAAAGCAAATTCTGTTGAACAAGGAACAGAATAGGGCAGCAGCTTCAGGACACAAGAAGGTTTTNTTTGTGCACAGTGGCATCGATCGTATGACCTGTAGAGAATGGTTGCTAAGTTTATTTATCACCTCGTCATTTACAATAATGAAAACAGAAAGGAACTTCATGATGTCCTTTCTTCATCTACATGCCTGCTTTATATCTTTCCCTTTTTTCTGTTCTGCCCAAAACTTGTTCCCAGCAAGATTAATTTAAAAAAAAAAAGTACCTCTAATCTTGCTAGTATACTTGGAGGAGAAGATNATATTCTAGAAATCCTTGCCAATCAAATTGTCATCACCCATGGCCCAGAGATCTCACATGCAATGTCTACATCACCATGACACTGCAGGACCCTACTAGCATTGAGTCTGGGGGTGTGGGGGCTTCCTTCAGGAGCTGAATCTGTTTATCAAAATTAGAGCTGTTCTTTCTCCTTTCTTCATCAATGGAGACTTCAACCACCCTTGGTGCTATGTGAGCTAAGAGCAGANGATTTCCTGTTTCCCTAACTCAAAGCCCCGTCTCCTTTTCTCTTTCTTGTTACCCTCTGACTTCGCATGCTTTGCCCAGTACTTTTTCTCCAAGCTCTGTTACATTAAATCTTCCTCCTGAAACTAGCTACCTACTATTTCTGCCTATCTTCCCCTGGTTTTTGTTTCAAAGTGTTGGAAAGATCGCCAATGTCTCTTCAAAGCCACCAACCCAAAGCCTTCTGATTACANGGAATTCACCTCCATCCACAGGCAGAACACTGAATTGTTTGCCAAATTTTGCCAATGTTTGCCATAACTATTTTTTTCATAACTATCTCTCCCTTCTCTCACTGGCTACAGCTTCCTTGCATTTTTTTAGCCCTTTAGACTGCCCCTTTTTGCCGACAATGGCAATATTCTGATTTAAACAGACAGTTTCACTCTTTAAACCATGATGGGATCCTACTGGCCTTCAGGTCAGGTCAGGAGTCTTCAGTATGTGTTCCATCAAGAACCCAGATAGGCCTGCTCATGAGACGGCTGGATGGCGTGTGAACAAGGGGGTCAGGCTGAAGAGAACACACAACTACACAGAGAAGAAGGGTTGGCTGTGGGACACTGCAAGCCAGAGATGACTCTGCTATTACTCATTTTGCTGACAGTATGGGTGACATGGGGAGCCACTTCTGGTTCCACTTCCAGGGGAGCAGTAGAGAGGTTTGGTTTTTCAGAGGCTCCATGAGGGAGATGGTGGACAGGCAGAAGTGCCATCAGCAATGGCTACAGTTCTAGAACGCATGGTGTAGAGGAACCCAGCGGGCAGAGGCAAGAATTCTGTATACATATTGTCTGCCGGGTATTTTTCCTTGATATTCTTCCCATACTCTATCTTTTACATTCCGTCTATTTCTCAAGTCATTTTGGAAAAGTCCTTAAGAGCTCGATACAGTGGTGACACCTGTAGCCTCAGCCACTCTGGATGCCAGGAGCTAAAGGC
Organism: Neotoma lepida; assembly: GCA_001675575.1. Taxonomy (NCBI): domain Eukaryota; kingdom Metazoa; phylum Chordata; class Mammalia; order Rodentia; family Cricetidae; genus Neotoma; species Neotoma lepida. Next base: position 74,034 of record LZPO01075958.1, read on the forward strand.
TGACCTGAGCAAAAGGCAGGGTCTCATCTCTAAAACAAAAATGCCTTCATTCCTTGGAGCCATACAAGNGAGATGTACCGTCANGAAACACAACCAAGGTAGCTTTCNGTATGTATACAGAATCTCTGCTGTGTGTGTTCTCTCCGTCTGCTCCAGCCTGACCTCGTTCAAACGCCATCGAGCCATCTCAGAAGCAGGCCCTACTTAGACTCACTAGAACACCAAACTCCTCAAGGTCCCTCCTTTCCATTCATCGTTGGTGCCCAGGTTCATTTCTTTGCTGACCAGCCATCTCTACACGCTCAAAAATCTGTCTCTTATACACATCTAGATGTGTATAAGAGACAGCTTTCCATTCATCGTTGGTGCCCAGGTTCATTTCTTTGCTGACCAGCCATCTCTACACGCTCAAAAATCATTGTCCCAATGGGAGTCGTAGTCCTTTTTTGCTCAGGCACAAAACCAGTTCACTCACCTGCCAGTTCACTCCCATCACCACCAGTTCACTCGCTTTGTCACTGTTACTGATTGCAGAGTTCTTCATTCTGCCTTCATCACTACTAAACTTCACCAAGACACAGAACCTCTAAAACACTGCTACAGCAGACAGAAAGTGTGGATGTCTCTATGTGGGTGCTCCTCACAAGCCCAGAACATTGCTGTCTGTAAAGTCACAGTGCATTTGGAACCTAGAAGGTGCCTGAGACGCCAAACATACAAGTAGGATTACAGTCTACGCTCCCACGCCTCCAGCAATTAAAGCTGGAAGCGAAAGAGATGCTTTTGTGTGGGGAAGAAAAAAACAACAACCTTGGACTAAAAGCTATTCCTNGTGGCCTCACACTTGCAGATCCCAGCATCTTATAAAGGGAGCTTTTTCTACAGTTGATGTGATAAATAANAATAAAAGGCCACGCAGCTTACAGAAGCACCGGGCCACAGCACTCAATACAGAAATCCAGGGAGTTGAAAATGAGCTCTTAAGTTCGGAGCCTTGAGGTCTTGGATGTGAATTTTCCGCAGTTTGTCGGAAGCGGTTTTTGACCCATCTTATAGAATAAATTAGAGTGTGGACCCTACTGGAGGGCCGGGTTCTGAAGGGTTTGTCGACCGCCCGCGTGGGGCCTCCCGAAGTGGCTGGGATGAGCAGAGCGGCCAGGAGCACTCCACACGGCGCCCGCCGCCGGAGTAAACAGATGGGGCTTACAGTGCCCCAAGGCAAACAGACCGGCTCTGCTGGACCCGCGCGGGCCTGCATTCCAGAGACCCGCTTCCCCCTGCACAAAGCGCTGCTTCCCCGACTTCAAACCTTCCGCTCCTTGATCTCCAGCACCGTGAAAGAATCGGAGGGAAGAAGCAGGGTCCCTCGGGGAGCCCACATTTCTGGCCAGCTCTGCTGTGCAGATAAAAGCCAGCACCTGAACCAGCTAAGCCTGCTCAGGTTCCCTCAGCCTTCCCGGTAGGGCTGTGCAAAGGAAAAGATGAAGAGACCCTTCAAGGAGGGAGGGAGTCCTCAAATTATCCCCGCTGTGGAGAACACTGAACCTCGGAACAGTTGGCCGACCGGATTCAAATACTAACTTCACCTGATACTGTAAAAGAGAAAGTTCCATTAAGATGTTCTTCTGTTTGATATTCGAGCGGTACCCACTCTGCCTACAACGTAATCTCAGGATTCCATTACTTATTTCTCTGGTAGTTCCAGGTCTGAAAAAAAGTTTCGATTTTTACGTACTCGACTAAACATATAAAAATTATTTCCTTCGGCGTTTTCATTATAGCAACAAATAAATAGGAAACAACATCCATCAGCAGCGCCGCTTGAGAACACTGTGTCACCAGCAGGGAATTCTGTGCACACGTGGAAGATGCCCGTGGCGGAGCAAAACTCCAGTGGGACCTGCAGAGCTGTATCAGGGGGATCTCCTTTTGTTTAAAGAGATGTGTAGTTATCTTATTTTTAGAGAAGTCTCTGAGAGGATATCTACAAGCTACCCTGAGAGGATTGCGGGAGAGTTTATTTCCTGCTTCAAACACTCCTGTGTAAAATAGAATCTTGCAACAAGCATCCCATATTTACACAAANAAAAGCCCATGTTCAGAGGTGTGTGTGTGTGTGTGTGTGTGTGTGTGTGTGTGTGTGTGTGTGTGTGTAAGTTCCCTCAGCTTGGGGCACAAAGAACTCCAATGTAACAAGTAATGGATAACAATAATGAATTTTTTATTAATTATATCTATAAAACTAACTATAGTGGGCCTTTTGTCACTTCGTAAGAGGTTCGTGATCCTGAAATTAGAAAGTCAAGGTCATTTACAGGAAATCGTCCTCTATACTTCTGAGTTTAAAAAAAAAGAACCACCAGCCACCATCTATTGTTAAAGCCAGATAGATGCCCATGCCAGAGAAAGTGAGAGCAAAGCCAACAGTTGCATGGGATGTAAAATGAGTCTAGGTGAGAACTGTGGAAGGTAGAAGAGACCCTCTCCACAGGCCAGCGTCTCCACAGCCCAGCCCCGCCGCAGCCCAGCCTCTCCACAGCCCTCTACCCTCTCTCTCCTCAATTCTGGCCTTGATTCCTAACCTCTTTCTTATTTGATCTTTGTGATGGGGCAGCCAGAAGGAAAGGAGGGAGGGAGGGAGGCAGGCAGGGAGGGAAGAAGGGAGAGAGTGAAGGAAGATGTACAATTCCAGAGTGTATTGACCNTCTAAGACCACTTCTGAAAATCACTGAGACACCATGCTGCACACTGCTACACCGCCACACCTGACTTTTCAAACACAGCCTTCAAGGAAAACAACTTTAATAAAGAAAATAAAACATTCTTTTGTCTCTAACAGAAAGCACTTGAGAGCTCTAACTGGCCACTCTGCTGAGAAAGGACCAAACCACTCGGGTTAGCCTATTTTTTGTTCTAGTGCACTTGCGGCACTCTCTGGAAAGGATAAATTTAAATGAACATTTCTCTGCTGCCATCTTGTGGATTATTCAGGAAATGCAGTCAAAACCCAGGAGAAGTCAAATGTCAAGATCCTGCTAATANAACGACACCAGAAAAAGTCTTTTTGATTACTTGAAGGCGTTTATTTGACAGAACAAAGCATACTATCTATAACATATAAACCTCCTCCCCAAAACAAGGTCTAGGGCCTGCAGATGAGATAAACCTGATAGCCTGAAATGGTAGGAGATGGACTCTCACAAGTTGTCCTCTGATCTCCCATACAAGCTGCGGCATTCACACACACACACACACACACACACACACACACTCACATTCACACTCACAGATACACACACATGTATATACACACATACACACACATTCACAC